>OX638304.1:15541353-15655616 GCA_951812265.1 Taphrorychus bicolor | reverse complement strand
AATTTTTCGTCATGTTTAGGGATCTCAACTTTAAGGCACTTATTGTAATTACATTTAAGAGCCATGGTCGATATCTCGGGATGTTTTTGGCAGTTTTTTGTTTTTGGCCTACAAAAAAAATTAAGGGGGTTTTTCAAAAAGTTTGCGTTTTCTTATAAGTTGCCCTGTATCGCAAGAATGCCGCTGCCGATTTTAATGAAATAAATCATCTTTTAAAGACAAATGATTCGCGAATCTGTGGCGTACCGTGGGTTAGTAAAACATTTCTATTCCGTTGTACAAGAATTGCAAAAAATGTAATGATAAACTGATTAATATTTTGTTAAAAACGACGCCTTGGCAGATGCCCTAAATTTAGGAATCTTATTGTGATTACATTTTGATTTGTGATTTTTGTTTTTTGGCCTACAAAAAATTACAAAAAGTTTGCGTTTTCTTATAAGTTGTCTTGCATCGCGATAATGTCGCGGCCGATTTTAATGAGATAAATTATTTTTAAAAGATTAATCATTCACGAATCGGTGAGGTACCCTCAAGGTTAATAAAACATTTCTATTCCATGTTGTACAAGAATGGCAAAAAAATTAATTAGAAATTGATCAATATTTTGTTAAGAAAGACGCCCCGGTAGGTGTCCTAACTTTAAGACTCTTACGGGAAGAGTTACGGGGCGTTTACAAAAAGTTTGCACTTTCTTTTAAGTTACACTGTTTTGCGGGAATACTCACGTCAATAAACTAAAAAACTTTAAAAGTTCATTAATTTTAAAATAATCGAGGCAGATTGATAGTAAAACGCCTCAGTTTAATTTTATACAACAACAAAAAATTAAATGGAAAAAAATGAACACCTTAAACAATCTGGTCAATTTTAAGGGGAGAGTCTGTCATAAAAATGAGTTGTCTACAATTTTTCGTTTAAAAGTTATAGGGTGTTAGTTTTATTTTAAAAATAGGAAGTTATTGATTTCTGTAAAACCGCCAGAGATATCTCAATGAAGGTTGATAGGCATTTCATTTCCATAGTTAAACATGGAGACTGGAGACGCTAATAATGTGTAGGCCCACCTAATACTCGCATTACTTCAGCCACCCTTCTCGGCATACTCTCCACCAAATGTCTTATAAACTCCTGGGGAATAGCTTCCCATACTTCCCTCACTACCACTGCCAATTCATTCACATTTTGAAATTCTTGCTCTCTCTCTTTCAGCTTTAGTTTCATTCTGCTCCACACGTGCTCTATAACATTCATATCGGGCGACCTAGCAGGCCAATTAATGCGCTCGATGTCATTCTCTCTCAGAACTTCGTTAATAATTCGAGCTCGGTGTGGACGTGCATTATCATCAACTAAGATAAAATCATCTCCAAAGTTCTGAGCGAAGGGACAATTTCATTCATACACAAGTCTCGATATCTAACTGCGTTCATAGTTTGCCCAATTAAAACCACTAAGTCAGTCTTTCCATTCCCCATTACTCCTCCCTACACACTCACACTTCCACCCCCAAATGGCACTCTGGCTTCCATATTTTCTTCCAGGTTTCGTTCATTGCGGCCTCTCCACACTAAAATACGTCCATCTGATGCATACAACGAAAATCTACATTCATCTGAAAACATGCAATTGTTTCACTCTGCTATTCCCCAGTGCAAATGTTCTTCTGCCCAACGTCTTCGAGAAACTCGATGGATACGTTGAAGCATTGAACATGCGGCACGTCTTCTAGCATGTAGTCCTCGATCATGCAAATAATTTCTGACCGTGTAGGTGCATACGTTGGTCCCCGTTGTTGCTTGCACTCTTGCTTTTATTTTGCTGGCATTTAGAGTCCTTGTCCTCCTGACAGATAAATTAATTAGCCGATCTTCTCTAGGGGTCGTAACTTTTGTGCGACCGCAACTCCCACGCATTTTATAAGCAGGAACACCATAATTTTGTCTTCTTTGAAGTGCCCGTTGAATCGTCGACTTAGATGTGCCTACTAAGTCAGCAATGTTGCTTAAACTCAGACCTCGCCGGCGCAACCTGTTTAAAATTATTACTTTTCTTATTCTACATTGCTAAAAGACCTCTCAAACTTACCTCACAATATTTTCTAATTCTCTCTCACTTAGTAACGACATTTTTTAAATTAAGAAACCAAAAAAATTAATATGTGACAGATAATTCAAATTTATGTCTCTGACATGTCATACTTTGTTTACTTCGTTTCCATGGTGATTATTATAGATACATTTTTGTGGGCTCACAAATTGGATGCGTTCGTTTTGAAGCTCGATGGAGCGAGTAGATAGAGCGCAGAGCTTAATGACGTCAGCTATAATTGCGCGGTGTACGCTCCTTGGCACGCGAACAAAATCGAGCGCCGGAGCGTCAGTGTCAACGTCAAATCTAACAGAATAGACAGCAACGCAGCAAATTTTAATTTTCAGGGCGTTTTTGCACAACTTATCATTTTGTTATTAATGCGATAGATATTAATTCATCAGTTCAAGTCATCAAAAAAGTTGAAGATTGTGAGGAGAAAATTGTTCCCTGTTCTTGTTCCTGTATTCTGAAATCTTTGAGAAATTGCTAAAAAAAAACGAAGAAGTAGACCCACAAACCCGTCATCGCCGCGGCCATAACAATGATAATAAAAATAATAATAAGCAACTCAGCAAACACAGAAAACTACACTCAAAATCATGTACCCAGAGATTGACAATCACAAGAAAAGACGGAGGTCGAGGGCTAATTGATCTGCATGAAATCCATGACAACCTAATTAAATCATTAAGATCTTATTTCCACAAAAAGGATCATCCGCTTCATAAGAGTATTTGCGCTTTGGACAAAAACTACACTCCGCTCAATGTAGCGAGTCGAGTTGAAGTTGATTCTGTGAGCAGGACCAAGGTAAAACTAAAGGAATGGGCAGGAAAGCAGCTCCACGGGAAGCACTATGGAATTGTAAATCAAGAACATATAGACAAAAAACTTACATACGCATTTTTGCGGAATGGTCAGCTTTATCCCGAAACGGAGGGCTTCATAATGGCTATGCAAGACTAAGTTATAGCCACCAAAAACTACAGAAAATATATCATGAAAGACCCTACTACCAACAACGATAAATGTAGAAAATGTCAATTCCCAGAGACGGTCGACCATATAATATCTGGTTGCAAATTACTGCAGGAAATGCTTATACTGATAGGCACAACTCTGTGGCTAAAGTTGTCCATCAAGCCCTAGAATTGAGATATGACTTGCATACAGACACAATCCCATACTATGCTTACTCTGCAGAACCTGTATTGGAAAATAAAAACTACAAACTCCTATATGATGTAGACATTCACACAGACAAGACTAGTAATGCACAATAGATCTGACATCGTCTTTCAGGACAAGGTATCAAAGTCAACATACCTAATTGATATAGCCATTCCATCAAACCAGAATACTCTGAAGAAATACTCAGAGAAGAAAACTCAATATCAGGAGCTTGCAATCGAAATTGAGAGGGTGTGGAAACAAAAAAACTGTTCAGATCATACCTATTGTTATTTCTGCGACAGGTGTTACCCCATCCACATTTGCTAAACATCTGGACTAGCTGGATCTACTTAGGGATATCCATTCAGTGGCACAGAAAGCAGTTATACAGCACACATGCAACATCATGAGGTTTTTTCTTAATGAAAAACAACTTCTGATGAACTTGGCTAAGTCCCATCTCTCAGAGGAAAGCTGCCAGCTAAGCATCTAGCTGTGAATTCCTAACCAGGAACAACATAATAATAAGCTTTATTTCCAATGTTAAATACACTTCATATACATGAAAATATACTGAGACAAAGTAAATAGTAGTAAATAGGATGCATATTTGTTTTCAATATGATGTCTAAAGGGACATGAACAGACAGTATAGAAATCAGTAATTGTTTTATCTGCACTTTAAAGGGGTTTTGTGTATTCAAGCACTTCATACCCGTTATCTGGTAAATGATTAAATAGCTTGAGACACATATATGATGGGCTTCTCTCTGTCAAAACTAGCCTATGTATTGGATAAGTGACATTTTGTGTTCAATGAATGTGCAATGAATCAACACCCATAAGCTAACAGCTCTTGAAACAGCTACTTATAACAATCTGGTATATGCCAAATTTCTAATGTTTCAGGTACCTACCTATAGTTATTCAATTCCAAGCCGCACTCAAAGTAAAGAAAAACTCTGGAAAGTCATCAGGAGAATTATAAACAAATGGTTTACATGGATATATGTCGGAGATGACTACTGAAAGTACTAATCACCTAATGACTATCCAGAGCTTTTTTTGTCTATATATTTTGTATCAATATAATACAATAAAACTATAGTATATACTCAACTAATACTAAGTACTTAAATATGCTAGACAACGGGATATTGAAAAAACTCATTTTCTGCAACGAATAATAGAATGAGATGTATAGAGCAGGAGCAGCCGACATCCACCAGCGCATTTTAGATCCAATACAGTATTGGAATAATAGAATCTTAATAAATTGTCCTCTATTCTGCTTCGGTGGTTGGATAAAACTGTGTGCAGGTAGTCATCACATACAGGCTGACCATGGTAACTTAATAACTTTGGTCAAAATTGTGGGGTGGTTAGAGCTGCTATATAGGCATGTATCTGTTGAGCAAGTATGAACAAGTCATGTTCTAAATAAGAAGTCCCCGTTTGCAGATGCAGATCTTTTTAAAATTGGATTCTTCATGCCAGATTAGTAAGTATAGGTAAAAATACCATAATAACACATATTATACACCAAAAGCATTCCGAAGGTGCATGACTACAATGCATAGAAAAGTGCAGCCAAAAGAGAACTTTCACATTGAAGTGTCTCTTTTCAATCATTCATACTCTAGGATTAAAACTTCCATTTTATGATTTAGGAAATCTTTTTGTATAGATTTTAAAGTTTTTTATGCGTGGGACATGTACTATCGGTTGCCTTGCTGTCTACACTGTCTACCCATATTCCATATTTCACATGAAGAATCCAACTCTAATAAATAAAAGCTGCGTCTCCGAGTAGGGGCTTTTTCGGACATGATTTCATGGTTTCAAAAATACTTGTTTATAGCTCCTTTACCTGCGTATCTTCCATATTTTCCTGCTTTGTGTATATTGTATAGTAAAAAACGAAAACAAAACAAAAAACTTGAAAAATTGAGGAAATATTGCTAATATTGCTATTTACAGGCAATTGGCTTTTCTGTCACGTCAAGCCGCCATTTTGAAGCTCGGCATTCAGGAACCGAGCGAAAGGAGCTCGCTCGGAGCGATCAAAAATCGTTCACGCGAACGCAAAAGAGCTTGCTCGGAGCTTCAAGAAAAACACAATCAAGCGAATAGAGCGCGCGCCGAGCGAATCGAGCTTCAAAACAAACGCGCCCATTATTAGCGTCTTCGGTCTCCATGTTGAACTAATATCCCTAATTCTTATTTATCCATTTAAATAAAAAAATGCACTCTGACGGCGAAACTTTCTTAAACGGGCGGCAATAAAAGCTCTCAATGTAAAATCTTTAAAATGCAAACCTACTGACACAATAAAAACAATTAAGAACATAATTTTGTAGATTTTAGTTTACCTTATAAAATTTTTGAATGGTAGGTATGGTAATGGTAATGGTACTCGTATATTTTATTCGGAATCAAAAAAACAAAAATCCCCAAAACCGTTACCAGATATTTATCAAACTTATGAAATGTCACTTGACTTAAAATTCTGAAGTCGTAGCAACTGAGCTGAGAAATAAAATGCTAACAAAAAAGATCGATACGGCAAAATTTTTCGTCATGTTTAGGGACCTGTATCTCGGAAATGCCACAGCCGAAATTCGTAACTCAAAGAGACTTTGGAAGATCGTTTCTTTTAGAATCAGGGAGGGAGGTTAATTGTAAACGTTAAAAGTTAAACGAGGTAAAAAAAGTGATTTTCTAAATGATATACAGGGTAAAGAAAAAAACACTGTAAAATGGTTGCATTTCAACCCACTGCATTTGGTAGCTAGGGTAATTTCAGAACATTCGTTCCTCTGAGATTTGAGGGCAATTTTATTCCCACAAAACACTGTAACTTTTAAGAATGTGCAAACTTTTTGTAAACGCCCCGTAACTCTTCTCGTAGGCCAAAAAACAAAAAAGCACCAAAAATGTTCCGACATATCAAGCTTGGATCTTCAATGTAATGACAATAACAGCCTTAAAGTAGGGCACGCCATGGCGTCGTTATTAACAAAATATTGATCAATTTCTCATTAAATTTTTTGGAATTCTTGTACAATGAGTCTATGCCACAGATTTCATTCATTTATATTTTAAAAATAATGTATCTCATTAAAATCGGCAGCGGCATTATCGCGATACAGGGCAACTGAAAACGCAAACTTTTTGAAAACCCCCCGTAATAATTTTTGTAGGCCAAAAAACCAAAAACTGTCGAATTTCTCGAGATATCGACCACGGCTATTAAATGTAATTAAAAGAAGAACCTTAAAGTTAGGACACCCTCCATGACGGCTTTATTGACAAAATATTCATTAGTTTCTCAGTAAATTTTCTGCCATTCTGTAAAACATGAAAGAAAAGGTTTATTAAACTTGAGTGGACGTCACTGATCTTACAATCATTTATCTTTTAGAGATAATTTATTTCATTAAAATCGGCAGCGGCATTCTCGCGATACAGGGCAACTTATAAGAAAACGCAAACTTTTTGAAAAACCCCCTTAATTTTTTTTGTAGGCCAAAAAACAAAAAACTGCCAAAAACATCCCGATGTATCGACCATGGCTCTTAAATATAATTACAATAAGAGCCTTAATGTTAGAACACCCGCCATGACGTCCTTATTAACAAAATATTGATCAGTTTTTCAGTAAATTTTTTGCCATTTTTGTACAACGTGGAATAGAAAGATTTTGTTAAACTTGAGTGTACGTCGCTGATTTTACAATCAATTGGCTTTTGGAGATAATTTACGTCATTAAAATCGGCAGCGGCATTCTCGCGATACAGGGCAACTTATAAGAAAACGCACACTTTTTGAAAAAACCCCGTAATTTCTCTTGTGGGCCATAAAACTAAAAACCGCCGAACATTAGTCCCGAGATATTAGTCAAGGTCCTCAAATCTCATAGGAACGAATGTTCTGAAGATACTCTAGCTACCAATTGCAGTGGGTTGAAATGCAACCATTTTGCAGTGCTTTTTTCTTTACCCTGTATATCATTTAGAAAATCACTTTGGTTTAAAACTAGCCTCCCTCCCTGATTCTAAAAGAAACGATCTTCCAAAGTCTCTTTAAGTTATGAATTTCTTCTAAGGAATTTCCGAGATACAGATCCCTAAAAATGACGAAAAATTTTGCCGTATCGATCTTTTTTGTTAGCAGTTTATTTCAATTGAGTCTGTATTCATTTTCAGCTGATTTATTCCTACGAAGGCCATGATAACCTCAAACTTGATATAACGGTTATTCAGTCTAAGAAAAAGTTTTATTCCTGGATTTTTGTGAGCAATGAAATAGACGACATAGTGACGCATAATATCCAAGTCTTATAATTGATTGTATTTGTACGAAAATTGTATTTGACATTATTTTTAGGTTTTTACATTCTCTAAACGAATCAGTTTTGAAGATTCTAGAAAATCTTTGTTTCTGGGATATTTCTATCGAGTTTGCACTAATTATTATTTTATTATTATAATATTACAATTAGCAACATGGCACCGCCGAGCGATGTTGCATCGGAAAGCGAGGGCGATTTAAACGAACAAAAAAGACGAATCTAAAGTGTTTCTCAAATGTCATAAAACCTCAAAGTGTTCAATAGTATTTTGCGTAAATTGTTATCAACCTCATCACAAGAGTTGTGCAGCCAGATATGCTAAAATTATTGACTCAACGCGAATACAGTGTTGTGACGGTACATATAATTCGGACGATGCCAACCTTCAAACTGTAAGTGAGTCCAGTGATAACAAAATAATGAGCCTCAAGATCAAATATCTAGAAAGAATCGTGTCGGAAGTCACGGATAGAAACAACATCTTAAAGGTAGACAACAGGCTGCTGCTAGATAGATTAAAGATCCTTGAAAACAGCCAAATACATTTTGGGTCAAAAAGCACAAAAAACGCACATTTAGACATTCCTAAGCTGATACCAAGATCCTCACCTGAGGTAAATGATGTTTTGCAGTTGTGCGATGTTGCCGGCATGAACGGGATATCCCAGCACTCCCAAAATCTGTACTTTGATACCGGAAATAAAAATAAAAACTAGGCAAATTATAGAAATGCATTTCTCAATGCGTCAAACCATAATGGGCGCACTCGATTTTCTGATTATCAAAAGAGAGAAGAACATACAAATAATAAACGTTTACACCTAAAATTGCCCAATACCTCCCAACAAAGAGAATGGGACAAAAACAGCTGTTGAATCTCCACTTGTATATCCAAAAAATAGAGAATTTAGAGCTAAAAAGAGGCTAGGCAATGCTCAACCTGATGAAAATAATGATTTTGTAGGAGGAGATAGGCGTGCTTGGCTATATGTATACAGGGTGAAGCGTGAATGCACGGAAGATATGATACTCAAATACATTAAAAAGAAGGAAAGATTTCAGCAACTTCCCATAACTGTCAGGGAAATTCCAACAGGGCCCAATTTACTAAAATGGTTCGTGGTAACAGCGCCACTTACAAAAAAGGATGACATGTACAATCCGGAATTCTGGCCAAAATTTGTCGGCGTAACCAGGTTTAAATTCGACAAACGCAAGACGTTTTTAGGCCCAGCTGTGGATTTTTTTGCCGAGGGCTGAGAAATGACTTGACCACAACTCCTACTGAGATTGTATGTGAGGTAGAGCTTGATGCATTCAAATTAGCACATCTGAATATACAATCTGTAAATAACAAGATTGAAGAAATCGAGGTCCTCCTGAGTGATGAACAAATAGATGGCATATGGTTGGTTGTGATCTTGGGTTCTGGTCCTTTTGTTTTATTAAAATGAGTTACAGCGGGTGCTTCTAACTTCGTTGTTTATTTTGACGTTTAGACACAAATTGGTGCCTTCATCAGAGTACTACAACATATGGAATACTTAATTTAAAAGTTAAATTTGTACAATAGCGGAAAGGAATGGTATAAAGGAATACATGAAAAAAAATATATAAAGATTACTACAAGTACAAAATAAAATGTTGAAACATAAACGTATTGAGGGATGATTAAAGTAAAGAATAAAGTCGGTAACTCAAAGCAAAAGAGCGTCAAAAGTGAAACCTACGATGCATATGGTGATAGGTTAAGAAGGGGCCAAAAGGGTAAGAAAGGTAAGAAAAGGAGAGAATGTGAGGGTGACAATGACTTACCACAAAACGATGTACAGTTTTGGTTCGAAGTTTCTTGCAGTTTTTTCCTTTATGTACTGTTACTTTGAAGTCAAGATTTGAATTTTTTTTAATGAAAATTTTGAAAAAAAAAAAACGAAAGTTGCGTTATTGCTTTGTACATGCTGCTCGCCGTGTCTTAAATAGATGGCATGTGCTTAACAGAAACGTGGTGTAATCAACTAGACATTAAAAATATTGTGTTCAAGGGATACCAAGGGGCGTGTTTCTACACTAGGTCTTTTAACAAACATGGTGGATCACTTATTCTTGTCAAAGATACACTAAACTTTATTACTCTACAATCCTTAGAGGGGTACAGTATTGAAATGGCTTTTGAATGCGTCGACATTCAAATTACCGTCGACAATGTAAAAACAAATGTCTTAACCATATATAGGTCACCACTCGCCCAGATAGATGACTTTACCAGGCACCTGGAACTGTGCTTGGCTGGCCTAAACCACAACTATCCCTTTAGCCGCATTGTTGTTACCGGGGATTTAAACATAAATGCTTTAACGGATATTCGCCTTCTAAACTGGAACTATTTGACATTCTCAATTCTTTTAACATTGTACCTGTATTTAGCGCACCTACTCGCATATCCAAAAATTCGTCAACGGCAATATATTATATATGCACAACCTTTAATTCACAAATTGTTGATAAAAAGATTTTTGAGTGTGGTTTGTCAGATCATATTTGTCAACAAATAACTTATCAAACCAAACCTGCATCTAAACTTGATTTACCTATAAAAAGGTCATACACAGCAAAAAACAGGTAAAACTTTAAAAACTTATTAACTGTTGAATCTTCGCACTCTGTATATAATTGTGAAATTGATTCTAACTCAAAAATGTCTTCATTCGTGTCAATTATGAGTGACTATTTCAATATACGGCGTGTTCATTATAAAATTTCATCTAGTTGGCTGTGAAATGTCAAAAGAACAGGATGGAGAAACAAAAGTCCATTTATTTTGATTATGGCATCCTTTTCTGTCAAAATTTCATAGCCTGCTAGATGAAGTTTTATAATGAACACCCCGTATGTTTTCCTCTCATACGTATGAAACCATCAAATTATTATTCAAACAAACAATGGTTGACTAAGGGTATTAAAATTGCATCAAAAAAATTGCGAAAATTACATGGGCAACTGAGGAAAGGGATTGTAACTCTTGACTATTTTAAAAAATACAAATACACATATAGGAAAACTTTACGATCAGCTAAAAAAATTTATTATGACAACAAAATCTCTTCTTCTACAAACATATCTAAAACGGTGTGGAACATAATAAACACCACTACTAAATGCCATAACAAGACCAGCATGCACTCAATTGAGTTAAATGGTATTGTATATAGTTATCCTATAGAAATAGCAAATCAGTGCAATACCTACTTTGTTAATATCCCAAAGTCACTACATATGAACATTTGTAATCCTTCTGATTACAACGCCGCACACTACATTCCACTAAACTCACCACCAACAAATCTTAACTCAATATATCTACATGAAGTTACTGAAAGTGAAATGGACAGGGTCATTTCAAATTTAAAAAATACGAACTCTACAGGTCCAGATGAATTTTCTACCCCACTGATTAAATACTGTAAGGAACAAATAATAAAACCTCTTTGTCATATTATCAATATCTGCTTTAATCAAGGAACTTTTCCAGATTGCTTAAAAATCTCAAAAGTCATATGTGTGCATAAAAAAGGAAACATCACTGATATTGGTAATTATCATCCTATTTCTTTCCTGTCCTGCTTTTCTAAAATATTCGAGAAGGTTCTGTCGCAACGAATAATAAAATTTCTAGAGTCAAACAAAATTTTATCTAACACGCAACAATGATTTCAAAGTAAAAAAATCCACAATATCAGCCCTGTGCTACTTACTGAACAACATTTATGAAGAAATTGATCACAATAACAATGTCATGCCTTGTTTTGTGGACCTTACCAAGGCTTTTAATTGCGTTGACCATACATTGCTCCTAAATAAAATCCACTTATATGGCCTTCGTGGCAATTGTGGAAGCTTGCTCAAATCTTACCTCTCCAACCGTATGCAGTTTGTTTCCTGTGAGGGAGTGGAGTCCGCGCTACTGACGGTCAAAATAGGGGTTCCACAGGGAAGTGTACTTGGTCCCTTTCTATATTTACTGTATGTCAATGATCTGTCGGAGCACCTTTCAACTACTCATTGCGAGTTTGCTGATGACATTACCCTGCTTAGCTCAAGCTCTCAAGAAATACTTGCTAATAGTTCTCTAACTCTTAACTTAAATATTCTCTATAGGTACTTCTCTATAGCAAAAATAAATTAACGTTGAATCAAACGAAAACATATACTATGCAATTTTACCCATATGGGGCGCACTATCAAAAAAGTCAATACATTCCTTTAAATGGGAGAAGAATTGAGCAAGTAAACTCATTTAAACTTTTAGGTCTGCACATTGACAAGATACATGTGGAAAATATCTGTAAGGGATGTGCCAGTGCCTGTTATGCGCTGAGTCATCTGAAGCAGATCACCAGTTCAAATATTGTAAGGACCATCTATTTGTCAACCATTGAGACATGCTTGAGATATGCTGTGATATTTTGGGGAGCATCCTCAGCTTCATACAGAGCATTTATTATGCAAAAGCGAGCAGTTCGAATTATGTATAATTAAAAATTCGCTGACTCGTGTCGTGACTATATAATATCATGACTCTACCATGTATATAAATATTTGAAATGATAAAGTTTGTCAGATCAAACAATCAATCCTTTAAGACATTAAATCTGCATCATCAATACATGACCAGATTTGGCAACAACTACCAGTATCCTCTTCACAGGTTGGAGCTATATAAAGCAAATCCGTATTATATTGGTGCAGTGATTTACAATGCTATTCCAATAGCAATTAGAAACTTGCCTAACAACATATTTTATGATAAAATTAAGTATATTCTGCTCAATAGTGCATTCTACAAGGTTGACGAGTTTTGGATCATATGTTTGTTTGATGTAGTATTTTACAAGGGTGTGTGTTCGTAATTGTATACTTTTTGCTTTTTACTGTACTCTATCATTGTACGTTTATTAGCATTAAAAATAAATCAAACCATATCAAATCAAATTACTAGCTCATTTTATCCAATAAAGACGATGGTGACCTCAAATTTGTTATAACGGTTATTCGGTTCAAGAAAAAACTTATTGCTGTATTTTTTAAGCAAAGAAATAAATCACATATCCAAGTTGTATTGCTACGGGATACGGGTTCCAATAACTTATCATCAATTAACTACACACTTTTATTTACTTTTAACTCTTATAACACAATTACTCTCTACTAACAATTCGCACTATTCGCTTGTCTGCTTAATTACTACACTGCACTATCCATCCCCTCCCATCTCCTGCGGCTCGCTGGTTTATATACACGGCCTGAGCACACTCTCGTACTTTCAAGAACGGAGGCGACTGTTCCCGGTTCTCGTTTAGTCTAGATGGGCTCCCGGGGGCGCATTTAGCGTTGCCACTTCGGCCCGAATCTCTGTGGACGTCGGTCGGGCATAACATTGCCCCCCTCAAAGTTCTGATCGTCCCGATCAGAGATATCTCTATGACTGTAAGTCTTTAACCGTTCAAGATGAACCAATTTCATCTTTGCTCTAGGGGTACTTTGGATCCTGTATACCACGCCGTTGATCCGTTTGATGACTGTATATGGACCCTTACCAACTTGAAGACAACTTGGGAGACTTTCCTTTCTTCCTCTGTGGATTATACAGCCACACCAAATCACCTGCCTTAAACCCTGCAGAATTCGCCCTTAGGTCATATCTGGCTTTCTTTTAATCTTTCTCGAAGTTTATCAACACAGTTCTGGACATCTCGCACCGGTTCTTCTGGTGATCCGTACACCAAATCTATCGGAAGATGAAGTTCTTTACCAAATATAACTGCCGTCCTGGCGTGTTATGCATTGCACCTCTGTAAGCCATCATTAGAAGAGGCAGAAATTTGTCCCAATTTTTCTGGTGGTCTGCTACCATTTTGCAGAGGTATTGTTCCATGGTTCGATCGAAACGCTCGACCATGTCATCTGATTGTGGATGGAGCAGAGTTGTTCTTGTTTTGCGGATTCCCAGAAGTTCTATGGAAAAGTTGCGATACAAAATTCCGTCCCTGGTCCGCATGAAGCTCTAATGGTACGCCGAATCTACTGAGGAATTCGTCAACCAAGACCCTTGCCACGGTGGGGGGACAAGAGTCTTGGTTGCCCGATTGGTTTCCTGATTTGGTAGTCCATAAGCTTCAGGACATTTACTGAAAATATCGTTATCTAACGTAAATGTTTCTCGAAAAGGACCTGCAACGTCGATCGCAATTCTATCAAATGGGGCGCCAACATTGTCTTTCTTGGGGGTCCTTTTACGGATCAGCAGGTATCACAATTTCTGCATCACTCTTCGACGTCATCTTGGTAATTCACTCAGTACTACCTTTCCCGAATTCTATCCAGAGTCTAATTCACTCCAAAATGCCTCCAGACACTCCATTGTGCATTTCTCGCGAGACATCTTTCCGTCTAATTTCTGGTACGACAATCTGGAGCGTGGCACTTTTCTCGTCGGGGCTTTCCCAAGCATTCTTCAGTAAACCATTCTGAATCGCCAAGGAATCTTATTGAGCCCATGTTTACTTTTTATCCAAAAGTAAAAGTCCAGCTTTTACTTTCGGGCTCTTATCTGCTTTGTCTTTCCAGTCAGGTCTTTGATTGTCCAACTTCCATTGACGTATTGACCCCACAGTATTATCAGTTGTTCGTTCGACCTTCATTTGTTCAGTGATCCAATGTTCGTCGACGTCAATCCTGGTTCTCCTAAGAATGCTTGGTCGTTCTCGTTGTTCTACTCGTTGGCACTGTTGACACTCGTTTACAAGGCCTGCGTGATAATCCATCTGCGTTACCGTGAGATCTGCCTGGACGATGTTCAATCTTAAAATCGAACTGCTGAAGGCGTTCTATCCATCTTGCAATTTGGTCTTCAGAATTCTTCATTTGGAGCTCCATGATCTGTATGAATCAAAAACTTTCTTCCATACCAATGGAAATGGTCCACGGACTGCAGGATAGTCAGCAGTTCCTTTCTGGTTCTGATAACGCAATAATTTCTCTCTTGCTTGCTACTGAACTACTCAATTACTCTTTCCTGGCCGTCTTGTACTTGCGACAATACTGCTCCAATTCCATGGTTACTTGCATCAGTGTCCAGAATAAACTGTCGGGGTCGCTCGGGTCGCGGATAGGCCAATATAGGGCTGGCACATAATGCTGCTTTGAGTCTTCAAAAAGTATCTTGGCATTCGTGGTCCCATTAGAATGACATCTTTTTCTCCGTTAACCGATGCAGCGGCTTGACGATGTTGGCAAATCCCTCGACAAAACGTCGATAATAAGTGCATAGTCTCAGAAAGCTTTTAAGCTAATGCTTATCCTTGGGTTCTGGCCAATTTTTGATAGCTGCTACTTTACTTTCAGTGGTCTGTATTCCATTTGATGAGATGACATGTCCGAGGTACTCCACCTTCTTTTGGAACAGGCAGCATTTCTTAAAATTCAATCTGAAATGGGCATTCTTTAATTAGCAGAATACTTCTGTCAAGTTGTTCAGGTGATCTTCAAAGTTTCCGCCCATTACTATTACCATTGTCTATATATACCTAATCAGACATTTCAAATGGCTTAATTTCTCCAAGGATTTTATTTAGCCAAAACTATGGTAGATATCGCTCGAAGATTGAATCTCGTAGAGTGCCTGTAATGAGTGTGGATATAAGGTGGTATCGTTTTCTATTGGTGCCGCCATGTTTTTTCCAAAGTCAGAAGTCAATGGTCAGATTGACATATATGCACAGTATAAAGAATAATACATTCTATCAGTAGCGTCAGTCGGTAGAAAAATTGAAACTCCCCTCCCCTTGCCCCGTCCGCCCGGCCGCCGGCCGGTGCACCACCAAACCAGTTTTGCCCGGTTTTGGCAATGCTTTGGCAGTGCATCGCATGTGTTTGTCCCCTTGTAACTACACGAGAAAATTGCCGGGCGCGGCACCCTTTAGTTTTGGAAATATCAAAAGTGCCGACACGAACTGACGATACTGATATAATGTACGGGGTGTTCATTATAAAACTTCATCTAGTTGGCTGTGAAATGTCAAAAGAAAAGGATGGAGACACAAAAGTCCATTTATTTTGATTATGTCATCCTTGTCTGTCAAAATTTTATAGCCTGCTAGATGAAATTTTATAATGAACACCCCGTATTATTTTTTATACTGTGATATATGGTATATGGCATTTTGATGCATTTTCGGGTTATGGCCCCACTACGCCCTGGGAATATACCCGTCCTTTGTTTCCTCAATGTGAATTTAAGCACAAGAATACTCTAATACTCTAAAACTCTTCATGGTCACTTCGGAAATTCGGGAAATTTGGAATTCCGTCGGCTGTCAGTACTCAGTACGTCAACTCGATGATGGATAAACGTCATCTAAAAGTGGCGGGATATTCAAAAATTACCTGTACTTAAAAGGGTTGCTGTGGGAATTTGTGAATTCTTCCACAATTCTAAATTACTCATAATGTTTCTTGAACTAAAGCGTTTACTTATTAGTAGGAAGGAAGAATTATAGTTCACCGTTTGTCTGGAAAAAAATCATTTGGAGGCTTTCGCCCATAAGAACAATGTTAATCTTGGAAAAAACATGGCGGACCAGTCCTTATGGCCACACTCTCATTACAGGCACTCTAGAATCTCAGAATATTTCCATCATCTCAGAAGTGAAGAAATTTTATTGCAGTACCATCTACCTGCTCGTTGTGTCTGTGTTATAAGGTAAGTAAACATGATTTGCCGTCCTCGAAGATGCCGTGGCGTATTTTCTTGAGGGAATCAGTATGTGGATTAGTTTCCTTTCGACAGTACAGGACCGTATTTTGACTTTCTGTTAACGTTTATGTCTACATGTACTGTGTTATACTGCATGCACAGAATGGCTCTTGATAATTCATTTATTTAAAACTTTTTCACTGGCACGTTTCTCCGAAGAAAACTGAGGAAATGATAATTCGTGATTCAAAGATTTGAATTAATTTGGAATTTTTACAGTTTCCTTAAGAACGGATACTCATTTTTTCTCTTAATCAACTGAACAGAACACGTACTGAGTTTTTATTTTCAGCTCCATAAGCTCACTACTCTAAAAAAAAATTTGTGATATTTTGTTATTGTTTAACGGTTACAAAACTTTATTATTATACATGGCAACAAAATACCGAAAATGTTCTCGAAAAACCAACATCTTCGAAAATTCAACCAACATATACCTGCACTGTTATTGATACTGATGTGAACCATAATATTGTGGCAGGTTAACTTTTTTAATATAATTAATATATCTTCTGCAAACCATTTTACTTAGCCTTTTGTAACACCTATATCATATTGTTGCGAACTCGGGGTTCAATAATTCCAGTGTAACGATTTAACCCGAAAACACTATTTATTTATTCCACAAATACACACGACTACTAAATAACTCGCTACATTAACACTTTATAGCCTTCTAATATCGTTTCGTACTTCAACTTACTTATAGCTCGCTTAAAATAAGACTATTACTTAACCGCCGCTCTATGCGCCTTTTATATACAATCCTAAAATTACAGAAAAACCTAGAAAGTTCTTTATAAGAATTCTTGAATAATCTCACATAAAAAAACGGTTGTAAACAACTGCCTTCTAGATTAAGCCAGCCGAGCAATAAATCACTCGTGTCAGCCATGACGCAGCGCGGATAGGTCGCGAAGCTCCACCAACCAACACGCTCCCATGCGTTGCCCCGCCTCCCATGCGGCGTTGCTGCGAATCGTAACAATATCATACACGCTGATATGATATTTTTTCAGTGTTTGTAGAAAAACAGATGGTATTGTTAGGTCCCTGGATTAAGCCAAAAAAAACTCAAAATAATAATTAAAAATGTAGAGGAGTGCTGATTAAGTTGTTTGAGGATTTATTCTTGAAAACTCCTAATTTGCTGACCCATAAGAAATGCATTTATTACCGAAAACATTGCTGACCCGTTAGAGATTCTAGCTGACCAGTATGAAGGGTGACAGTTGGGAATGTCCTACACACTGCATACAGCCCTGAAAACTTTCAAAGTGATATTTTTTTGCTGACTCGTTAGACATTCTGGCTGACCTGTATGCAGAGTGCTAGCTGTGACAGTTCTTAAACAATGCATCCAAATTTCGTAAAAATTGGGCAAAAAATAACTTAGTTAAAGCCCTGCACAGACTTTAAAAGTGAGATTTTTGCTCACCCGTTAAAAAGTCTTGCTGACCAGTATGCAGGGTGCTAGCTGTGACAGTTCTACACATTGCGCGTGAATTTCGTAAAAATCGGACAGCAAATAACTTAAGTACAGCCCTGCAAAGACATTCAAAGTGCTATTTTTGTACAGGCCCGTTATAAATTCTTGCTCAACAGTATGCAGTGCAATAGCTGAGACTGTCCTACACAATGCTTGTGAATTTCGTAAAAATCGGGCAGAAAATAACTTAAGTACAGCCCTGTAAAAATCTTCAAAGTGATATTCTTTTGGTGATTAGAATTTCTTGCTGACCTGTATGCGGGATCATAGCTGAGACTGTCCTACACCTTGCGTGTGAATTTTGGAAAAATCGGACAGAAAACAACCTAAGTACAACCCTGTAAAATCTTTCAAAGTCCTATTTTTATACTGCCCCGTTATAAATTCTCGCGCAACAGTATGCAGTCTGATGGCTGATACTCTTCTACACATTGCGTGTGAATTTTGGAAAAATCGGAACGAAAACTGTATGCTCCGAACGGTAGACAGCATATAGCGGCAATAAAAGTGCCGTCCGCTGCACCAGCAAATATAGTTGCATTAAGTATCCTCTCTGGATATTTACATCCCTTCTTGCCAATAAACTTCTTTGATCGAGAATTGTCCTTGACGTTTGGTTCGTCATAATTGACGCTACAATCAGGTATTATTCCCCCCTTCCGGAACGTAATTTTCCAAAAAAAGTTTCTAGGCTTCCTTCAGATACTGCTGCACCGACGGCGCTAAGGCATGGACTGATGCCCTATCCAGCAAATTATTGTAAGGTTAACAAATCATAATAATAAAATTATATTATTATTATGATTTGTTAGACGGTTATCTAAGATATAAGAAATCTAATAAGGAATTAATAAGAATTTAATAAGAAAATTTAATAAATACTAAATTTTCCCTTCTGCCGAATCTCAAGAGACCATAATTTTTGCTACCGGAATCCTCTTAGAGGTACAGGTATTACCATAAAAATTAAAAGTCAGAAAGCGATCCAAGATCCAGAGTTCCAGAAGTTGAAATAAATCCGCTTACCATTGCTACGCGACCGTCCCGTCGTCGGTCGTCCTTCGCCACGATGGATATAGTGGCTGAACCTTTGTCATATACTTTTTTGATTAATTACCTATCTAAAGAAAAGTGGAAAGCTGTGTAAGTCCGCTTTATGTTGTTCCGCGCCTGGCTACTTTCTGAAATAATATGATTCGTGAAATGGCACGCAATATGATAGAGCTTATTGTAGTATACAGGGTGGGTCGTAGAAATCGTAACGCAAGGCGTAGGTAACTGTCATGGATTGAACTTAAAAAAACCAGAAACACTCGTCAAGTTTGTTTATAAGAGGCCAGGAATGGGAAGATTGGATGGTCGCTAGGTGCTTATTGGCTACAGACTATTGATCATGACGTCAATTATTTTTTGGCGTCGACAAGAACTAACCAAGCTAAACGTAGTAATATTCTTGAATTCGTCTTTATGGTTTGAATTTATGTTTCATTTTAAGTAATGATTTTTAACAGTTTTCAGTAAACAGTTTTCCTAATAAACTAAAAATTTGATACCAAGGCATCGAATGCCGACTTCGACGAAGGAAAGGCTATCCGGAAACATGGTGGCCAAATAACTCTATTTATTTAACCTTTTAATAATATTAATTAACTCTAATAACCGAAAATCTAGTAAAAAATGGGTCGGTGCCTTACGCTAGTAGGTTTATTATATTTTATCATTGTATTTTAAAATAGACCTTTCACAATGACAGTCAGTGGAGATTAATTTTATTTTTTAGTCTAAAAGTTTGCTTTTTAGACATCATGGGAAGCGGCACAAGCAGATCGCCAGCCTCATCTAGCGGGACATTCCAATTGTCCTGTCGCTGGAGGTGCGCCCTTGTAATCGGCTGAGACTAAAACAGCCATTTGGTATAAACATCCCAACAAGAGAAGAATTCAAAGAAAAGCTGCTTCAGCAATCGTCTGAGAATAATCAGGTATGGTATACAGACGGATAAAGAAAGGCTGATTCAGATTTACAGCCCTCAGGAGCCGGAATATACAAAGCAGGCCATGGAGGGCGAGAGCTTTTCCTTGGGAAGGCACACGACGGTTTTCCAGGCGGAGGTGTTTGCAATACTCGAAGTGGCTACACGGCCAGAAGTCAAACAAGAAGCAGAATAGAACACCCTCATCTACTCCGACAGTTAGGCTGCCCTGCGAGCCACCTGCAGGAACCGGACGAGTTCAAAGCTCGTTCAGAACTGCAGGGATGCTCTAGAGTCACTGACAGAAACACAAAGGGTAACTCTGGGATGAGTTCCTGGACAAAAGGGCATTGAGAGAAACGATGAGTGCACCGATGAATCTGCCAAGCGTGGTTCTCAGACGTGCTTTACTGGAGCGGAGCAATGTCTAGGATTAAGCAATTAATAAGTACGTTTCTCACGCTCTAAATGAGTGCGATGGGAGAGTACAGTAAGGACAAACTGGACACAGTCAGGAATATGTAGACAGTCCAAGGAAAACTACTCTAACTCGGATGGGAAAACTACTCTAACTCGGATGGATCCAAAGACTCGTGGCTACTTGGGAGAAGTCGGCAGTGCCTGGGAGACCTTATGGGAGTCCTCACTGGCCATTGCAGACTAAACAGACACATGCACCTCCTAGGAATGGTGGACAGGCCAGTCTGCACCCACTGTTGAACAGGGGAAGAGTCGTCATACCACTTTCTGGGAGTGTGCTATAGGTGGGCGCGACTACGCCACAGGACATTGGGAGCCGCCTTCCTCCATCGAGAGGAGTTTCCGACTCTGAGATGGAATGGGATACTCTCCTTCATTAGAAGGACAGGTCGACTCGTGGAGGGAATGAGGGCCCAGGTGGAGTAGCGATGGGTGGATCGGGGGACTGTGAAAAGGGCCTTTAAGGCCTAGTCGCATTGCTTCGGCCTTTCCAATGTCTACTACTACTACTACTACTACTACTACTATCACAACCCAAGGATTTGCTGTAAAAGTTTATAGAGCAAATTAACAGATAGTAGTAATATAGAGGTGCAGGTTTGTTTCATGGACCCTTCAGTTTATTACCGTCACGTATAGCCACATAGTTTGTTGGGGTACCATCCCCCATGATTTGCCGCACAGGTTCTTGCACGACCAAAAAACCTGAACCAAAGCTGTGCCCTCCTAACGGTACGAGTGGGGTCCATTGTGTGATTGTCCAAGATGACTCCTAGAAATTTTACTTAGTTGGTAAACGGGGTTGTCGTCCCGAACATAGCTGATGCTTTCAAGAAGTCCAATCTCTCCTTTCGGGTAAATGGCACAATCACCGTTTTCCTAGGGTTTATTGCTAGGTTTTCCTTTGAACACCAGCTGTGTACAAAATCCAGCACTTTTTGCAACGTACTGGAAATTTCTAGGTATGGGTGGTTTCTTATAAGGATAATGATGTCGTCTGCGTATGCTTAGACCTCGACTCCCCATAGTTCGAAAGTAGCCAGAAGGTCGTCCACTAGTAGCGACCACAGGAGTGGTGAAAGGACTCCGCCCTGCGGGCCACTTCCCGCTGTTGTCAATCAATGTAGTGTCATCGTTTAATGATGTATTGATCAGTCTGGATTCTAACATAATGCGAAACCAGTTGGTTATTGTTGGTTCTATCCTTCTCGCTTTACTGGCACTGAGGAGGCTGAGGAGGTGCATTATTAATTATTTAAGTGCTAGTTCTGTTGATTTGTTAGCCTGGTATGCATACTATTCCGTATTAAGGGGGAACGTTGTTAGCGCTCCCTTCCGTATGTATAGGTCTAGCAGCCTGTCCAAGCTTTTTAGCAGAAACGAGGATAGACTGATTGGCCTTTACGTTAGACTGTTGGTTAGACTGATCGCCTGGGTCGAATTAGGATCTTTTCCCCTATATCCCATCTTTGGTATGTAGACCACCCTCATCCTGGAACAGCAGTTTGGATTCCAGTCAGTTTATTACCAGTCCACGCATGCAGCAGAAAAGTAACACTGAACTAATCTAAGCAACTGGGGGCAAACTTTGCATATTCGCCTGCTGGTTATGATATATTATTATATATATGTTAAGTAAATTTTTTTATCTTTCGCTCAAATTTTTTGCTTAAAACTACTTAATTTGATGCCTTCTTGTGCAAACTGACCCCTCTGTTTGCATATGAGTTCCTGTGTGGCAACATGACAACTCTGTAAGCCATATTTCAAAGCTTTTAAATTTTAAAGTTATGGAAGTTTTTTCTGTTTTTCGGTTTTCTGAATAAACCAACCCCATGAGGCCTTAAATGCCAAATGCACATATGGTTGCAATATTTTTAATTTTCGTCGAAGAACATTTCTTTTGTAAGTTTTTGGATAGACACTTTCACAATTTCTTGTGAATGCGGCCATAAAACATGAAACCCTACAATTGCTCCTCTTCTTTAACCCTCAAAGGCGCCCTTTTAATAGTTTATAGCCCTTGAAAAAATTTCAGACCTGTGCGTGACCCGAGCAATAGTTTAGTAATTAAAGCGATTTTGGCGAATATCGTTAATTGAAATTAAAATCTTATTCTTTCATCAGATAGAGCTTTTAATTTCTCATCCTTTGAATGTAAATTCGAGCAATTTAGTCTTAATTAATTGACTAGGCCAGGAAATTAACAGTCGGTTTAAATAAAAAGCTTTAATTGTCAATTAAACTATCTCATGTGAGGTGTCATTTTAAAGAGCATCATTTATTCTGTCCAGTGATCACATTCTCAATCCATTTTTTCAAACAGATTTGTCAGAAAAGCTCATTTTCTAAGTTTATGCCCGCACCCTTCGAAGCGCCATACTGTGACCATTGGCGAAGATGGTATCGACTTTTTCTGCAGTACCCTTTCAGGTATGAGAAGTACCGAGAGGGTGGTTCCGGGGATCTTCGTAAAAAGAAGGAGACGCGTTTTGAACTCACGAGGGTGACTATCTAAACGGGAAGACGAAAAAGTTCGAATTTTACCGCGAAAAAAGTCAGTCCTGGACTTCGCCGTTCTGATTATCGCTAATTCGTCAATTTTTTTCCCTTTTTGAATCCCGCTTTAAGTCCGCTGCGCTAATTATTTGTATTTTAATTAGTACCAAAACAAATAAACCACTCATTGTCCGCCTACGAAAAGTTTCGTGGAGTGTTCTTCTGGTTGTGCCATATACATAGGGTCAACCCACCTCTGCCCTTTTCCTGAATAAGGCCATTTTCTTGCAGATAGCGGATACATTGCAGACGCAGGAGACTACCGGCAATTAAGTATTTGTAGAGTAGTTGTAGAAGTTGAAACCTTTAGGTAAATAGTATAGTAGTGGTTTGCTCACCATAATATCGAGAATCCCAGCGACCTGGCAGCATTCTTTTCTCTTCTACACTGCGTCGTTAGTTTAATTTACTTTATCCACGACCATACTATAATAATCACATTATTCTTGTACATTCTCAAGACTAACGATAATTATTATTCACTTGTGAATAATGAACATTATTCACAAGTAAATAATGAGTTGTCATGGAAACGAAACATGTCGTAGGCAACTGACAATTCAAAAAGTAAACTGCCCTAAACATGAAATCGGTAGTTACCACTGGTTGATTCAAATAATTATCCTTCTATTAGGATGTATTGAGGCAAATGTAGGTTACGGTGTCTCTTTTTCACTAAAATATGTACTTTTCACTGAAAAATACTTAAAATAGGCCATAAAATGAAGTAATTTACCCTCTACCCTCGTAGCATTGAAATGAACATGCGGTGACATGCGTGGGTGACTAGACCGTCATCTATCGATAAGACGCATCAAACGTCGCGCTCTTGAATAGCGAAACCAGTCGTGGTCGTGGTTTTAAAATTGTAAATTATCTTTGTGGCACCTATAACCTATCATATTTGAGAAAACCCAGAATCTTGGTCGTGGATAAAGTATAGTATTCAACGCGCATTTAATGGGCGTTATTCTCTCGGGCAACTTGTGACACTCGCTTCGCTCGTGGGCTCAAACGTCACCCTCGAGAATAACGACTCTCATTAAATGCTTGTTGTATAATATACTATTTTCTACAAACGTCAAATAATAACGCATTTTACGCTTTCATTTGACAAACGAAAACCTAGCCTTTTTTGAGGATCAGAATGTGAGTTTACTTTTCCGCGCGTTGCCCAGGACAGCAAGCGAAAAAGATTTTTTCACTTGCTGTCAATAGCAACTACCACCACTCAACCAATTATTAAAAACGTCATTGTCACTTTGATTTCAATTTTCAGATTGTGCCTTCAGTTGTGCTCAGTTGTGATTCACATTATTTGAAATTGATCGTTTGCAGAAAAAATGTTGTATGCATACGAGCAAAAAGTAACTTTTTTGCTCTCGAGTGATTGCCGCTCTCCGCTTCGCGTCGAGCGGCAAACTTCACTCTCCGAGCAAAAAAGTTGTACTTTTAGCTCTTAATACATAATAGTATATTATACAACAAGCATTTAATGAGAGTCGTTATTCTTGAGGGTAACGTTTGAGCCCACGAGCGAAGCGAGTGGCACAAGTTGCCCGAGAGAATAACGCCCATTAAATGCGCGTTGAATACTATACTTTATCCACGACAAAGATTCTGGGTTTTCTCAAATATGATAGGTTATAGGTGCCACAAAGATAATTTACAATTTTAAAACCACGACCACGACTGGTTTCGCTATTCAATGGCGCGACGTTTGATGCGTCTTGTCGATAGATGACGGTCTAGTCACCCGCGCATGTCACCGTATGTTAATTTCAATGCTACGAGGGTGGACGGTAAATTACTTCATTTTATGGCCTATTTTAAGTATTTTTCATTGAAAAGTACATATTTTAGAGAAAAAGAGACACTGTAACCTACAATTGCCTCAATATAGCCTAATAGAAGGATAATTATTTGAATGAACCAGTGGTAACTACCGATTTCATGTTTAGGGCAGTTTACTTTTTGAGTTGTCAGTTGCCTACGACATGTTTCGTTTCCATGACAACTCATTATTCACTTGTGAATAATGTTCATTATTCACAAGTGAATAATGATTATCGTTAGTCTTGAGAATGTACAAGAATAATGTGATTATTATAGTATGGTCGTGGATAAATAACTATTATTGTTGTTTTTCGTAATCACGTCAAGCACGTTTCTGGGGACCACTGAGCTTATCGCGAAAAGTTCACGTCCGCCGCTATTTTATTTCAGATTCCTGAGAAGACTGAAAATTGTTTTTTTTATCGTATATAATTATTTACTATTCAATTAGTTTTTTGGCGTTTTGCAGGTTGTGTCTTAAATAATAAAAACTTGCTGGCATCCCCAAAATATTAAATTTTTATCTCATTTAAATTAGCATTTATTAATTATATCCGTTTGGGAATACCATCGAAGTGTTAAGGGACAACAAAATAGATAGATCATTTCCGAGAGTTGGGTCCCCCTTGCAGCGTGGTAAAAGAGATTTGGCACACGAAGATACGTTGGAGTTAGAACATCCACGTAGTCAAATCTCAGCATACAAGGCGGCCTCGGCAACACAGCAGCCTCAACCACAGCTGCCCCCACGCCACGACGGTTTAGCGAGGGGGCACGGCGCGACACTTTGTTGTAAATTTACAAAAACCTCAAAATTTCCTAATGTTTAATGTCGATCAGCACTGAGCTGCTCCCAGTTGTTCATAATCTACATTGTCTACGATAGTAGAATTTACAAGAAAATTGCAAATAATTGACTGTGGCGCTAGCAGTTGACAGACAGATGTCAAAATGACAAACCAACCAAAACAATCAAATTACAGCTGCTCCCCCCACTTTTCTCCTTTGTCCGTAACCGTAAATAAACAGAGAAGTCAGAAGTGTTACGTTTACATATATTTTTTTTGTTTAAATAAAAGAAGTGTTTTACAAAATGATATAGTAAACTAATACCAATTAACTCGCCTTTTTTACATTTTGGTTCAAAACGCTTCGATAAATATATCTGACAGTAAGGGCACCATATACATAACGTAACTCTGCATAAACTAATATGTGGTATTTAGGTTTATTTTCTAATTACAGAGTCTATAAACAATGGGTGACGAAACCTCCGGAGGTGGATTTCCATGCGAATGCATATGGAACCATGAAATGGCAATGCGACGTTTGCTGAATGTTGTAGGTGGTATTTATTTTAATATTATTAAAAATGGGCATTGAAAACATACTTTTTGGATAAAATATTGTCAGTGTGTACTCAGTATTATCAGGATCAAGGCCAGTCTTATCATTTCTACTTATGGCTATAGTTGTGATAAAAACTGATGGAAAGTACTTCAGTTTCCTATGAGCCCACTCAAATTATATTGCAACCTTTTGGTTATTATGATTGTTTGGTTCTAATGCAATAAGATAATTATATTATGTTACCATATTGAAATTAAAAAAACAATCCTAGACATTACCAGGGATTTAACCAGCAATGGATTACATATACAAATACTCGGGGTATTTGTTTATTTGATACACCCCACTCCCCAGTATGCAACTAAGGGATGTTCATTAGAAAATGTCATCTAAAAGGCTATACATTTCTGACAGAGGAGGATGACATAATTAAAGCGAATAGACTTTTGTTCCTTTATTTTTTTCTTTTGACATTTGCAACCTCTTAGATGACATTTTCTAATGAACACCCTCTACGTATGCAATAAGTCACAGCAATAAATTTAAAAGCATCCATGCATAACACAAAACAGAAAATTGCTTATTTAGGTGCCATAAGGGTGAGGACAGAGCTTTGAGCACAAAGCTAAAGGCAGAGTGCTCAATGGGTGGACTGACATATGAACAAAAAAGGGCTATGAATGAGATGGCTAAATTCTGTTGACACCATCATTCATCTACCAATGGATGACTGATCAAATAAATGTTCTCTTTCAACACAGTGCACAGATGTGCTTATATGCTTCTATTTTGTATTTTTTAAATTTGCTTCTATTTTTTTCAGTTAAGAAACTCTCAAGCATTATGCACTGACACAGAGTGTTTTGAACCAGGTAAGCAATAGAATAATCATTACTGTCAAATTGTAATCCTATATGGCTCCAAATTAATTAATCACTTGTGGACAAGAGGCTGAGGATAGGGACTATGTATTGTACAAGGTGTCTCATTTTCAAGGTTTTTGCAGGGTATCTTGGTTATTAGCAGGAATAGAAAGATGCGGTTTTCTTTCTATTTCTGCGAATAACTGAGATACCATGAAAAGATATTGAAAATAGGACACCCTGTACAGGAGAGGTCTGCAAAGGGGTGACCAATCAATTAACCATTAGTTTGATGATAAACAAGGAATTTATTGGTGGCAGTTTAGTTTCTTCGGAAAGGTTTTGCCAAACTTGATGAGGTTAGAAAACACCCCCAAGTCAAAAATGTTTGCTTATAAATCCCTATCCATAAATGCACCATTTTTGAGATACAGGGTGTTAAATAAATATATTTTTTTCATACAGGTTGGTCTTTTTAACTTGAAACAGTTAATTATCTGGAGAATGAGTAGGATAAATGTGTTCCAAGGGTGGCCTATATTGTACAGGAGAGCCTATTTTAGGCACATATTTTTGCAAATACAGGGTGGACCAAAAAAGTGGGTCATCATATAATGTAATATTTTTAAATAGGAGGCACACTATTTTTTACTAGATTTTGATAGATTTACAGCTCTTATTTAGAACTGAAATTTTGACATCATTGCTGGCAGTTGTTGGGATACCCGGTACCTCCATTCAGGATTTTTGACACCTTAGTAGCCATGAAAATGTTCATTTTTTTTCTACCCAGCTCTCTTTTGCTTATGTAAGAAGTTTGGCAAACAACGTTAAGTCAAATTTCTAGGCTAATATGGTGTCAAACTTTTGTGAATAAATAATACCTCATACCTTATATGAGATACTTTGAATTCTAATAAATTTCTGTAAATCTTAAACTAACGCAGACAATCTTGCAAAAGCGCTAATGTGCGCCGTTTTTGAGTTAAATGGTATTTTATAATAAGAAAAAAACATGGGTAAAACAGCAAAAATTAAAAGCATTTTTTTTATAAAATAATACACCCACATTGGAAGATGTGTATGTCACAAAAGCAGTAAGGGGTTTATAAGCAAAATTTATAGGACTTGGGGTCCTCTATAACCCCCTAAAGTCTGACTACAACTTTCAGGAATATCCTGTATAATATAGTTACTAGTCTTTGTTCTCTGCTGTTCTTCCGAACCGGATCTTCTTAATTTTTTTTTTATCAATAATCATCACACCAACCTGATTTTAGTGAAATGAATTTCAGATGTAACTCCATCAGCTAGAGCGACTCAACCTGAAAACTTGTACTTCCTAACATTTGTCATTGGCATTGCTTTACTTCTCTATTTTATCCGTCTTCGTCCTCAACGAACTGAACCATCATATGAGAAGCCATTTAACGGAAACGTAAGTTAATTTAATCTTCATTAATTATTGTGTTAAATTATATTGTGTTATTTTTGGCAGAATTCTAACAATCCTCCTCCGGCACCCCCGCTAAATTAATCTTGCCAAGTAGGTATATGATGATTTTATTTGTTACCTTCAAATAATGTGTAGTTTTGTTCATGAAATTTTATTTTTCATATTTAATGTTGTGTTGTGATGGGAAATTTATTACAGTTAAATCGTTTAGATGTTTTCTTTTTCAGTAATTTAAATACTTATTTTATGATATATAATTTCTATGTTAGTATCCATTACATTATTAATTAGTGTACAAATTGTTCACGCACATGGGGTATTTGGTAAGAAAGGTTTTTCAGCTACAATTTGGTGACAAAAGTATTAAAATTTTAATATATTATATTCTTATTTTAATAGAGTTTTATCCAGGAAAAAGGTTTGTAAGAGTACTAAAGCATTTTAGTCTGTATGAAATGAATTTAAAGATATGAATGGAGCACTCGCCCGATAACCTATCATTTCTTAGAACCAGAGACCTCTAATTACTAGACACCAAAAAATATAGGTGTCTTTTTGCATACTTGGGACATGACGTCATTTGACATATCTTTTGTTGTAAACCGTCACCCCTAATAAAACCGCTTAAGAACTTATGAGCTCCAGTCGATACCGCGAACCGCTAGATATCCCTAAGAGCAGCTGAAGAACGACGTCATTTCTGACTTATTACGTCATGGCTTATGAGCTAAAATATCAGTTTATAATGGCGCTTTAAGTCCGATATTTTATCTTTCTTTCCACCGGGCCACAGGAGGGAAGATCACTCACAAGAGAGACAACCTTATCAGAATTGGTAATATAGAAAAAGATGGGTAGGAAAAAATATTGTTGGAATTTTGGCAACAGAGGCTATTCTCCGCCGTATAACCACGTTTGTCTCTAGTCATACCATACGTATAGCTTCTATTTCTTATCCGAATGAAGTCAAATTCTTTCTAAGGCTTTAAGTTTCAATTTAATTATTTTAACCTTCAATCCCAACTTGAAATTATGGAGAGTTAAGCCCAAATATCAGTTTATCCCATTCCTTTTCGTGTCTCATACTTGCCATATTTGTCGAACAAGTAGCCCAGAAAAGTTATAAACTAATTAGAGTAACGAAATTGTCTTGAAATATGAATTTTTGAATCCAAGGGGTTGCTAGCGCTTCACTAGAGCACCTTTGAGATTAATAGGGTTTATTGTCCAAACACCCTGGAAATACAAAGAAGATATTGCAACAGAATGTTACATCTATCAAGTGGCCCAAAATACATTGATTTTGGGTAGTTAGTCAAGGGATAGCAACCCCGTTGATTCTAACACTCGTATTTAGTGCCTAATTGTTATTTTAATTAATTTTTAACTTCTTTGAGCCACTTGATATCCCTGTATCCCAAGTTGTATGGACAATAACGCCCTATTAATCTCAAGAGTGCTCTAGTAAAGGGGTAGCAACCCTGGTGATTCAAACAATCATATTTAATGACAATTCTGTTATTTTAATTAGTTTTTAACTTTTTTGGAACACTTGACAGGTGGGCATTCTACTGCAATATCGTCCTTCTATGCCTCTATACTACATATAGGGAATGATTTCTATTCACTTCAATGATGCTCTAGTAAAAGGGTAGCAACCCCGTTGATTTACCTACTTTTTCTTCTTGGTAAACTTAGCAGATAGGCAGTTTCATATTGTCATTTTAGAATGAAGTCGTCTCTGTATTCCTACATTATTGTTACGGGATACGGGTTCATATAATGTATCGTCAATTAACTACACAGTTTTAATTACTTTTAACTATTACAACACGATTACTCTCTACTAACAATTCGCTTGTCCGCTTATTTACTACACTGCACTATCTATTCGATCCCATCTCGCGCGGCTTGCTGGTTTATATACCGACCTGAACATAGTCTCGTACTTTCGAGAACGGAGGCGACTGTTCCCGGTTCTCGTTTAGTCTACATTCGCACCCTGGGTCGCAGTCGGCGCTCGGCGTTGCCGCTTCGGCCCGAATCTCTGTGGACCGACGGTAGGGCGTAACAATATGTTTGCCACTGAACAATGTTCCTACATTGTTCAGTGGTATCTCATAGGTGCTTTACCGAAAGTGCAGGAGGTCTTGTGGAAAAACTCAAGATATTGATTATTGTTTTTTAAAATTTTGTATGCCCGGAAAGTGGACTTGTAGAGACCAGGTATTAGAGACAATTTGTTGTAATCGATAAACTCTTTTTCTACTCGCGTGCGCGATAGTTTACTTTTCCGCACGCAGTTGAGTGCGGAAAGTTGTACTTTTCCGCACTTTGTCGCACTAGTGCGACAAAGAAAAAAAAACTCAAATGGCTGCCATGATTTATAGTTGTCAGGAATGGAAGCATTAGGTGCCTGGTAAACCATCTATACCTGCACTGCACCTTTCATTTTAGTTTTGCAAAAAAGGCAGGATATCGATCTCAACATTTTTTAATTGAAAAGGTTGATTTCTTTAATTATTGCTATGTGCGATAAAAGTAAGCAAGCATCATTCATCGCGCAGCTGAGGCAATAAATATACAAGGTGTCCTTTTTAAGTGCGTGCAGTATTGCTATCTACAAAACGGCTGTAGTTACAAAGTCGGTTAAGTTAGCAAAAACTTGCCTTTTGTAGAGTCTGTTTAGAAAACGTTCACAGGGTTGCCACATTTCGAGTGGTTTCTGAAATATTTAGAAAAATCTAAAAAATGCACAAAATTTAAATCTCTTCTATTTCAAAAATTATTGATGACACAAAAAAAGTTTAAATTACGAAGTTTCACTACACTCTAATCTCTCTCATATGACATCTCGATCAGCTTCGTGTAACGCTTACCAACCTAGTTACCAGTATAAAGTTAATTTTTTTAAATACGGACCTGGATTTTTTTTTCATAATTTGAAAGTTCTTTTTATTCTTAATATAAGGGCGTATTACACAATTAGGGTTTTAAACGTTTCGACCAATTAAATCAATCATCAAGGTATTCTCTCTAAATCCGATCCGATTTATGGAGTAATAAAAGTTAACACTGTTTTTTTCTTCAGTAAATGCGTCAGAATAATTACCATCAATACTTGTAATGTTTTTAGTATCTTAAAGAAAATTATTACAAAAATTAAAAGAAAGAAATCTTATTGTGCTAATATGAACAAGATACTTATGTTAGAAATGAAGCGATGACTTAATATTTTGACCTATTTTGTAAACAACTATTATTTTAAGAAATTAAATGCTCAAATTGTCTTCCTTGGTTTCTTAGACATAACCTTGCCCTCTTCTTAATATTAGTCTGGACGTTTTCTAACATTTGTGGCATAATTTTTATAACAAGCCATTTGAATTTTCCTTTTCAAATCCTCCACATCTTGTGGCGCACTTTTATACACATAATTCTTTATAAAACCCCAAATAGAAAAATCCATAGGAGTTATATCAGGGGACCTAGCAGGCCAATTAACTGGCAATTTTTTATCACAATTAATTTAAGAAATTTAATAAACTTGTCAACTAAGTTAACGGATCACATAAAAATTACCAAATGTTTAATTATTATTTTTGGCAAACCTACTGAACGGACTTGTTTAATTCCTTTTTTGGCTGAAAAGTCGCTTTATTGAGAAATTTAATGCTTTCTTAGTTTTTGATTGAGATAATAGTTTTTGGAGTACAGGGTGTAACAACTATACCTACAAGCCTGTGCCTTAGAAACCAAGGATGACAATTTGAACATTTAATTTCTTAAGGCAATAGTGGTTTACAAAATAAATTGCATTAAGTCGTCGCCTCATTTCTAAAATAAGTATCTTGTTCATATTAGCACAATAATAAGATTCCTTTCTTTTAATTTTTGTAATAATTTTCTTTAAGTCACTAAAAACATTGCAAGTAATGATGGTAATTATCCTGACGCATTTACTGAAGAAAAACACAGTATTAACTTTCATTACTCCATAAACAGGATCGGATTTAGATAGAATACCTTGATGATGGATTTAACTGTTCGAAACGTTTAAAACCCTAATCGTGTAATACGCCGTTATATTAAGAATAAAAAGAACTTTCAAATTATGAAAAAAAAATCCAGGTCCGTATTTAAAAAAATTAACTTTATACCGGTAACCAGGTTGGTAAGCGTTACACTAAGCTAACCGAGATGTCATTTTAGAGAGTTTAGAGTGTAGGAAAACTTCGTAATCTAGACTTTTTTTGTGTCGCCAATAGTTTTTGAAATAGAAAAGATTAAAATTTTTGGCATTTTTTAGATTTTTCTAAATATTTCAGAAACCACTCGAAATGTCGCAACCCTGTGAACGTTTTCTAAGCGGGCTCTACAAAAGTCAACTTTTTGCTAATTGTACGACTTTGTAACTACAGCCGTTTCGGAGATAGCAATACTGCACGCACTTAAAAAAGACACCCTGTATATTGACAGAGTTTTAGGACGACTTTTACTATCAGAAAAACTTCAGTTTGAAGTTAAAATACCAGATATGCATTGTTTACCTGGCAGATAAACAACGCCATGTCTGGTGTTTTAACTTCAAACTGAAGTTTTACTGATAGTTGTAAAAGTCATCCTTACTCGTAGAAAAAATATTGTTCCTAACACTTACGGAAAGTATCTTTTCCGCACCCGACTTCATGGCCGAACTCCACTATGCGGAAAAGTATCACTTTCCGCACTTGTTAGGAAAATCTAACTAAAAAAGAAACTATCGCCATAAAAACCTGAAAAATAGGAGACCATACCATCCCTTGAGGTATATTCGAAATTTTTATGGATAAGATGGGCACCGATTACACTCGCCAGATCGTTCAAATGTATTGTAAATGAACCCCTGAGCCCCTACCCCCTTGGTTGACCGACTCCCCTGTTTGCTGTCACCAATTCCTAAGAGACAAGCTCTTCCAATTAAATTCCAATTAAAGGGGGCAGGCAGACAGCCTGCTTCCTACGCTCCAAGTACTACCCAGCAAGTAAAGAGTATACGCCTTCATTCCGTAGAGAACCAACTTTTGCAGCAGGAGTTAATGATTGTGTCGAAAGCTTTGTAAAGACCAAAAAACAGTCCAGCCACCCATAATATGATTGACCCGTTCGAACACATAATTCGTGGGGCTGAGCCCCGCCAATTTTATGGATCATTTGCATATAAATTCGCTGATTGTTCAGTACCCTTAGTCCGTCTTTAAACTGGTTCGTTGTGTGTTTTAAGACGTCTGTTTCAAGCAGTTCATGCCAAGGATACAATGTCAGGACCACTAGCCGCACGATCTCCCCCCTTCGTGAGGTCACAGATTAGAATATCCAGTGTATGTTTAATAGCCTGCACTTGTCCGTACAGGAAGTTTTGCGATGCCATTAACTTTCACATAACTTCGTTTAATGATTAATTGGTAACTCTTAAAGAGTGATAAGCTAGTTTTATTTACAATCGGATGTATCGGTATATACGGGGTGTCCAGCACAACCCTGGACATAGGAGATTAACATGGGAAATTGGTTTTTATTTTTTTGCGCCTGTACGATTGAATTGATTGAAAAACGTTCAAGAGTAAAGTTGTAGAGCGTCTGGTCAATCATCATCCTGTAATTTTTTCAATACCCCAGTTTTGGCCGTTTTTGGAAAAACGCCTCGAAAAGTGCTAAAATTTGAATTTGGCGCGTCACCCTCGCCATGCATGTGCAGTGTCGCCAACATATTTTCACTGCATAATCACGTTAATTACTACATGATAGTCCCTCAAAATAAATAAGAAAGGAAAATCCGCTCTGACTCTGACATAAGAAATTATTATGTTGGCGACACTGCACATGCATGGCGGGGGTGACGCGCAAAATCAAATTCTTGCACTTCTCGGGGCGTTTTTCAAAAAAACAGCCAAAACTGAGGCATTGAAAAAATTACAGGATGATAGCTGACCATAAGCTCTACAACTTTACTCTTAAAAGTTTTTCAATCAAATCAACCGTACAGGCGCAAAAAAATAAAAACCGATTTCCCATGTTAATCTCCTATATCCAGGGTTCTGCTGGACACCCGGTATAAGCGCGCACTAGATAATTGGGTACCCCTTGGCCCAACCTCCATATGCCCAGTGGAAAGCTGACCAATGCTGGTCACATTTTACATGACTAGTTGTAGGCCTTTTCCAGTCCTATCCCAAAATGAGATTTAGGTTGCAAGGAGGCTAATTGGCGTTTGGTTTGAATTTGCGTGTTCTGTTCAAAAACGAAAGGATTTTGTGGTAAAAATAAAATAATACAGGGTGTGTCACAGAAACTTGCTGATTTTAATTGGGTGCCAATCGGCGACGGCTCGACTGTCAGAAAGAGGTGGGGAGGGTCCCATTTATAAGGGTGGGTCCTGAAGTTTTGTTGACGCCTAAGCCAGTTGCCGTCATGCGTTAAGTTAGGCAAGGCACATATTGCGATACATGTGATGCAACCCACAGTTGTGTTGGTTCCTAGCGTGTAGTTTGGAAAAAGTGTTATAAGATTAAGTTCTTTGTATCATACAGAACCAAATTTTCTGATATCTTCAATAAATTCTTCTTGCACTACATAGAGCCAAAGAATTTCGTGCCCTATATCGTTTGCTTAGTTGCCTTTCGTGGATTGTGTAGCATGTTTCTCATGTACTGTACGCCTTGCCTCAAGGAGAATTTTCAATATTCACCCCGCGGGCATCCGGACAGCCAATCGATTGTTTCGTAGGTGGACACATTCAGGGAAAATGACAGTGTGGCGAAACCCCAGAACATGTCGAGAGGATGAGCGCTCTGTAAGACGAATTCTTCACATCGAACTAAAGTGTCAAACTCAGTTTGTGTTTCGCCAAACTGCAAGTGACGCGTTCGTGTTCTTCAGTGATATGGCTCATTTCCACCTTTCCGGCAGCATAAATAAACAAAACGTGCGTTATAGGAGTGATGCCAATCCCCATGAAGTTGATCAGAAGCCACACATTGTGAACATGTTGCTGTGGGGTGTGCAGTTTCGAGTTGCGATAATTGGGCCTTGCTTTTTGGAGGAAGGAGAACGCTCGGTTGCTGTGAATTCTGTTCACACACAGCGACAACAAGAACTTTTGAGGAAACATTTCCACAAGCCCATCATCTTCTTGAGGAGCGATGATCTGTGGCGGGCGCGCTCTCCCGATTTGTGTCTATGCGACTTTTTTTTTATGGGGGGTTACCTTAAATTCACGTGTACACTGACAAACCACGGAGCCTGCAACAGGGAAAGACAACATTCGGGAAAGCCATCGCCAACATACCGCGATATGATGGAAAGAGTGGAGCGAAACTTCAGAAACCGGTTGGATCAGTGTATCGCTAATGAAGGACGCCATTTGACCTATATGTGTAAAACCATTTAAAAGAGAAATTCTGTATATCTAGTATATTACGATAAAAAAAATATTAAATCGCATCCTGTGTAGATTCGGATGTGTCAATATGTTGGGTTAAAACAAAAACGATTATTAAAATTTTATTGCAAATTAGAATTCATAAACCCAAACTCTAATTTTACATCAAACTCAGTAAAGTAAAAGAAAATTTGTTTCTGTATAGTCAACAAAAGGGATTATTTTTGGAGATCTTTTAAAGTATTCCGTACTTTCTGCAATACGCCGGTCATTTGTTCGTATTTCCCGGTAGAGTTCGGCAAGTTTTCGAAGTCAATTACGGGGCTTACGCCCTTCATAAAATTATCCGGGCACGGTAATTTAGCGTAAGGCGAACAACTCTTTAAGATTGGCGTGCCAAAAACGCTTTGCTTCACGCTATTTGAAAGACTAAACGAAGTGCCCTCATTTAAAGAATCACATGTTCCAGTCAACGTCTCGTCCGCTTCACAAGCTATTTCCGTAGTTGTCGTAACTGCTGTTTTACTATCATCTTTGTCTTGGTTACTTGTAGTTCCTTCCTCCTCTTTATCGTCAGTAACATTTGGTTCATTGACTTCTTTTGTTGACTCCGCTGAGGCTTCGTCAATAGTGGAAGGATTTGTATCATCTGACGGCTGATCCCATGATTGAATCTCAGCAGCTTTTTTTATTTCTTCTAAAAGCGTAAACTTTTGTTTCTCAAGTTCCTGGAGACTTATCGCAGGATCGTTGTTTGATTCGCAACTTATGCTCGATTCCGCTTGCTTGGTCTAAAAAGAAAAAATATTACATTTATCGTTTTTTTTTTATTTTAGAATCGTGTTTAATAATATATGACGTAGGATGTAAAGAGAACTAGATTCTGATAAACGGTCAAGATTACCGGTCTTCCGGCAGGGTCATGCGTCGGAGACCAAACATCAAGGCCAACTGAGTGTTGCATCACGACAATGCGCCTTGTGACACAGCAATTTCAATAAACGAGTTTTTTGGCTAAGAAAAACATTCCTATGACTTCAGCCTTCTTATTCGCCTGACTGAGTTCTTGTTACTTTTTCACCTCAAGGGACATCATTTGAGGACACGCGAAAACATACAAATGTTTGTAACCGATTAGATGTTTGTAACCGATTAGATGTTTGTAACCGATCAGCTGAAGGCTCTTGCAGTACCCTAGTTCCGGCACTGCTATGAGGATTGGAAGAACGGTCTCCAGCTCCGTGCTCAATTGTAATTCTATTCGAATGAACAAATTGAAGGCAAATCAATCTCAGTACTTAATTTACATACATCGTATATTCCTCATGTTTTAATTTGCATCAAGGTACTAAACCGTGCGGAAACCCCAAAGACTAAGAAATGAGTGTTGTGCAAATGGATTGCTGTTTAATATATTTAATAATAATAAAATTAAAAAGGATTTAATAACAAGTCGGAAGACCGATTACTCGGGAACCCTAGTTTTCTGTAAATTCTCCGGTCGAGCCATTCACATTGTAGGACGTAAAGTTGCGGAATCAGAAACTCAACAAATTGCTTCTTTCAAAATATACATTGGTTCCGAAAATATACAGAGTGAACTTATGACCTCGTAGAATCAATAATTAGTAGAGCTATATAATTGTGTCGTTAGATGAATAAAAATTTATTTTTTTGGCCAAAGAAAAAAGAATAAGCGAATAAACCTTCTATATTTTTGGAAAATCTTGGGCTTCTTAGTGCTGTCGAATGTAATGGTCTGTAATCAATAGCCAAGGTTGGATGAAACTATATTTGTTCAGGGCTAATTGGTTATGGCAATGACGGCTCATTAATAATTACATAACGGTTCGATAGTCCTCGGTGAAGAACGACCCCAAAAACTATACTCTTACAAAAGTGATTAAATTTGATCTCGTATAAGAAGAGACAAAGCTTCCAGTGACCTCAGAAATATTTTCGTGTGATTCGCATTACTGTTCACTCAGTCGCACTGCTGCACTAACACTTAGCTCTCTATCATATCCTCTTTCTTTTATAGCTTTCTTAGCCTCGATATAGAATTACACTAAATCAATCGCGTAAACAAGGTAATAAATCACGCTCGGCGGCGTCGAGCCGAGACATGTCCAAAAGTCGCTCAGGAACAAACGTCACCGCCTGGCGCCAATTCTTTACAAAATTTCCAATTTCCCAAGAACGGTTAAAGGGGTAAGATAGGGATGGTATAGAAACAGGCTCTGCAAGGCTCCTAATACATAAAGCAATACATGGCGCATTAGGAATATATTTAGAGGAAAAAGCGTACCAAGCAGAATTGAGTTTGGTTTGACTTCTGAATTTCAATACATTTTTCTGTAGAATCGGGAAGATATCGTTGGCGGGCGAGCCCACTCTCCAGGATTTTAATGTTTTTCTTAGAAACCAAAGCACCTACCTCTGAATTTAGAAACAAAACTTCGGCCGGGTATGATGAGATTGCAAATCGGATATTAGACGAGCTGACTGATGTGTGCCCGGACTGCCCGGAAGCACTAAAGGAGCCCATATGCTCTTCTGTTTGATCACTTATCGCCGAAGAGATAAAGAGGGCCCCACGAATTATTTTACACCTACATGTTATAGAGAAGATGGTGAAAATGCGGTGTTGATGGTTTTTCGAGACCTCTCCAAGGTATCCGATTGCGTAAACCACAACATATTATACAAGCTGGAGTTATTAGGGGTGAAGAGTTTTCCTTTGGACCGAATGAAGAGGGCAAGGGCTTTCCCTTGGGAAGCCACACGATGGTTTTCCAGGTGGAGGTGTTTGCAATACTCGAAGTGGCCACACGACCGGACGTCAAACAAGGAGCAGACCGTAACATCTTCATCTACTCCGACAGTCAGGCGGCCCTGCGAGCCTTCTGTAGGAAGAAGACGAGTTCAAAGCTCGTTCAGGACTGCAGGGATGCTCTAGAATCATTGGCAGAAACAAAAAGAGTAACTCTGGGATGACGTGCTTTAATGGACCGGAACCATGTCTAGGAATAAGCAAAAGGTACGTCTCTAACGCTCTAAATGAGTGGGCATGGGAGAGTACAAGGACAAACTGGACACGCTCAGGAATATGTAGACAGACCAAGGAAATCTACCCTAACCCGGATAGATCATAGATCCAAGCGCTCGTGGCTAGTAGCTCGTCGGCAGTGCCTGGTAGACCTTACAGGAATCCTTACTGGCCACTGCAGACTAAACACTAAACAGACACATGCATCTCTTAGGAGTCGTGGACAGTCCACTCTGCACCCACTGTGGAACAGGGGAAGTCATATCACTTTCTGGGAGTGGGCTATAGGTGGGCGCGACTGCGCCACAGGACGCTGGGAGCCGCCTTCCTCCATTGAAACGAGCTTCCGACTCGTGAGATGGGACGGGAAGACGGGATACTCTCCTTCATTAGAGGGACGGGTCGACTCGTGGCGGGAATGAGGGCCCAGGCGGAGTTGGGCTGGGTGACTCGGGGGACTGTGAAAAGGGTCTTTAAGGCCTCGTGTGTCTACTACTACTACTATTACTACTACTACTACTCTCCTCTAGACCTATCGGGAAAGTGTCAAAGCGTGTTATGGGGGCGGCTCTTCCTGTAAAAGTTGAGTTGCATCTCCAGGGCTCGGTACGGTTACCACTTTTCTTTTTCATGAAAACAATGACTTAGCTAATTTCGCTATTAGGCACCCACAGACGAAGGGATAGATTCGGCCGACAGTGTCGACCCATCAAATTTAACGTTACTACACTGGCCGACTTGGAATGTAAGCGATTTGATTTGGTTTTCACACATACACACACACACGCGAGTATTTGATATTTTATTTTTGTTGCGATCTCATCCTTCGAAGACGCAAGATCTTGAGTTAATAGAATTTTTTTTTAACTTGAAATGATTACTTAACTTAAAAACAGGGTCGTGCGATCCTATATTTTAAGTAAGTCTAAAATAGTTCAGATAAGTTCAGGAAAAATATTACACATACGCAACAAAAGAAGAGAAAAAATGCACCAATTGGTATATGTCTCGTGAGAATCACAAAGGAAATTAAGGAAATGAAGTGGATTATGAAATGAACCCTTTTGAAGGTCACCATCGTATTATTTTTATTATCTAAAAATAGTCTCAAATCTTGATATGCCTCCCTTTTTAAATTTTAATTAAAATATTCATTGTCTTATTGTAGTCTTGTGTCTTGTTAAAATATTCATTGTCTGTGATTTTCCATAAACATTATCGGATGCTCTACAGGGTGTAAATAAATAACAGTAAACAAATTAAGGGATGATTTTTTTAGCGAAAATCAGGAGAAGTGTTTAATATAATTTTTTTCATTTGAGCAACTCCGCTAACCGGCGCTGCAAAGCGGCTCCAATACAAAAACACGCGCGGCACGAGGTCCTTTTAGCGGCGCGGCAAAAAAGCGCACTCCGATGAGACCGCCGCAAAGCAGCGCCGCACAGAATAGTGAACCCCGGTGACGTTCTGCTGCCAAAATCGACAGAAAATCCTTCATCACAGCCTTCTAATCGTTTTTTTTTCTTCTGTCAATATAATCTTTGTGGGACAAGTCCCAAAGAGAAGGTTGCTTTTCAGTGCCAAATAGAAGCTGATCGGTATTAATGTTTTTTATGCTCGTTTTCAATTTTACAAAGCAAATTCACCAAGTTATTCTTTGCTTGGCAATGCTCTTCTGCGAACTGACCAAAACAATTCAAAAAATGACAAGTCAAGCAGCGCCGCTGCAGCAGCGTAATGTGAATACGGAATCAAAAAGTGGCTTCTAGTCGCTACTAGAAGAGAGCTACGAGAACAGCGGCTCGGAGCGGCGCATCGTAGTGTGAAGTGTGAAGGCTCCCATTGCTCTCAATGCTTTTCCACCAGCGGCGCCATTGAGCAGCACCGCTTAGACGCCTAATGTGAAGGGGCCCTTAGATACGCAAGGCAAAAAAGGGCGCCAAAAAAGTGGTTTTTGATATTTTTTTCTAAAAATGTAAAAGAGTTTCAAAAATGAAATTTGGGAGACACATCTATTGAATAACAAGTAAATTATCGGTGTTACACCAGGTCCGCAAGGAGAAGAAATAGCCACCATTAAAACTTTAATATCAAACAATATTGATTATTAATATAAAATCAATTTTGATTTAATAAAATAGAAAAATAAACATTTTTCCTGATTTTTGCCAAAGATTCACCCTTTTTTTTTCACATTGTTTGTCTACACTCTGAACAATCCTATATCAGCATTTTATCCATTTCAGGACGGCAATTTGAGTTAAGATTATTGACACTTATTCCTTCACAAACACGGTATTTCCCTGGCCAGGTACGTGTTACACCCAGATAGCTGGAAAATCTATATGATTAATGTAAGTTCTGAAAGTGAAGTCGAAAACAGCTGACGATCGACCGCGTAGTTAAGCGACCGCGCTCTAAAGAGATTAACTGCGCATATGCGAAATGTGACAATTATTTCAAACTTCTATGTTGCCAACTGGTCGACGCGTCTGACGTCACGCGATATAATAAATGGGTTAAATTACCTTTAATTAGCATTACTTGATAGTTTTAAGCTTATGCAGGATACATATACATTATTACAGAAAGTATAATATTATATAACAGATAAATGCCAGATTAAATTGAATTTTTTAACATCCACAAACGGTATGGTATTAAAAACTACATGTCAACGAAACCGACGCTTTGATCTTGAACTTTGCTTTATGCCTTGGCAGAGTCTTCCGATCAAGAGTCTCAGTCTATGCTGTTTTTTGTTGCCAAGTCACGATTCAACTTGAATTTCTCTACTACAGGTATATGTGTTTGTTTTGTAAGAAAACAAATGTTCAGGTGATTTGTCTATACCGAGGTGTGTAACTTATCTTTCCAATGAACCCCTATTGGAGCTCCATGTTAAACCTATACTTAGTTCAGGAATTTGTGCTTTATGCTAAACTGTGGGAAAACACCAATAAGTTTGCCTCCAAAAAGGATCCTAAGTATATTATGTGCCTTGTTTGTAATGCGTCAAGGGCCATAACAATCAAAAGTTACTTTAAGTAAGTGCTTACTTTAATTGCTTTAACTAATCTTTCGGTGTTCAATTTCGGGTTTTTTTTACTTTCCCTATATTGAATATTCTATGAAAACACAAATTTGTACAATGTCAAAGTCCACAATCTTAACATCGTGCAGGAATCAGGAAAGGACTTCCATAAATATTTAAATTGGAGATTGAATAGAAGCATTTTTTCCACGTTTTCGTTGTCCAAGAGGCGCTAAATATCAACCAATGAACCATCGAATGAGCCAAGAAATTCAATTTAAATGTCATAATCGACATAACCTCAAAATTTCTAAACGTCAAATTAAAAACGTCACTCATTTTTCAAATAGCATGTGGTGCGCAGTCAACATGCGCACTGAACTGTTTTCGACCATCCGCGAGATGTTCATAGCCAACTGAGGAGTTGGCACTTTCAATTTATTGGGATGGATTGACGTTCTCCGTATATAATAAAATAATACGCATATGGTTACGCCACTAACACGTAAACTCAAAATGCCGGTCGCGGTACGTGACATACCAAATCGTTTAAAAAATCCCTGCATTTATGGCTGCCTATTAAAATCATATTCACGTTATTTGCAGATGATGCAACATATCTCAAGAAAGGGGGCAAAACTATTTCACACTGATAAAATGGAGAAACACTTGAGAAAATGATAGGTTACGAACAGGTGGTTCTATTTAAAAAACGATCTTTCGGCACGTTTCCTTTTCCGAATAATGAAAGTCAATTGTGGACCGCCATGTAAGTTTTTGTCACAAAGGCAGGCAATGTGGTATTCAGGCACATGGTTCTGGTTACCAAAGTATCCGCACTTATATCGTAAAACTGTCGGGTCGCGAGAAACAAGACTTTAGAAGCATTTGTGGTCACAAACAAAACTTGAAATAAATATGTTAAGTCGTTCTCTAGATACGTATAAGGTACCATCACCATGAATCGCCCTGTATATCAATGCGCAATAAACTGTCCTTATTCAAACATTAATTTTGTAGCACTTACCTCAATTTCTATTTGAACAGCATCACCCAACGCATCACCATTATCAATATCCATATCCTGAGCTTCCAAATCGTCGTGTTCTTTCTCAGTAATTTTATTAAAAAAGTCCACCATATTTTGCTTACTAAAATTATCAGAGAATGGAGGTACATGGTAATTTTTATATTCCTAAAACAACACATGTAATATTTTTTGGTAGAATACAAAGTTATGGATAACATTAAATTGGCCTTAATGTGTTAATAGATCATAAACTTTTTTGTTATAGGAATGTGAATTAAAACATCTATTTTTTCAAGTGAATTTTTAAAGTATGATAGTCATTTAGAAAGACCTTGAACAACAATCTAACAGATCAAGCACGTTTTACCAAAAAATCGTATACTATAGCAAAAAAATAGTGTATTTATTTTCTTTTTCGAATCAGCTTTTTTTAGTATTTCAGAGATAAAATTGATAGACGTTTACGACCCCATTGGAACAGATACTGTCTTGTTACAAAAGTTGGCACTCATAAAAGTGAAAAATATCTTTTACGATAGTTGCTCAAACAAATTTAAGTTTATTTATTAATGAGTGTTGAAAGGCAATAAAAAAAATAAAAAAAGTACACAAAACAATAATTATAAAAAACTTACATCTTTGCAGCCTTTTTCCAACGGTACATTAAACCCTGGGTAGTCCACCACTTTTTCCGGATTTAATCCCTCTTTTTTCTTAGGGTTAATATTGCGAACGTTTTTGCCGTCAATGTCAAACATGCTTAGATCGGAGGATACATATTTTGCCTCTTCCAACCAGCCCGGTGGGTAACCCTGCGCTCGCATTTTATACACATAAGACGGTATTTGATGCTTCTTTAGTCCCAAGGCTTTTCGCAGATCCGAAGAAATTTGTCCTGGCTTCATATGGGCGAATTTCTGTTCTTCTTCCAAATGATACCTCCTAGAATAACCATTAATAGAACTAATATTAAAAGTATTTTCAAAAAAAAATAATTTGGTTTAAAGTTTATAGTTTATTATCCCAATTTAGAAAAAGATCCTTCTATATTTCGATTTTTTTCCCGTATTCTGTCAAATGGATATAAGCAGAAAAAGTCTTTGAAAATAGTGCCCAAATTTTAACCACAAATTCTAAGCCTCAAAGTACAACAAAAAATTTATTAGGTTTAGTTTAACAGGGTCCTGCTGACAAAAAGGTTTTTTTTTAAAAAAACTCCGCCAGTGGTAATCCTGCTTTAGCAGAGGTTTTGACGGGTGTTACAGAGAAAGTGGCTATTATTATAGTGTGAGAAAACACCCATTGCTCTATTCCTTGTAAGAGCGCGAAGACTACGAAGATCCAGATGAGTTTCTGATATGGATACGGAGCGCTACTGTCACTTGAGCAAAGTCGAAAGGTCACACGAAGCTGTCAAATTATGTATAAGCAGACTATGTGGCAAAGAGACAAAATGGGCGGCCCTATTCAAGTACCATTCCACCAAAAGAGTGTAGGCAGTCACCAATTTGTCGATCAACCCATCTGCATACTAGTTTCGGGGTCTACCCCTCATCAGTATAGCTTTGGTTGGTCGACAAATTGGGGACCGTGATTTAGCGACTTAAATGTACGGAGTACCGGTGAGATGTTGTACAGAGCAGAAGCGGGCGACATCCACCATCGCATTGTAGATCCAATATTGCATGGCAAATGGCTCTCAGTTCGAGAATTGTTCCGTACCTCGCTGGTTATCGGAACCAGAACGAGTGAAAAGAGTCTAGGCGGTCACCAATTTGTCGATCTGCATTTGTTGTCAAATGGGCCACCAGCAATCACTTTTTAGAAATTGGACGTTGTCTAATTTTTTGCTGTTTCCGAGTCCGGGTGTTTCTATATAAATCCTACAATTTGAAGATTACCGTAAAGTATTTTCTTCTGCTTGGCTACCCGGAAGAAAGACCTAACTGGAAAGACCTGGAAGGAAGCCCTAAACCCGATCATTCCAGAATTACGTACCATCAAGTGTATTATTCATACTGACCCAATCGTTGTTGTGAGCTATGTGAAGTAAATAGTGCCCGACCGGCAAGAAATTCAGCTTCTAATAATCTAGGTAAACGATGGAACTGATTCCTCTGACTCAAATTGGGAGCTAGGCAAGAGGTAGGTGCAATTTTCAAGAAAATTATGAATTTTACAGTTTTTTGCTAGTAACTAGAGTCGCATGGGTTTGGAGACTGAAAAGAAAGAGGAAAATATTTTTAATTATTTTAAGAAGTTTATTAACTGCATAACCAGCACCCAACCTAATCCTGCCACAATTTCAACATATTAACGAATTGAAACATCCCAGAGCAGTCGACTGGATTAACACGATAATAATATGAGAAACCAGAGAGAGTAAATGTTAGGAAATTACGACAAAAATACACTGTGACAACCCTCTCGTAGAATGATAAACCATCCAATACTAAATTTGTTATAAATTGTAATTATTATTTTTTTAATAAAGATCAATTTTCTTTAAAATGCTTAGGTAATAAAATGAATTTAAAAATTATTAATCAAATGTTATTACTTTAAATCATCCTGGCAACCACGGGCCCAAAATTATAGCCTTTAAAGTCATAAATATAACCTAAAATATATGACAATGCCTGTCATAATATACAGGGGGCAAAATGTCAAATTTGCAAGACCTACTGCACAAGTAAAGTTATAGTGTACGAACTATAAGTAGTTCATGCATGCATAAACTAGCCAAGATAGGTGACAGGGGATTACTCGGGTTACCCATCGCACTTCCAAATATTTGTGCATAACAGCAATCACTGTATACGAAATAGCTGTTGTCGAATATAAATGACACAATCTCAGAAAAATGTTGTTGGTTTATTTTGGTATGAGGCGCTATATTAGTCCAGTGTTTATTTAAGGTGTTAAGGACCAATTCCTTGGGGATAATGATGAAAAGCGATACGACATCCAGTGACACCAATTGGTACTCAGGAGGTACAATCATTTCTTTAATATTTTCAAAAAAGTCAAATGAGTTTTTTATAGAGAAAGTGTACTTAAATTGGATAGAATTCTGTCAACAAATTTAGAGAGCTTATACAATGGTGATGAGATGCACGAGACAACAGGTCTGAGAGGAACACCATCCTTATGGGTGTACCAGGTAAACCCCAAATTTTGGGAGGCAGTGAGTTTTTTGTAGTAAGTGATTTGTAGGTAGTCTCGTCAATATGATCTTCAGTATAAAGGTTCTTAATTATTTTCTTAGCCCTGTTTTCCAAGGCAGTGTAAGGTTTTTGTTTAGCAATTTGTAAATGTTCTTATCTTGGACTAGAGCATTCATTTTTAAATTATGGTCATGTTTATTTATAAACACTGTAGAGTTACCCTTATCCGACCTGATCACCGGAATGTCTTGGTTATTTCTCATAAAACGTTTTATGTCATTAGGTATCCGCTATAGTGAATGCATCATTTTTCTGTTTAACTTTTATGCCATTAACAAAGTTTGTTAGGACATTAACATCTAGCTCTTATCGCGTTCTTGTTTTAATCGTCGTGCGTTTTCTCTATTATGTACTCTATATCTTTTATGATGTTGAATAACGGAAAGTCTCGGTCCGAGTGAATTAAAGAGAATTTTGGACCCAAAACCAACAAAGATGAGACTTCTATGGGAATATCATAATCAGTGAGATTCACTATCCAGTTGTTGGGAGCTGCTTGCTCGTTTACAAAATTTCCAGATTTTAAACATCTAATCTTATGCAAATGAGTTTTCTTAACATTTATAAAGCATATGTTATACCTTTGTTGACAAATGGAAATAATACTACTAGAAATAAAAATAGTACGCTACGGTTACATTAATAAAGCCAGACATGAGGTTGAGACTGCGTTTGGTCAGGTTAGATTCTTTTGAAGAGCGGTCACCTTCAAGTGGACCTATAGATGGACCTAGAGGAAGAAAACAAGAACTACGTCCGGAGGAGCATAGCAATTTTTGAGGACTCCAGACTGGCTCAGGCAGACAAAATGTGGCAGAGCGCGTTCTGATTCAATAAAAACGTACGCTGCTTCGTATGCAAAGGATCTCGTATGGCCAGAGTATATCCCAAAGCCATTAAACTGTCCGAAAAGAAAGCGAGCTCACTTGGACTCGTCACAATCGAAAAGTAAAATAGTACTACAAGTGACGTCATCCGAAGATGAATTTGAGTTTGAAAATACATAAAACTCCAAGAGGGTTGGACTCAGACGCCATAGGCCAACTCAGAAGTACCCACAAGTACAGCGGGGCGTCAGCAAGTAATGGGAGAAAGGTCAATAGTTTAAGTACGGTGGAATGAGCGAAAAATGTAGGCACTTTTGGTCATTGGAGCGGATGTTAACTTGATAAATAGCAGGCCGATTTTAGATATAATTTACAGCACGGAAATCACGGAAATCCTCTTGGCTACGAAGAACCACAGTGCGCAAACTCTAAGAAAAGTAGTCGAAAGCGTCGACATTAGCAATGCCCATTTTACCGCAAAATTTCAAGTAGAAAACACTTGGGGTAAGAGATTCAACTTGCTTAAACTACCTATTTTTTCTCGTTGTAGGAGTCCGAATCTTGTCACAAAAAAGCACTTAAAACAAGTCAAAGAAATGTTCCGTCGCAAGAATAAAAAACAACTGAAAGCTTTCCTAGGGATATGTGGATGGCTCCATGAGCACGTATTAAATTAATAAAATATGACAGGCCGTTTGTCAGGCCGCATAAAGGGAAAAACAACTAGGCGTGGTGTGGACAGAGCGCGAAGGCGAAGCTTTCGAAAGGATTAAGGAAGCAGTTGCTTACCTAAGTCACTACACCCACTAAACTTCAACCAAAAATTTATATTACAAACGGACCCAGCGAAGTAGGAATGGCCGCGGTTTTTTTTTTTTCAAGAGCCAAAGCCTGAGAAGCGAATAGTAATCTTGTACGCAAGTACTACGAGCGGACAGGAGTGTTTGGCACTAATTTTAATCAACCATTTTCGGGCAATATTTGCAGGATGCCCCTTTCATCATGCGTACGGGTAGCACTTGTCTAACGTGGCTAAGCAAGTTTAGAAAGCCAAACTAACACGATGGGCATTGCAGCTGCAAGAGTTTTCGTTTGAGCTGCAACATGTAAATGGGACAGAAAACAGATTGTCAGATCTTCTAAACCGTCATCCAGTAGAGAAAAAAAATACGACGCCAATCCAGACGACGATCGCCTGGTATCTCCAGGAGAGACGCAAACAGATGAGAGATCAGAAACAACTGCCGAAGTAGCAGCACCTGGACACTTTACGATCAGGTAACTTGAGATCAGACAGGAGAAGACTATAAACTACAAGCTGTCGAAACTATTAAGACGCTACGAGATAAAGAAGAGATCACTAGAAAACGTGATGCAGCCTTTTGTAGAGTACGACAGCTTACTCTGGCGACGTCATCTAGTGGGAGACCGTTTAGCAGTTCTGGTTGTTCCATTGACAGCTTAGTCCAGGTGAACATAGACGAAAGAACAAAATAATTTTTCGACGCCACCTGGAATAAAAAAAAAGTAACCGAATCGAAACACTAAGTCGGTGGTCACATTCTAGAAAGGAAGCATCGCAAATGTCACAACTAGGACAGGAGAAGCACTTGCACAACATGGCAGGAACCACCGACGATAGTTAAGAAGCTATCCGAGGCTTCTTACGAAGTTGAATGCAACGGAAATTCCTCAATAATCCATTTTTAGTACTATTACCCATATTTAATATATTTTAGAGCCACCACATCTCCCTTTCCATCTCCTTTTAGCACATGTTGAGAAGATACCATAAAAACGTCAAAGTCAATTTTCCAACACCTACTTGACGACAATAAAAAGTGAATGGCTTATATTTTGTTTAACAGCTACATTAAGCAGAGTAACTGTTTGTATGTGTGTGGCACCAATTATACAACCATAAGTCCACAAAGTAAATAAAAAAAGCTCGTGTTTTAGTGGGTTTAGGACAAATAAAACTCTTTTTTCTTTTCGAGAGAAAAAGGAGTTCTATTTGTCCTAAACCCACTAAAACACGAGCTTCTGGAATCTTGGGGACGCTAACCTGCATCAATAAAGTAAATAAGGTTGTGTAGTCCATTTCTGTTTAAGTTCAACAGGATAGCTGTAATGGAACTTCAAATGTCAAAATATTCAGTTTTTCCGAAAATGGTTTTCAGAGTCACTTTGTTTAAATGGAGGCACAAACAATATAAAGAACTTACGAGGATTTAGTTTTATTTTGGAACTTCTGCCTATTTGCATTGATCTTGGCATGATTTCTCGGAAGTGGGCAATCTTTTAAGGAATGCGCCTGATCACAGTTGAAACATAGAGCTCCTGGACCTGGCCTGCTTTTGGCGTTCTGCGGTTCATCAGGCTTTTCATCATCTATCGAGAACTTTGCAGAGTACATAGTGGTCAGAGGTTTGTTGGTCACAAGGGCAGGTTTAGTGTCGACCACAAAGAGATCCGGAGCAGATTGCGCCTTTTTTCGTTTTTTCCTCTTTTTTGGACTGTCATGTTTTGGAGTATGAGGTAATTGTTTTGCCAATACTTCTTCTAAAACTATACATTAAAAAAATAGTTATTTACATAAGAACTAAAAAACTAACTCTTAACACACAAGGATAAAATGTTGTGGCAATTATGCAACTGTGTTAATAAACTTTTTTGTATAAACTATTTTTTCCACAGTTATGAGTAATATTCAAAAAAATAAAATAAAAAAAATTGTCAGAACTGGGTATTGAACTCGAAATCTCGTAAACGCAATGCAAACACGGGAATATTATTAAGCCTACCACTAGCAAAGGAACACTTTCTCCTAATTCAACTGACTTCCTATTTCCAGTGGTTTGGAATACCCCTCAGCAGGTGTTGATCTAGTTTTATTACACTTACCAGCAACATCTTCTTTTAGGTTCTCTGCATGATCCAACACATCCCATTCTTTGGGATTTAAGCTATCGTCCCTAAAAACTTTCAGTGTCGTACCCTCATCTACAGGATTTAGTTCTACAAAAGCTTGAATGAAAGTAATCAATTTCCGCTTATAAATGCCAGCAGTTAATTTATCCCTAAATTTAATAGTAAGTGCTGGTTTATCAATTTCTTTTGGGGTATTAGTTTCTTCTCCCACAGTATCATTTACTTCTCCATCCTCCAAAACCTCAATAGGCATACTTTTATCTTTCTCATTGTTTTGAGCTTCAACGCTGTCTGTAACAGTAGATGCCACAACTTCTGAACTAGATTTGTTACTACCGATAATAACCTTAAAAAATTATTGAATTGACAAGTTGATTCTACATTAAATGTCTTTGTTTTTTTTAGTGAATCCCTCCATACTTACCTCACTCTGAGGTTCTACTATTGAAACTGATTCAATATCAGTGGAATGTACCTCCAAGTCGACAATCTCACAACTGCTGTTTTTTGATCCACTGTCTTCATCAATAATAATTAATGATTCATTCCCATTTTGTGAAGTTAATTCTAAAATGTTGCACAGCAAATACTTAGATGTGGATTAGGGGTTAACCACTAGCTGTGTATGTGTACACCCACATTTGATATCGAAAACAATTTCTAATTCATTTATCACATTTGTCAGATTTGTCACATATTTGTTAGACTAGTTAAGACCACATTTGCCTATAAGTACCAAATGTAATAAATGTCGGCAAATATAATTCAAATGCTGAGCAAATGTGTTTAATATTGGGCAAATGTATAAATTGTTAATCAAATCTGGCCACATAATGTTTACCTACTTTTAGAAATATTAAAGATAAGAAAATTCTATAAGATTTGCATGTCACATCAATATTTGCCTGTAGCAATAATGAAGTTGGATTTAAGCAGGTGAGTCTGCAGTTTAGTTCCGATATGAACTGTATCTTGAACACAATAAGCCCCAGAAAAAAAAATCTATCAAACCATAGGCCTGGTAAACAACAGCAATGTTTACCAAAGCAAAAATTGGGACAACCCCAGAGCTAGAATGTAATAGTTGATAAAATGTTTATGATTATTTAAGATTTGTATATAAAGTATGCTGTGCAATAACTTAGAACTGGATAAAAGTGAGACAAAGTTAATATATTTGGGCCACTTTTGACAAAATATCCTATTTTTCCGTACATTTTCCAAACATTTGTTACTTGGTTTGTTACATTTAGCAGAATTTTGAAACATTTGTTCATTGTTTCACTAACACTTTGTCACCAACAATTGCAAAATTGGTAACAGTTCCATAATATAAAGCGTTCCATAAAGTTTTTCCAAAGGCTATTATTTGAATGACCCCTATATAATTTTTGAACTGTGTCAATGTGTTAATGGTTATGTTGGAAAAACCGAAAAAGAAAAGATTCCGCCAAAAAACGCGACATACTAGTTATCCATAAACTGATTTGCCAAAAATGTGATTGACAAGATTTTAACCAGTAAATTGAAACCAGGTGGTGAATGCCAATAACAACTTCCCTACAAGTTGTTATGATGGTTTAGTGTAGTTTTACTTTAATATCTGCCATCAGTTTGACTTTGAGTAAATCAAATTAATTTCCTTGACGTTGCTTGCATTATATTAAAAAAAGTTTTTATCAGTTTATAAAATATTTTCATTTGACTGCCTAAAAAAGTTTTGGACAAAACTAAAAACCTAAATAATAATAAAGTGCTAAAATCATTACAAAAAAGACAGGCCAGACTTTTTGGAATCGGTGATCCTTAATAAATTATCATATGTAATATAACAAGTGCATTGAAAATTAAAGGTAATTTTTGGACGATATGCACGAATGCAATTTGGGATGAATTCTGATCCAAATTGCATGAATTGCATATCGGTCTAAAATTACCTATAATTTTCAATGCACGAGTTATATTCGAAGGAGAATTTCATGAACAAAATAATTAAAAACCCTTGCTACATTTGCGACACCCCTGTAGGTATAGCTATTTTGATTCGAATCAATGGCAGAAAACTTAATGCGGGGCCAGATGGTATGACTATGGATTGAATATAAATTAATAGATAATTATCGCGATAATTTTTCTGTTGTTAAATATTACTATGGTTACAATTGTTCTATAACAATAGAATATTGGACAAATATTGAAAACAGGTGGTGAATGAAATTCTTTACAATATTTGGGGTAAGTCAGGTCTGCATATATAATATTAGTTTAGAATCAAACTTGAAAAAGCATCTTATCACGGTTTTTTAATAAAACGATATTAGTAAATATTTCACATGTAATTTGTTAATAGAAAAGTGGAAACATCTTTTTGCAAAATAATGTGTTTCTGATTTTTCGTAGCATGAGTATGACCCTCCCTTTTTGTAGATTTTTATAGTGAAGAAATGTTAGCGTTTTGTAAAAGAGCTCATATACAGTGCACTATATTCCTAAACCTGCACTACTTTTGTTATATTTTTTTGGTAGGTAACGAAATAAAATCAAGAACTTCAAAAAATCTTCTACTATTGACCCTATTAGGCAGAGCACTATCAATTTATAGTCCTTTTTCGTTTTTTCAAATGGACAAAAGGTATTTTAAGAGACAACTATAGACAGAGGTCTTTGAGTAGTATAGGAACCACACCGCTAAAACATCGGTGAACGTACCAGTAGCAGAATGTTCTGTTGACGCACGAAAACATAAAATGTGAATTATAATTAATGCTTACAAATATCAAGCGTCCTTATAGCGCTTATTTTAACAAGTTTTTGGACAAATTCTCTCCTAAAAACGTCCTTTTCTCCAAATTCTCTCTCCTAAAAACTCCTAAAACAAACCTGCTCTAAATATATATTATCGATGTTTTCAGTATTGATAGAAATCATTTTCTATCAGTCTAGCACCCGCGAGCCATTTTCAAAAGCGGGAAAAGGATAATAATAAGGTGATTAATTTTAGGGTGTATTAATTCTAGCCCATCCTTATGTTGCACAGGGTGAGCAAAACTCGATGTCAAATTTGTTGACATCGAGTTTTGCTATAGTATAAGACAATTTGTTGTCCTAAGAATTACTTCTGCCAAGTATTTGACCAGACTAATGTCTCATCAGATCTAGTACATGGAAATATTATTATCGCTTGCAACTATTATTTTTGGTAAGTTCTGACAACAACATTTTTTTGTAATGACAGCATTCTATAACCTTTAAATTATGTCAATATAACCAATAAAAGCGACACAGTTCAAATATTATACGGGGAGCAATCTGTCAAATTTCCATTGCCTACTTTTCCGAAAAATATAATGAAAAGCTTTATAAGATGTTTCTGCACGAGGTGATAGCCAGGTCTGGAATTTTCGAAATGAGTACTGTCAAATGTTACCGGACATATGACATACATTCATACTTATTAAAAAACAGGAAAAGATTAATTTGGTATAGTAATATGGTATAGTTATTTATGTTATAAGTCTGGCAGGTTGTCTACTGAGTAAATCAAAAGAAAAAAAATGTGGATGAACCATATTTAACATCAAAAAATGAATTACAAAACAGCCAATTTATCATACTTATGCCATTACAAGCAAAATGTAAGGTAAAATAAGAAAATAAAAAAATAACAGAACTGAACTAACGTGACCTAACCTGAACTGAACTAACCTAAACTAACCAAAACTAACATAAACTAACCTAAACTAATGTGAACTAACCTAAATGAACCTAAACTAATCAAATCTAACTTGAACGGATAACAGACTAAAAATAAGTTCTATAAAGCCTCCATCATACATGAAGGCCCCTTATAGTTCAGCAGGACGCCAAACAGAAGCAAGAGTATAGAATTAATATGCTATTTTCATAATAATGCAAACATTTGGAACAGATACCCCAAATTCAATTAATATTTGATAGATTTGAATAACAATTGATGACGACTGTACACCACATTTGCTGAGTGGTTACCCCTTCAGATGTGGATATTCTGAAAAGCTCAACCGATATTACCGATATTACAGAAAAGACTTACCTTCCTCATCTAAATTGATAATTTCCCTACAGATTTCAGTTCTTGAATTGTCATTTTCAATAATTATGACAGATTTTTGCGAGTCTGATGTAGGTTTTGAATCAGGCAGGCAATCATCATTTTTTTCCTCATTCCCTTTGGCTCCACTTTCTTCTTCCAAATCTGCACTTGTTGGAGTAGCTTTTATAGAGCTATCTATGGAGCTATCCCGCGATTCAGATATATCGGAACTACGGCCTCTTTTTGTGATCTTGGCTTGGGGCTCCTCCACATTACGGCCTTCCGGCTCTGGGGACAAGTCTTTTTCATTGACTTCGAAAATATCACAGGCACCTTTTCGTTTTCGTCCCCGACCGCGTCCACCTCTTTTTCTTGCTGACATTTAAAAAAATTATATTTATCGAAAATTAAATTTAGATATGTAAATATAATTGCAATAATTAATATAGAGTTATTTTAATTTTATAAAATTTATGAATTACAAATCACAATTTTTTAACTTCATATAATACCGATTTCGAGTATCCTCTCTAATGCGTATGAGGTTTTCTATATCCTTTAATTCTTGATTAGAAGACAAAGGACGGATATACTTTGAGTGAAGTTCCGACTACATTCGTGAAAATGCCACAAAAGAGACAAATAATTGTCACTTGTCGCTTCTACTTTCAGGTTTCGGCCATGGAGGTAAGACACATGGAGTCAATTCCCTAGAAGATATGGACAGAACCAACAAATGCCGATATTTCCCTGAAATGGTTCCGTTTTTTGGTCGGAAGCCGGAAGTTCGGCACTTTTAAGGATCCCATGACGTAATGGTGTCGTCAGCGCACGTCATACAAGCCTCACAGCAACTTAAAGCTGAACCGCATATTGACTGTGTCGATTGATTTTGGGTATTGTTAGGTTAAAAGTTAAGTTTTAAAAAACTTTGGTGCTAGGTCGGCTAAGGGCTAGGAGCCCTAGCGCACTAGCTAAGATATGAATATAAGTTCGATATTCGATTGGAAATTAAGAAGTAATAAAAAATAATGACGGTGACAATTGTTATGCAATAATAATTTGACGTAAGACGTCACTTCCGGCGGATATCGTCACCCGTTTAAAGGTTCCCACTGCTAAAAAGGAGGACCAAAACTGTAAAACAGGAGGAGATCTCCAGATTAGCTTGATGATATGTATGTAACAAAGAAATTACCAGGGCACTTATTCTATAGAAAGGTGTGAAAGTGAAAATTAAAATTTCTGGCCAATGGAATTGGTCAATATATTTTTTTGACCAATCAAGGTTGTCAAAATGTTCGTTCTCACTTTCACAACTTCTTACAAAATGAAGCTCCTGGGACTTGTCATTGTTAGTCTCTTGAGTCATTTTCGTTTCACAGCGGTTGTGGTTAACATAAAAATGACAGAGCAGCAGCTTTTCACCAAATCTGATTGATTGGAAATCAGCTAGCCTGTAATTTTTATGTCAACCAGAACCGGTGCGAAACGAAAATGATTCTGGTGTCAGGTACTGCAGTCATCGTCATGCAGTATGTATCTGATAAGGTACGTAACCTATTGCTAATCCACGACGGAAGAGGAAACGTGGGTACTCAAAAGAAACCAATATATTTGTACATAAAAGTAATAAAATTCATTTTTTTTTACACGTCATTAACCTACCACTTTATTTGACACAATAGACGAGAGTAAAATATAGTATATTAAGATTAAGATACAAGTTTCATAACACATCGCATTGGCGCACAAATCCAAGTCTGCAATAGATAAGTGCGACAATGGCTTTATGGAACGTGTATCTTATACTATTTTATGTAATAAGATAGATTAAAAAGAATAATAACTAAAAATAAGTCATTATTTCAAACGTCTAGTAATATTTGTTCTTTAAAATTATGTTTGCCGCGTGACATTGACGTTATTAATAAACCGCTGTCACTTAACGTCAAATTTTGCTATTACCACCTAAACAGAGTTAAAATAACTCTACAACGATGCTTTAATAAGGCTGTAAACGCATCGCTGTCAGTGATTTAATAACGAGCTAGACGAACCGAATTACATAAATAGTAGATTATGTCACTAGGAGTAAAAGTGGGTCTTTTCGTGCTGAGCCCAGAGATTGACGGCCGAAGCGAAGCTGAGGCCTGCAACTGGGCGAAGCACAAAAAGACCTTTTACTCCGAGTAACATATACTATTTTTTTTTCAAGCATGCAAGAAATAAGACATCTATTTAAAAGTGGTTCAGTTTTGCAATTTTCTCTCATCCTCTTTAAGCGGGTCTAGGTACTTACCCAATTGTGTATATTATTTGTAAAATACATAGAATATGTTAGAATGGTGGTTTTCAATGTTCAATGGTTTTAATGTATTAAATAATAACCAATGATTATGGTAAACTAAGAATTTGTAGCATTATTTTCAATACTAAATTAATAAATGTCACATTGACAGATAAATATGATGACGCGCATGACATTTAACAGACGATTTCAGAATTCGAGAACCTATGCGATTTCGACTAATAACGGTTTCGGATGGTGCTCTTGAGTGCTCTGAGAGTATTTCTGTCCTTTGTTTTTTCAACAAGAATGTACCCAGATAGCAAGGAATATTCCTGGAATATTATAGAAATATTCAATTTGGATGATTGTATAATCCAGAAATATTCCAATTGAATATTCCAGGAATATTTATTTTGAAATTTTACAATCTGACATATATATTCCAGGAATATTCCTGGAATAATCATGGATATTTTGGTCATATTCTAGGAATAATCTTTTTCTATTCTAGGATTAATGCTTTCATATTCTAGGAATAATCACTTTGGATGATTCATTATTCCATCTGAAATCAAACACTAAGTATAGCGTTGTTTTCGATTAGTAGCTATGAAATATTCCTATCCTCTGTTTTCTTATCAAGAGTAAAAAAGGCAATTCTTTCATCAGAGTCGCTAATCGAAAACGCTATATTTATATATAATAAGTGGTTATATTTCTGGTACTATTTTCAGAAACACTTTGTTGAACAGCAGTTTTGAATAGTCTCGATCTTCTCATATTAAAACCAGCCACAGATCGGTTGTTCAGGCTTCAGATTTCACTACATGCACATTAATAAACAATAATGAACTTGTTAAAACTAAAATTATTTCATTTTTAGCTTTATTTTGAGATTCGATTGAGCTAAACAAACACTAAACTTCTTAACGCGATAACAACATAATGGCGTCGCACCACTCGCACGCAGCGCCTGTCGTGTGCCCGTGCCGGGTGCAAAAATTGACGCAGTGTTGCCAATAATAGTTTGGAAATATTTTCAAACCATTAAACTTACTTGCGAATTAACCTGCATATTGTATATTTTGGTTTATTCACATATGTTTTTAAAATATTTTTATTTACCTATCTTATTAGAGAATACTGTTGATATCCATCCAGTAAATTCGCCCAACCAACAGACTTGGCGGCGCCGTGGGGCATTGCGTTGCCGATAAAACATGGCTTCCCCTTCTTTTATTTCAATTGGTTGCTGATTCACCCGTCACCGTCTATCGGTATTCAATTTTTTCGCGGGTTTTATTATTATCGGGTTGTTCGTTATTTCATTAGCCAAAGTCGAAACTACTCGAGATCTGATTCTTAAATTTTTTTAGTTCGTTTTAATAAAAAAACACCTAGGTTTAAATATAATATGATCTATTTAATTTCAGGGCAATTGAGCAAAAAGCCATTGAAATTGTGTGAAAAAATATATAATATAATTTTATCGATTCAATGTCATATGTCATTGAAGAATTATGGTAGGTACAGAAATACATTTTACGTCTGCACTAGTTGCCTGTGAGTTGCCAATCGAAAAAGGTAATAAATAAGCATGAATGAAATAACGAAAACAAAGAATATTTAATGGGTTTCTATCATTGCAATTATTGCTTATTCCTGTATTATTTCAGGAATATTCCACTGAAACATTCACCACTGGAATATTCCTAAAATATTTTTATTGGATTATTCTAAGAATAATCCACGTAAATATTTGTTTTTCTTAAAGAATATTCCGGAGATATTCCTGAAATATTTCTAAAAGAATATTCCCTACGGAAGATTATAGGAATATTCTTAGAATATTTAGTGTTATCTGGGTAAAGATGACAATACACTCAGATCGGTTTATCTGGTGTCATCTATTATTAAAATAATTTTGTTGAATGAAAATCGTTTATATGTGCGCCACCATGACACTAGCGGTGACTTTTGACTTTACTTTTACTGCCTAGGACTTTTTTGCTACTTTTTTGGTCTCAGGATTTGAAAGCCCACTTTAGGTGTGCGTATGGAGAAAACAAATGACGTACTTTTAGTCCGCTTGAAAAAAAAAGGATTTTTCTGCCGCTCGTCACCGGCAGATAGTCTTTACGCCGCTACATTGATTTGACATTGACTGTGTCACTTTTCTTGTCGCTTGTCAGATCATCTACTAATCTAGGAGCACTTTAAACAATATAACCCAAAGCTTATTTGCAGATAAAAATATGTATGTTTTTGAGTTAAAATTACTTTTCTGGCTTGCCCGTGTTGCACAACTGCACAGCCTCGCCATAGAAGAAAAAATTTTGCTCCTTAGAAAAAAATATACATCAGCTTTTTCGCGTGATAACTCTAGAGCGCTCTGCTAGTATATCCATCCTTTGTTTTCGCAATAAGAATCTAAAGATGGGAATACTCTCAGAGCGGTTTAGAGCGGCCACCCGAAAACGCTGTTCGTTCAGTCGGGCTGGTTTCGAGTGGCAAACCATCATCAGCACTATATTGTGACGATTGATGGCAATCGTAAAAATGATGGTATATCAACAACAAGCTCCATCATGATAAATAAGGTTTTATTTATTATTTGCAGCAAACTATTAAATAATTGGTTCCGTAAAGCTGCAAATACTGTACGCGCTCGTTGGCATTGACAGCTTTTGATTAACTGTCAAATTTAAATTTGTAGGAATACATATTATTATATCCTTTACAAAGTGGCATTTATGCTGGCCTTTTAATTCTTTATTATATCGTAAACCTCATCAGCACAAATACATATTATTGATCAAACTTACCTAGTAAACATGCCTTTCTTGAACCCAAAACATTACGCTATGCCTCGCTCCAGAACTTTAGAAAAAATGACGGAAAGGAATGGATTGCGGCATGTAATATTTAACACAGTGGGTGACAAATACACTGGGGACTGGAAAAATGATAAGAAAAGTGGTAAGTTCAGGGCAATGGCGGTTTCGAGTGTGCATTAGTGCAGTACGAGATATGGTATAGTATGACCCGGGACCCCTCTTGTTAAAAATATTCATCATTTTCTATCTCGATATATGTTCCTTTCATTTTAATAGAGACTTACCATCTACAATTTATTGTGAGGTTTATCAGATACTGCCGTGTAACGTTCTATCGTATTCTTTACTCGAAAAGCAAAAGCACCACATGTTAATATATAATATGTCATCCAACAAGCATATAACAATTGAGTTCGGTAATTACATCCCGAGCGCTCGGGATACGGTCTATCTCACTCTAGCTTGTCAAGATTTTGGGAGATGGTCTGTGCCCGGAGCGCTCTGATGGAATTACCGAACTCGGCTAACGTAGGCCATCATTACCGAAGGTGTCATTTGAGCGCACGAGAATAGCGAGTGGCGCAATTCACCTGAGGTAATAATGCCTATTATATGCAAGTTGGATGCTATACTTTGTCCACGGCTTAATTTAATATTTATTTTTACAAAATAATCAAAAGAAAATACGGTCGTCAACACGTGTTTTGTTTTGACTGTCAAAGTCGAAGTGACGTTAAAATCATTATGGCGGGCCATCAGGGCGGCCATAATAGTTGGAACATTCATTTTGTTTTGTTTGTAATATCCAACATGGCGGTGTATGCATGCAATTCTTATGGATCTTATGGAGTGTATAATGAAAAAACAAAAGACGCAGCGTGCATAATAAATATTATTCACGCTGTTCAAGGTTAAAGGTTATAACACACCTTATTATGTGCTAACAACGTTACAACTGATAACCATATTATAGGTATATTGTACCGCCCTGGACAATTTTTTTCTATATGTTCTATCTTACGCAAATTTATTTGTTTCTAGTGTTTCTACCTGGTAAATTGACCTGATTTTTACTTTTTTTCTTTTCTTCTACTCAAAATTCTAAGCATATTTTATATAGCATACCATGTACCTACCAATCTTTAACTGTTTCTGAAAAAATGGCGTCCATATAAATTGGTTATATACAGGATGTTACGAAATTATGGAGCCAAAAAAAACTAGTGATAGATCATCGAAAAATATGTAGAGTTTACTTAGTAAACATGTGTCCGAAAAACTAACCGTTATTAAGATACAGGGTGTTGAAAATAATTTTTGATATATTAGAAATGGGTTTATCTGATACAGGGTGGTTCAAATCGTTTTATAATTAAACCAATGATACAATTGTCTACTTTATCGCTGAGAAATATCGCAACTCTAATGAAAATGAGTAAACTAGCGTAATTTCTTGTAGGTTGTATTAGGTGTACCTACAAACAGTACTAGGTTTTACATATATAGAGCGTATTTCAAAAAGATGATGAACTTTCAAGGGTTTGTTGGAGAACTTAACACATTTCTTTGCACTAGAAGGTTATAGTGCTTAAATCCATGCACTATAACCTTCTAGTTCCTCTTTTTGAAACAGCCCATTCTGAATTCAGGAAAAGGTGTTATTGTAACCAGAAAACACGAACTCTACGAAGGAGATATGGAAAACAACTTCAGGCACGGCTTTGGAGTTCTCGCTGAACAAATACCCAACACCGACGTGTACAGGCTTTGCTACAGAGGAGACTGGAAGAACGGCAAAATGCACGGACGTGGCTTGCGCATTTATCCCGATGGCAGTTTCTACATTGGAGACTTCAGAAACGGTAAACGACATGGGCACGGGCAGCAGTGGTATCCTGACGGTGCTTTCTTCGATGGAGAGTTTAGGAACGATGTGAAAGAAGGATTAGGTAAGCACTGAAGATAGTAAAGAAATGTTTTTTTTTCCGAAATGTTGCGACTGACTCTATACAATAAATGAATGAGAAGGACATGACCGGAATTGCTGACAAGTCATATTCTTGGGTTTAGGTCGGGAATATATGGAGAAAAGAACGTTTTAAGCTACCAAGCTTTCGGAAATGTTTGTGGCAGAACTTCATCCACCTACTCATAGGTGGCAGCGCCGAAACTTCACCCACCGACTCACAGGTGGCAGCATTAGTCGAAATTCTTCATAACATCACACCGCCTTTCCTGCGCCGAATTTGTCTTCAAATGCAAGTTCCAACTATGAACTCTCACCCCCGGCGTATAAGGCAGGAGTGCCAAGGTAGGCCCCGGGACGAAACGCCAACACCACATACATAGGCTACAGCGGTCTCGGATATTCCCAGTGATGTTTCCCTGAATAACAAAAATCTTTTTTGGGAATACATTTCCCATCCATGGCTCACATTTACAACACCATAATATGTTTATTTTCTTCTCAGGGCTACAGACAGAGATAGTTGCTTTTCTTTTTTGTTGGGAAATCATGCTAATGTGTTAATGTAATGTAGATTGTTGAAAAAACTTCTCACTGCCAAATATTCTATTAAAAAGGCGAGCCTGCACATAACTAACCGATTACAATTGATAAAATTAACTTTAAGATACACTCGAGAAAACGGGAACGAGAGAAAACACATTAAAATATTTGAATCCTTCTAACCTCACCATTGGCATTGGCTAGGATTTTTTTAATTATTGTTCTATGCTGTTAATTGGTAAGATTGATTGTAATAAAGATCGCTTATTTTAAGAACGTCTCACTCACAGTAGAAAAGGAAACCGATAATTCTGTCCTCTTTCTTCCCTTTGGTGATCAGAAATCAAACTCAATATATCATTTTGGACTGGTACCAGAAGCAAACCAATTCAGACATATATCTCAACTACCTAGCCAACCACGGCCAAAGAACCAAAATCAATTTAGTATTACCTCTCAAGCAAAACGAGAAAATCTTTCTTTTCTCCACATCGTCTACACCAAAAGAACCCAAGAATATCCAAGTCAATTGTCTAATTATAAGGATAAATATTTAAGGATTGCTAATCCAAGGCAATGGAAATCGTTTTGAAGGCGAGTGGCATAACGATTTGAAACACGGCCAAGGTTTATATCTTCATTTGGATAGCGGTCAATTACAAGATGGAGTATGGAACAATGACATGTGTGTGTACAGCCAGATGAAGGATCTAGACTATAGACAGTGTTGTATTGCTCCCACCCCTTATGCTATACCGAAAGTGAGTATGGATACATAGATTTTTTCGCATCGCCAATAAGGGGTGTTCATTTAAAAACGTCATCTAGTTGGATGCGAAGCGTCAAGAGAAAGTATGAATGAACAAAAATCCATTTATTTTGATTGTCATTAATTTCTTGAAAATTCATAGCCTTTGAGATGATGCTTTCAAATAAACACCCTAAAAAGTGGGCTGAAAGAAATGCTAATAACCGTTCAAGCAAGCTTTAGTAGATCAATGTTATGACGCAACCCAATTCAAATATTTACCGACTTATATTAACAAGTGGTGGATTGGCGGATCAGGACCAAAGGCAGCAATAATTCCACAACTTCTAAGCCGACGTTTCGTCTAATTTACTTAAACTTCATGAGGGTTCAAACGTGGTGTAAAGCGCTCAAGTCACGACAACTTTGAGCCCTGATGAAGTTTAAATAAATTAGACGAAACATCGGCGAAAAAGTTGTAGTATTATTGCTGCCTTTGATCCCGATCCGGCGGATTCACTCACACAAATTAAACTCCTGAAACGTAACTTCTGATTTCTTTAAGTAGTGAGATACTTTTTTATTTTTAATGCTTGAACATTTGTATTTGTGTGGTTTTTAATCTTATCACTTTTAGGTCACGTTAAAATATTTAGATAAAGTATGCGAGACCTCAAAAGAACGAGCACTCTCTGGAAACTTAGACCCTTGTGACGATATGCTTATCACTACCAGTAATTTCATCACCAGAAAGTCGCTAGAGTCCAGTTCCACTAAAGCTGGAGGCTCAAAGGCATGAAAAAAGAACTAATTACAAGAAAAGCTGTTTTAAGCGCGAACTATGTGAACTTGTGGCATAGTAATATAAAATCATAGTTCTTATACAAAATTATTGAAGGTATTTTTGCGAACTCAGGGTTTAAAAATTCCAGTGCAACGATTTAACACGAAAACACCATTTATTTATTCCACAAATACACTCGACTACTAAATAACTCACTACTTAACACTTTATAGCCTTCTATTATCGCTTCGTAACTTTAGCTTACTTACAGCTCGACCAAAATACGACTACATCTAACCGCCGCTCTATGCGCCTTTTATATACAATCCTAAAATTACAGAAAAATCTAGAAACTTCTTTATAAGAATTCTTGAATAATCTCACATAAAAAAAAGGTTGTAAACAACTGCCTTCTAGATTAAACCGAGCAATAAATCACTCGTGTCCGATGACAATCCATGACGCAGCGCGGATAGGTCGCGAAGCTCCACCAACCACACGCGTTGCCCCGCCTCCCATGCGGCGTTGCTGCGAATCGTAACAGTATATTACATAAAGAACTTAATATCATTAAGACTGTAAGGACTCATTTAAGTTCAGATTCATGGACATGGGAAAGTGATGATATCAGTTTTACCACTTGTGCTTTTCTTTTTACAACTCGACAGTGCAGAAATATTAAAATTATTGGTTCAACAGATTTGTGATTCCATTGCAATAACGTTTTTTTTTTGCTGGAATTGAGTGCCTAAAGTGGTTCTTTACCGCACTCAATTACCGTTGAACAAGAAACTGTGTGCCGTAAAAGGCAAATAGTGAAAGGTTGTTTATTGAACAAATGCAGAAAATATTTCGATTGCGTGCGGTAAAGAAAAAAATTACAAGGAAAAATGAAAAATTCAACAAATGATGCAAAGCGGATTTCGATCAGCAATCCAGTGTTAGGTACAAAATTTTTCCTTGGAATAAATGTATATTACCTTTGTGGTCTTCTGTAAGTTGAATTACATATTAGCGTGTGGTAAAAACCTTTACACGCCCACGTGCGGTAAACATGCAGGTCACAGATGAGAAAAGCGTCACCGGTAAAGTTTTTACACGCGCTAGTGCGGCAAAGTTCTTCTTTCAACTCGCAAATGCGTGCGGTAAGGAGATTTATTGCACGCAAATAGAAAAACCATATTAACATATAACTAATGAGTGAAACGAAAGATTTCTACTTACGCAATATATTAAGACTGAAATATAATTATAATATAAAAAAATAGAACTCTGTGCAGTTGACACAGTGTACACAAAAAAACTCAGATCTAGAAAACGTAGTGATGATTAGATTGCTAAAATACAGGGTGAGTCATAATGGGCCAAATGTGTTAACTAAAGCGAGCTTCCTTAAGAAGTTACAGGGTGTTAAAGGTGAGAATTTCAAAATGCATATATCTTGATTATTTCGAACGCGTAAGAAATATTTTAATGAAATTTGGTAAGTTTTGACTATTATCTATGGCGCATATTTTGCAATAAAAATTCTATTTTAATGTTTTTATTTCCGCATATTTTGATTTCAATAATATGTGTCAACGTGCTGGTATGCGCACGTTGACACATATTATTTGAATAAAAAATGGTATGCTACTGGTTTTTCGAAAAGTGAACTCTAGTATCCCTCTTCAGGTTTTTTGGTGCTAGGCACCGTTTTCGAGTAAATAAGTAAAAACCATTGTAATGCAGCCAATTTAAGTACAGTCGCCAACCATTACAGTTTAATGAAAAATCTGAAATGTCAATATTCCATTAATCGTGGCTTGAATTATGTTGCATATCAATATTTTACTATTCAAGCCATAAGAAATTGAATTTTGATATTTTTCATTTTTCATCAAACTTAAATGCCTTGAACACCAGGCAACATTACACTGGTTTTTACTTATAAGAGAAAAGCCCACTGAAAAACCAAATTTCATTTTTCAAAAAACCAGTGGCATACCACTTTTTTTTTTTCAAATAATATGCGACGACGTGCTGGTACGCGCGCTACTTGTAAAAATAAAAACAATTTTTTCTGCAAAATGTGGGACTTTCGGAGTAGACAAAACATTCCGAATTTAATTAAAATATCTCTAACGCTTTTGGGATAATCAAGACATAATACATTTTAAAGTTCTAACTCAACACCCTGTAACGAGATGAGATTTCATTTTCGATCACCCATTGTGACTCACCCTGTATACTTCTTTCGAGTACACATTTTCTTTGATTAAAGGGGGACGCAAACATATTTAAGTTGCAAATAATAATAGTTTTTGTTACGCCAAGAGTAACCGAATGTTGTTTAATTTATATATAGTACATCCACGAAAAACGTGGTCAAAACAACCAAAGATTCCTCAGGTAAAAAAGCTGATTTAACTCTGAAGAATGTGGTAGGTAGCTTCAGGTTCTTTTGCTATTGATGGTAAAAAATCTTGAACAAAAAACACACTATTTTCCAAGCTCAAAGTTCTTGGAAAAAAATGTGTTTCTTGAAGAACTTTGACCATCGATAGCAAGGGAACCAGAAACATTTTCCTAATAAAAGTTTGATTAAATTGTTTTTTTTTTTAACCAAAGAACGCCGCAGTACTCTTTTGACGATGTGCTTACGGGACATCCTCTAGAATCATCCCACTCGTCGCAGATTTACCTACCAAAGGAATTGGGTAGAGTTAAAGTGAAAGCAAAGAAAACTTTTTGCGTTAAGAAATCATGAAAATTGCTAATTATAGAGGGTTATTTAAATTCGCCGCTTACCACTGATATCTTGCCATTAGTAAAAAAACAAATCGTGTTAATTTGCAATTCAAAAATATTTGACCGCTCACAATTGCACAACTGCCCATAAGTGGAGGCCTCGCAGGGTCTTCTTTGTAGGGTGTCCGTGTACTTGGTAATCTTGGGTTAGTTCAGGTAAGTTAGATCAATTATCTGTTCAAGTTAAGTTTAGGTTAGTTCAGGTTGGTAACTAGTTAAATCAATTATTTGTTCGGGTCACTTCAGTTATCTATTCAGGTTAGTTTAGGTCAGTTCGGTTCAGTTCAGTCTTCAATTCAGAGTTCAGAGTAAAAAATGTAAAATAAAAGTAGCACGGAAGTTAATATAAGTTGGAAAAATGATCCGAGTAACCTTCTGAAAAAAAAGCAAAAATCCTGTTATAGCATTGCAGCAAACCATTTGAGTCGGTTGGGCCGATTGTCGACATCGACTTGAAACTGTCAGCATTGGCGTACCAACTATTTGCCAGGAATGGGATTATTAAGGTCTGGAAATTAAACTTTAGTTAGATATCTTGTATCTTGCTAATACTGCTCTTGCTTTTAAGAGAAGAACTCTCAAGAAACGACGCGGTCGGGCCTCGAATACAATAGAAGAGAACGGGCCACAAGACGCCAATATTCCATCACGCTTCATCACTCTAGCGTTATTGTTGAAGTAGTGTTATGTTAGATATACAGGGTGGTCTATCGAAAAGGATCCACCCCGTTTCTCTTCCATCTTGTCCGAGCGATTTTAGAGGAATGTACTCAATTTGATGAAAAACGGAGTGGATCTTTTTTGATGGGCCACCTTGTATAAATATCTCAGACAAGGCGTTTGCAGAAACATCTTTTTTATGAATTTACTTTAGGTAAGTTTTAGAAACTAAACTGATTCTATATCTTTGTTTTAACTTGTAAAAATCTGTCGTAGTGGTGGTGGAACGTGTCGTTCATGGTGTTCAGGGCAACGAGTTTTTGCAAATAATCCGACACACATAAGACCCTGGATTGTCTGTAAATATGCCTCAGCAAACCGACAAAAAATTGTTTGCTGTGATTCTACCAATAAATTATATAATGTTTAATGTATGATTTTGAATATTCATCTTCTCTCTAGTAGGGGAAAACCGATTATTTAATTTGGAATTATTATACGAAGAAGGCAAAGAAAGACGACAAGCATGAAATATGTAGATCTGGTAAAGTAATAAAACACCAGAGTTATGCCCCTCGAATCATGTTTTGCATTGTTTTTAATAAATCATGGGGGTGAAATAGTTATTTACTTCATACTGTATAATTTAGGACACTTTTACGTACTTGATTTTAGTCCGGTAAGTAGCTTTTTACAGGACAGGATACCGTAATGAAATTATACCGGATTTCTCAAAAATATATTCGCCGCGAAAAGTGGCACAGCTGGACTTACCTACTTCTGTGCGTTTGAGACAATAGCCTTTAGTTCGTAATTCGTGACATCCAATGTTGCCGATACCACCACTCGATACAACATGTGACGGAAAAACATTCAATACGTATGTGATTCTAACTACATGATTACTGAATAAATTCGAGATTTACACGCACAAAGTGTGCATCGAGTAGAGCCCCTCCCCATTTTTTGGCATCAAGGTCAGCAAGGAATGCCCAATACGTTATAGTGTACGTGCTTAAATGTCCATCCCTGTTTCTTGGACTTCAATTTATGGTCAATCAAATTATCTGCGGAGAAAACGTGGAGTAAATTTTTCACTTCCCGTTGATTATGTGACAGTGCTCCATCTTGTTGAAACCAGGGAGCAGTTCAGTAGTGTACAAGAGAACACTTGACCTAACGCCTCCAGGTTTCCTTCTATGGTGGTACTTTAAACCCTAAACTAAATTTTTCAGGCAACATTCGGAGCACCTCTTACCGAAAACTTTTGAAGAACACAACTAATTATACAAAATTTATAAAGAATTTTCAAACTATTTCCAGCGATTTCTCTTGGCTACTTTTACTAAAGATATTTTTGAACAGTTACAGTCCTATAAAAGTGTTTGTCCGAGATAAAGCAGGCCTTTCTAGGCTTGAGCTTGGTTTGGGCATCCGGAACAAAATATATATTCTACTTGAAAAGGCTTTGTGTATTTTACCAAAGTTTAGGTACTCTACTAATGGTGATCTGCTCATTTTAATAGTCCTGGGGTGTTACATATCATTAAATTGCTACTAAAAAAGGTATTAATTTCCACATTAAAATTCCAGTACTGCATTAAAAAACACCATCTAGGGTAGCAGAAAAAGTGTCCATGAGAAAGTGTAATTTACTTAAAATTATCGCTTCAAATAAGCTAAAAACAACTAATTTTCGCGTAATTTTGCTCAAATTTGAACGATTTATCGGCAATGGTATCGGCGACGAATTTGAATAACCCTGTAGAATAATCAAGCGCCCTGGCTTAAATATTGCCCATCGCCCACCTTATTATACCACTTAGCCTAACTGTAAGTATCAAAATTATACATTTTATATACAACACATTGTATAAGTTCACAAAAAAGTACTTCAAAGTACTGGAAACACAGCCAAAATATGTCTTTAGGATCTTCGAAAATTGAGTCCTTTATACCACTTGAATATTATTGCCCCCGGATTCACCAGAGAAAAATTTATTGCCAGTAACATCCCCGATTTGGTCGTTCATTTTCTTCAGTTCCTTCATGCTAATTTCGTATTTGTGCGCAACTAGCGAACGATAAAAATGGATCGCAAAAGCGAGGAACACGAACAATACTGGTACCAAAACAACGGAGGCCGACCAGGCGGCCGTGGTGTTCACGTTATAAAACTTAAGCCAACATATTATTGCTATCTCTGCCAAAAACAGCAGTAAACCCAGTAGCGTAGAAAACCCCCAAGCTATTTCTATATACCAGTGGAGCCTTTCGTGCGGAGATTCTTCGACAAAATTAATCGAGTCCAGACTGCAAACAGTCTCGATATTAGGAAGGATACAGGTGCTGATCATGAGCGCCAGCATGTGAACGGCTACTAGGAGGGTAGTTATCACTGCGAATGCCACTAACACAGTCGGTGGAATGGAAGCCTCGTTATTGAGCTGTAGCTCGACCATGGCTACCATAGCAAAACCTGATAAGAGAGCTGAGGTTTTACTAGAGGCCTTTAGTTTGGCTCTAGAGAGATGCATCTTCCTCCAAGATAGGTAGCGTGGAGTGTGGAACATTTCGTCGTTCATTGACATGCTTTTATGCTAAAATAAAATAAGACACTTTATTTAGTTAACCAACAATAATCATTGCAAAACAATAATAAAGTTGGACCGCTAAAAGAATGCCGGTGCGTCACGGATTTATGAATATGTCCCACTCTTTTACATTATCCTCCTTATTTAACGACCAATAATAAAAAAAAACACAGATATTAGTTTATTTCATTATTAGTGCGGTATGAGCATTATTATAGTCACGAGTGAAAATTTTGCCAGGACGAGGTAGTAGACCGAGTCGTGGTCCACACGAGTGCCATTAATATGCCATACCGCACGTATAATGTACAATATTTTATCTACTACCGTTTGATTCCAAAATTTGTATTATATATTTAATTTTTGCGTACAAAATGAAGATGCCTCGTTTGCTACGTCATTCATATTTACTTTTGACCCGTTTTGTCACATTTACAGCTGTTTTTTTTTAAAGAGTCAAATAAATTAATGTGTTGTCATTCTGGTGAGTGTATTGTTTCAAACAAATTCCATTGCAATCCGTGTGCAGTCAATCAACTCTCGTGAATTATATTGACATCAATATCGGGCGTGTTTTTTACCTAATAATTGTTATGAGTGAATACGAAGAACTTCCGTCTGACATCAAAGAAGCTGCAGCCAATGTGGTATCCTCAATAATACCTTCTAAATCTAGAGAGTAATACGAAAAAACCTACAAGTTATTTCTTAGTTGGTGCGAGGACAAAAAACTGAAATGTCCATTGCGGGAAAAAGTATTTCTCGCTTATTTTGAGAGCTTGGCAAAGAAGTTCATCCAGCATGTGGGGTTTTTATTCGATGTTACGAACCACCATTTCGATGAAAAATAACGTGGATATCAGCAAGTTTGCTCAGGTTCAAGCTTTTCTAAAATAAAATAAGAAGGGCATAAGCCAAAAAAATCGAGGATTCTTACCAGAGAGGAAATAGTATTGTATTGTATTGTATTCAATGTGAGTGAACTTACAGTCCTCCACCGCGACCTGCGGTCTATTGTGGCTCACTCGAAGTGTTACCAGCAAGGTTTACCCTTGCTAGTTGTCACACGTTATGCCCAGATCCTCAACGAATCTGATGAGTCTCTCGGGAGACATTGCGTTTGCATCTTGAGGTTCAATGATCATGTTTCCGAACAGTGAGTATCTCGATCTGGCAATATCCGGGCCGTGACATAGGATGTGCTCAACTTTCTCGTCGTCATCCAAGCATAGTCGACACTCCGTCTCTTCGGACAGTCGGAGTCTGTGCATGTGAGATCTTAGGTGGCTATGTCCTTTGTACAGTGCAGTGGCCACTCTGATTTGTCTACTATTTAGTCTGAGGAATGTTTGGGCTTTTGCCCTCCCTGTTCCCGTGATAATTTTTTTGGACTGTGATAGTTCGGGTAGGTTCTCCCACCAGTCCTGGGGGTTGGCATTGCTCCATTTCTGGAGTTCAGCCTTGACCAGAGAGTACGAGACTCTCAGTGCCGGCTCCGGGCCTACGAATGCCCGCCGCCCTCCTAGCTAGAGAGTCGGCCCTCTCATTTCCTTCGTGACCACGATCGCCCGGGATCCATACCAGTGTGACGATGTTCTCCTGAGACAGAGTCCTGTGGCAGTTTCAAACAGTTGTGGAGTTGCAGCGCAAAGACATAAGCGCTAGACGCGCTGCCCGACTACACGATCAGATCATTATTGATCTATTGTGTGCTCCCTCCTCTAATAGGTTTCGGGCACACAATTCAATGGCATGTATCTCTGCCTGAAACACTGTGGTGAATCGACCCAGGTTCTCTGCTATGCAGATGCCATCCGATCTCCCGTATACTCCGGAGCCAGCCCCTTCGTCGGTTTTGGATCCGTCCGTGTACCAGGTACTTCCTGCCACTTGTAGATCTTCGCCTCGTTCGTCCCAGTCTGCCGTGAGGGACCCGTGACGACGTAGCGAATGCCCAATGTACGTTTTGATGCCATTAGGTCAGAGAGCATGTTCAACAGCGCAAGGCCTTCCAAGCCAGCATGGGCATTGTTGGTCCCACCATCGAATGGCTACGGTGCTATGTTCGTCACTTGTTGCAGCCGGTATGTTGCCTTCATTGCTTCTCGTTCCAGGAGTATTGGAAGTGTGGGCTGGCGTGGGAGTCGTTCTCATTGCCCCCGTGCTACAGAGACATATTTGTCTTTGCAGAGAGGACAGTTTAGCTTTCATGGAGCTCTGCCTGCTCTTTTGATACCAAACTATGGCCCCATAAGTGATTATCGGTCTTATTACCGTCACTTACAGCCACATAGTTTGTTGGGATCCCATCCCTCATGACTTGCAGCACAGGTTCTTGCATGACCAAAGGGAGAGCTGTACCCTCCTAACGGTACGAGTCACAAATGTGGGGTCCATGTGAGTGATTTGTCCAGGATGACTCCTAGAAATTTTACTTCGTGGGTAAACGGGATTGTCGTCCCGATAAAGATGGCGCTTTCAAGAAGTCCAGTCTCTTCCTTCGGGTAAACGGCACAATCACCGTTTCCCTAGGGTTTATTGCTAGGTATTCCGTTGAACACCAGCTGTGTACAACAGCCAGCACCTCTTGCAACGTGCTGGAGATTTGTTGGTATGGGTGGTTTCTTATAAGGATAACGATGTCGTCCGCGTATGCTTGGACCTCGACTCCCCTTAGTTCCAAAGTAGCCAGAAGGTCTTCCACTAATAGGGACCACAGGAGTGGTGAAAGGATTCCGCCCTGTAGACAAGCTCTCGCTGTTGTGAATCTGATAGGGTCATCAGTTGTGGCTTTGTGGTGGGAAACGCAGACAATTTTTGTCTTTGTCTGTCCCTATCCACTATCTAGCGAAACCACTGCCAAGAGAACGAGCTTGGAAAAATTAGCGGGGAAAGAAGACCCTGTTGAGCTTGACTCTAGTATGGCACTGTAAGAAAACATGAGAAGTGTAGCACAAGTGGGAGATGGCAACATCGTCGGTGAAATACCACTGTCATTTTTTGACTTGAATGAAATGAATGAAAAGCCTTATCCTCCAATATTTGGAGTTTTATGAGTAAGAAATTACGTTTCCCACTTTTGACCTCAAAAATAAGGATTCAGGTGAATTAAGATATGAACTCAGAGCGATTTCTTTTCCAGAGAAACTCCATACTTTGATCAAGAGAGATCACATTAAAATCCAGCAGTTAAACAATGGCTTAAGAGTTGCAAAAAAAACGAAACTCATTTAACGATGCAAATATTAAGCAGGCCCAAAATTTGTTGAGTTATCACCGTATAACAATTATGGAATATTTGCAAGGGTGACATGCTGTTGATAGCCTAGAAGGGAATTTGACGAATTTTACGGTTCCGACAGAAGCTAAGATAATGAGCATTTTGCGATATATAATAGGATTCTATAGGATCGTTCTGATTTTCAGAGGCAGAAACTTCAGATGATGGTAAAATAGCTATTTATGTAACCAGTTACGAAAAGTCCGATTTTGTGTAACGAATGAATGTTTGCGGGACGAGCGCAGCGAGTTCCAGCAATTTGAATGAGATACACAAAAAAGGTTTTTCGTCACGTGTTTCATACAAGATTTTTTCTAATTTTGACTACAAATACCTACTTAGAGAGAGAATTATTATTATTAAACTTCAATATATACTTTTAAACCACTTTGTATCTACTTAATACCGTAAAACTATAGCAACGGTGTTCCACAGCCGAAACCTGCAACTGGTGGTGACACCAACTTTTCATCACTAGTTACGAAAGATTTTACTTTTCGTAACTAATTACGAAAAGTAGGACTTTACGTCACTGTCATCAGTACTGAAAAGTGCCACTTTATATGTCAAAATTAGAAAAATTAATTTTAATATAAGTTTTCAACTGATTGAGGACGAAAATGATCCAATAACAAACGGTGAGTATGCTCACTTGTAAGTTCTTAATGTGTAGGTTTAAAAATCAGCTATCTAGAACTTGATAGGTATGACGTGATAGTATGAAAAAATTGATGAGGTAACAAAATCTATATAATTTCGTTATGCCATCCTCTTTGTGTCAGAAATGCATAGGCAATTTGAAGACTTTTTCTAATAAACTAACATATATTATAATATAAATAATAATAAATATAACTAATATATATAATAATATAAATTTATTATAATTTCGAACAATTTTCTGTCTATTAAAGACATGTTTTCATTTTTATTTCAAAATTTATAGTGATATTTAATGTCTATTTTTTTTTCTTATTAGGTTTTCTAATCTTATCAGGTTTTCTAATCTTATTAGGTCATACAACCAGATCTCATGCAAAATGCCTAAGAATATTGTTATTACGTTCATATAAATTAATATTCTTATATAAAAAAAACAAAACTGCACAAAAGTTACCAATCGAATGTAACAATTTAACTATTTTTGAACTTATAGCCCAATACTCATATGTAATTGGTTTTACATTAACTTTTTCTTATAAGATTATACATCCAGACCTCACAGGAGAGCCATCCACAGATTTTGGTGTTCGAGACTAGAGGAACCAATAGGGGGGTAAGCATACAAGTCATTCCCCAAATGTATAACAATTCTGATGTAGGTACCTATCGGAATTGCGATAAAATCATGCAGTTATTATTTCTATATTATCTTTCTTTTATTAGATCATACAACCAGAAAGACAACAATGCCATCAACAAATTTCGGCGTTCGAGTCTAGACGAACGAATCGGTGGTAAGCATACTAGTCATTCCTCAAATGTATAACAATTCTGATATACTTTATATTTATATCAACTTTTTTTGATTAGATCATACTACCAGACCTGATAACAGTTCCAGGGACAGATTTCGGTGTTCAAGTTGAATGAACCAGATCCGTCTCAAAGGCAAAGTCGAATAATCGATGGTAAGCATACAACTCATTTCGTTTCGAAAAAAAAACAAGAACTGGCTGATTTATTACTAGAACATGTTCAAGATGAAGGAAGTGCAGTCCACATAAAAATCCCCAATACTAAAACAAAAACTTCCAGAAGTTTTTTGTGACTTCTGGGGGTATTGGAACCGAGTATATGGCGGGTATTGTGCGCCGATACAAGTCCTTACGTCATTCAGGTTGGTTTAAATCAGGATTTAGTTTTGGTAAAAAAATACCATCTTTTTGGGCTTTAGACGAGGAGTTTGTATAAAGGAGCCTGCTGGTATAAACACCTTTGATAGTATGCCCAAAAAGATCGCAACTTTCTTAAATTTGCCACATACAGAACAATACACTGGACACTGTTTTCGGCGTCCTTCAACATCTATCATGGCCGATTCTGGAGCAGATCTTCTAACAGTAAAGCGTCTTGGAGGTTGGAAGAGTGATATGGTGGCTGAAGAGAAGCAGCTTTGTTAATGTTAGTTCTTCTTTTGGTGTTATACAAAATACGGCACAGACACTCGCAACACTATCTTCTTGTGGAATCAATTTTACTTTTAATATTTATAATAAGTAGATAGCCCATTTTATTCATTTCCTCATTATATAAGTTGTTAAAGCAGTTTGGGTTATCTTTAATGTAGGTACCTTTGAGTTAAGTAATGAATTCATTACATCACTGGTGCGGTAATAAAACTCATTACATAACTCAAATAACCTAAAATGATGCGATAATAAGGCAATATCGTATAGGTAGTAGATAAAATATTGTCTGAGGAGTTACGTAATAAGTCTTTGACAAATAGCACTGGCAATTTACCCAGAGTTGGCAAAAAAAGACGTTTTTCTTTTTTTTGATAGGACGGTGGTTAAAACCATTTTTGGCCAGTGTCCAAAATTAAGTTTACATTTTACCGACGCGTCCGTTACAAAACGGTCGATCCAAGTACCATTATGGTCAAAGTTCAGATAATTAAACATGAATGCTGGGTTTCTAAGTGTCTACTTTGTAATGTTGACTTGTGTTGTGTTTGTATTTATTACAATAAATGTTCACTACTGAACAGTGGCGTAACAACGGAATTACAGGCCCATTTTCTCAAGCATGCCCGGGCTTCTCTTTGGGACCCTGTATTGTAAAGAAAAACCATGGGTACATATCCTGATGTACTTGTGCTAGTGTACTGTATTTGCATATATTTATTAACATACCTCAGTAAAAAATCTTTGACTTTGCCTCACTCTCTTAATCTAATAGAATCATGTTTAATTTAGTAAAGAATATATAAATTAATAAGTATTTCCACTTTGTTCAACCAGAATACCTAGGTTTCTGCGCAATACTTTATTCTTTATTTTCATTTTCAAATAAAAAAAAATTCTCCCACATCCACCCGGGCCCCTGGAAACCGCTGGTCCGTGTTCTTGGAACCTACGGAACACTGGTAGTTACGCCACTGCTACTGAAATCTACTTATTTCATGAAGATTTTATTTCACTATCGTAATGTTGATAACGCTGATGGTAATTTCTCGCTAGAGTCTTCTGATATTGTAGTTTCACGATGTTTAAAACGATGGTGGATGACGTGTGTGAGTGAATTCATGAACTAGTGACACTTGGACTGCATCACAAGATGGCACAAAATTGAAGAGCCATACCTAATGATGCACAACAATGGTTACCTTCAGCGGCTTGATGTCAGCGGGTGGGTGATTCTTCAAGCAGAATAATTTAGCGCTGACCATGCTCAGCGTCACACTAAACTATTCTGCTTGGAGAATCACCCATCCGCTGACATCGAACCGGTCGATAGGGTGGCGGGTGAACGTAACCATTGATTCAAAATGTAGAATGATGATGAAGAAAAACATCAGGGAGAACCTGATGAGAAACAGTAGAACTGAAATGAAGTAACTAGACCTAAGCTGAAATAACACTAAAGCTAATTTAAACGTAAAATGGGGTTAAGAAAAGCGGCCCCCCCCCTTCCTTTTAGTTTTTTAACCTGTTTCGGCAAAACAGAAAACGGAACTAACCTGAACTAACAAAAGCTAATCTATATGTAAAAATTTGAACTGAATTAGCCTACTGAACTAACAAAATCAAACCGGCCCAATAAGGGAGGACAACCCTTATACTGCTATTCTGACCACTCTCCTCTTAAGTATCTCGTGGCAAAGATCGTTCGCCTGTCTTGTTTTTTTTTTGTGGAAAAGCAAAATAAAAATTGAGATTAAAAGTCCTTATGACTTTTACTCGAAAATTTTCCTACGCCTTGTCACAACCGTGAGACTAAAGCTCAATTATATTTATTTTTTTTATTTGTTTTATTCATGAGCAATCTCCATAACACGATTGGCTGTTTTTCTAGTCACAGATAAAGCGGGACTGGAATTACACTCGTTTATAGGTTAAGGTAAGTCGAAACTCGAAACGAAAAAAAAATTTGATTTGATTCATGTGAGATTGATGACGTTACATTGATGACCCATTAGCATTCTTTTAGCGGCTCAACTGTAATTGAGAGACGCTATGGTGGTTAAAAGCTTTACATTTCTCGACTAAACGAAAACAAAAAAAAACTATTTATATTAATAATTTATAGCCAATCTTTTTAACATGATTTCAATTACATACCTATAAGCTAAACCCATAAATAACATTTACATAAATAGCGTTCAACTTAATAGGTACCTAATGTCTTCATTTAAAGATTCATTAAAAAGCTATTACGACAGGGCATAGAAATTAATACTATTTAATAACTAGCAAATACCTGGTGATATTTTATGATTCTAGAGGACATTTTGTTACAGCTGGTAGCACATAAACTAGACTGACACCAGTAAAACGTATTTATGAAAAAGTAAAAAAATATTTGTACCTTGCAATATTTCAAAACATCTCTGGACACTTAGTAGGTAAGTAAAAAAGTAATAATTAATATAATAGTAATTACTGTACTCGAAATATTCTCTCAGCAGTGATAACAATTATTTAAATTGACGCTTTAATATCAAGTATGGTATAAAAACAGATAAAATGTATTTACCAATAAAAGCCCGCTCGCTTACTATTGCAAGCGGTAATGAGTATTACAAACGATGTTTGATTGTTTCCTAATCAACCAAAATTGTGGGAAAACTAAATGTAGTGAAGCGACCTTGGTTTTCGTTCTGCATTACGTGATTGAAAGTGTATATTTCAGAACAAAATTGCTTATGCTTATAGTTTTTAGATAATAGTCATAAATAACGTAAAAGTGGTGGCACCTCGTCCAGAGCAAATAAACTGCGAGTCAAAAAAAAATTATTAGACACTAAATTTTGTTGTCATTTTTTGACCCTCAATTTTTCCCCATATCCTCGACCTTTGGTCTTGATTTTGATAGTATATTAATTGCTCATATCCTAATTTTTTTTATTACTTTATTCAACATAAAGGCAAAATTGATGGCCAAATTGACAACAAATGTAATTCGAGGGTATTCAAGATGATGATAAAATCATAAAATGCACTAAAAATGATCAAAATGCTAAACAACTTTGTCAGTTTTATTAATGTAGTTAGTTATGCAATGCAATAAATCAAATATAAATTGTATTACCTGTTTATGTCCTCTGTTGTAAAGCTGAGTATTATCACTAGTGGGGTTCTTATTAACTGATCTGTTCACATCAAGACCAACAGCACTGGTGCTCCAGACGTACATTAGTTCACAGAATTCTGTAACAACATAACAATATATATATTTTTAATTTGGCGCCAAAGTAGGTGGAACTTTTTTGATAGAGTGTAATATATACAGTGTGTCCCAGATCAAAGAAAATCGGAGATTTTGCTAATAAAATTAACAAACAGGTATTTTGTGCTCACAATAATTCAAAAATAAAAAAAACAGCTATGCCAGATCCTAGATATAAGGGTTGACATATGAGAACAGAGGCTTCTACTCCTAACCTAATATTATGATTTTCTTCTCATTGAGGTAGAAAAGCACCAATTTCCATCAATATACAGCATTCTTGAATTTGAAGGTTGTCTATTTTGGAATGGCTGATGGTGTACAGAAAACAAGCTCTGTGAGAATTTTGTCTGCCAACTAAGACTAATAGTTGGTTAATACTCTAAAAATGACAATATTTTTTTATAAAAAGAATTACATGTCTATTCAAACTGTGGCCTATACTTAATAAACAGCAAGTTCCTGTAATAAAAGTTGTAAGATTTCAAATCACTACTACATGAAAATGACATATTCTATGAAAAATTACGAAGAGATGGAAAATCTTTTATATGAAAGGTAGAATCAAGTAACCAACTGATCAAAAAAATTTAATAGTTAGATAAATAGATACCTGTGTCTTCTTAGTCCAACCACTATACCTACTATTTCTTTTCATTTTTGAATTAACATGATAAAAAAAAATCAGTGCACAAAATTTCATAAAAATTTGTCAAAGGGTTATCAAAAATAAGTAAATTTGTCCAAATGGAAGCTCATATTCAAAGCACCCTGCAGCTTAAACAAATGACTTTTAGAATAGTTGTTTAAGGAGTTTCTTGAAGAGGCTCATAGATATTGGCATTGAAAGAAAATATTTAAAAATGGCAATGAGGAAAAAAGGACACAGATATAACCAGAACTTATATGTCAGCATCTGCAATTGATCAGCACAAGACAATGGTAGTCTTTGATTGAAATATTTCCCCTTTCATCTGGGATATCCTGTAAGTATGTTTAAAGGTGGTAGACAATTATGTACTATTACGCGAAACATCCTGGACTTCCATTGTCTTTATTGAGTTTTTACATGACAAAAGCAGTGAAATCTCTGCTCATTTTCAAGTGAAACATGTGAACGTTTTCAAAGCTTCACTTGAAAACAAGCAGAAATTCCACTGCTCGAAATGTAGTGTAAAAAACTCAAAAAAGACAATGGAAGTTTGAGATGTTTCACTTAATTATCCTGTAGGTACATGCAGGTTGACCCACCAATGCAAATTGCATTGAGAAAAAATCTCAAAATTTTATATCATAATAAGGCCATCTTATAATAATAAGTGAGAGAGGACCAACTAGGCAGTAGAGCATGCAGTCCTCCACTGCAACCCTCCCTACCAAAGATCATAATGCCCACTGCATGCCTTTGTAACTTATGATGAGATAAATATTAAAAAATTGAACATTGCCAAACAATGTTTCTTTCATTTTGGGTGAAATAAAATATGAAATAAAATAAAAATATGAAAAAAAAAAAAAAATGTAACATACCGTGTTTTATTCCTGTAGATACAGTTCATATATTCTTTACTTACAAAACTGTGAAGACTTTCATGGCCAATCAAAATACATTCTAAAGTGTTTTCTGGGCTTTGAAGCTGTGGTTCAATGGAATTTCTTCCTGATGTTTCATCTACACCTGCAGCAAACATTATCAAAGGCAATGAGGCAATGGGCAAAGTTATCTCCTGTGCTTCTTGACATTGACTGATTTGATTGTGGTTAACCCCATGGTATTTATTCCTCTACAGTCGTGCTGCAGTGGAGGGACTGGGGTGGGGATAGTGGTGTTGCGGCATTTTGGCTCACTTGTAGAATGTCATAGAACTAGCATCCAGTCTCAAAAGGAGGAAATTAGGTTTCCAAATGCAGATGCAGCTGTAGAAAAAACATCAGCAAAAAATTCCATTGGACCATGGCTTCAAAGCCTGCAAAACACTTGAGATTTTATTCTTTTCTTGCCAAAAATCAATCAAACATCCCAAAAAGCACACTACAATTACTCCACTGCTTTATATTTGTTCTTAAATGTAATATTTTGAATACAAATATGTGCCTCTACAATTTTTTTTGGCTAGATGATAAAACTGGGAAATATTGTACCCATCCAAGGCAGGCACCTGGCAGAGCAGCCAAGTTCTGGCTTTTACCAGGTACCCTCCAGTGTTTAAGTACTTACTTAATATGTCAGCCCTGTATGCTTGGTAGTAACTTCCATCACAATTTAGAGGCAAAGCTACAGGATTAAGTAATAACCTATGTTAACAAATGTAAGAACTAAAACTTGACTCAACTACCAACATGTTTTAATACATGTAGGTCACATTGAGTCACCACAATATCATACCATTGAAAATACATTTCCATTTTGAATCAACATTAAAGAAATTGCACACTTTTGATATCAACTTACTTGTGACTTACACTGGTCAAAACAGTAGTCACAGAGTTAATTGGTGATAAGCACTTAAATACCCAGTTGAGTCAAGTGTAAATATGTAATATCCAAAGGTAAACAAGAAATAATCAGGTGCTTACTGCCTTACATGAGCGAGTGAGCATATTTGCGTAGATATTTGCATTTCTTAACTATTTTTGGACATTACAGATATACAGAACATTTAAAAAATAACTCACTTGAAATTCCAATCGTCCGACGCCTTCATTATAGAAACACATTTGTTTTGGAACTTGATTATGTTGGAAAATTTGTGTAGTAACAAATTAGGACCCAAATGAAAAAATAAATAAATAAACATGCAACAGGTTTTTTTTAAACCTAACCCCAAATTAGGCATTTTTTTTACATCTGTCAGTAGTGTCAGCTTTGACATGTGTAATATGCTTTGACACCGGAAGGCAGTGGATGGGACGCCACGCGTAGTATGTCGGCCAAAAATGATAAAACGCCATTTCTGTGGTTTCAAACAAGTAATTAATTTGATTGGCGGTGCCTAGTTGGCCCAAAGTTCAGCCAAACTGTTGTTTGATAGCCTTGCTGATGTACCATTCTTTAATGTAATTAATGTTCAACTGCCGCTTTAGTTAGAAACAACTTAGTTAGGAAACATAGAAATGGAAATGCTTGGATTTGCATTTGATGCTTTTAACGGAAGCGAAATCCACCTAATACATGGATAAGTTGTGTGACATTATCATAATTGGTGAGTACAATTAATCAAAAATTAAAATAATCTAGTTGTGGCGTTGCTGTTCTTGTTACTTTTTATACATACTAATTTATTTTTTAATAGTAATTTATTTATGCGTGACTATAAATTATAAAAAAGTAATAAAGGTAATGTTAATGAATTGGGAATAACAACAGAAAAATTATGTTTTAATGAAGATATGTCATCTTAAAAAGAACAAACCACGTTGAATGGGTTCCGTGCACATGACGACATTTTGCCAGAATGTTAGTAAATAAAACCTCCCTAATTAATTATTAATTATATAATGTTTGCAATAAAATTGGTCTTTTTGCATTAATTAAAAAATCATACTCTAAGGCCTTTTTGGGGGATCCAAACTTTAAATTTAGTTATGTTGATGCAGAAGCACACAAATACAATATATTTTTTATTATCAACCAATGTAGTCACGTGCCGCACGAAACCCATTGTCTTTGATTATTATTCGCTATTTCGTATAACCACTGAAAATTTGGCTAAATGGTTTGGTTGCCCCATGCATCAATATGGCGAATCTTTATCAAAATCAGCTGTTCTGTAATGGTTAATAGAAAATAGGAGCCTGGATTCTGTCATTACTCAAAAGGCCGTGTACCCCCCCCCCTCAATTTCAATAGCTTTTTGCTCAATTACCCTGAAATTAAATGGACCGTATTATATTTAAACTTATTTACCAAAAGGTCTTTTTTAATATATTTTTTATATATAAAACGTAGGTACTAAAAAAATTTAAGAATCAGATCTTGAGTAGTTTCGACGTTACCGGTACCGAACATAATAAATCCCGCGAAAAAATTGAACTGATAGACGGTGACGGGTGAGACGGCAACCAATTGAAATAAAAGAATGCCCCACGCTGCCAAGTCTTTTGGTTGGGCGAATTACTGGATGAATATCAAAAACAATATTCTCTAATAAGATAATATATAAAAATACACCAAAGGATAATAAACCAAAATATACAATATGCAGATTAATTCACAAATATGTTTAATGGTTTGAAAATCTTTCCAAACGATTATTGGCAACATTGTATCAATTTCTGCATCCGGCACGAGCACGAACACACGACAGGCGCTGCGACGCCATTATGTACGTGTGTTGTTGATCGTTTTGTCAAGCCGTTTAGTTGTTTAGTTCAGTTTAGTTCAATCGAATCTAAAAATAAAGCTAAAAAGTAAATAATTTTAGTTTTAACAGTCTCAATATTGCTTATTAATGTGCATCTAGTGAAATCTGAAGCCTGAAAAGCTGATATGTGGCTGGTTTTAATATGAGAAGATCAAGACTATTCAAGAATGCTGTTCAACAAAGTTTCTGAAAATCGTACCATAAATATAACCACTTTATTACTATATATATATATAGCGTTTTCGATTAGCGACTCTGATGAAAGAATTTTCTTTCTTACTCTTGATAAGAAAACAGAGGATCGCTATACCTTACCTAAATCAACGCTATACCTACAGTGTTTGATTTCAGATGGAATAATGAATCATCCAAATTGATTATTACTAGAATATGAAAGCTTTTTTCCTAGAATATAAAAAGATTATTCCTAGAATGTGACCAAAATATCCATGTTTATTCCAGGAATACTCTCCTATCAGATTGTAAAATTTCAAAATCTGGAATATTCAATTGGAATATTTCTGGATTATACAATCTTCCCAATTGAATATTTCTATAATATTCCAGGAATATATCTTGCTATCTGGGTTTTCATCTTGTGTGGGAAAAAACTCAATAGTTAGCCACCCACATAGCAACAAAAGCATATTCATATACGGGGTATATACGAGGTATATTCTCAAAAGCATTTGATTTTTGGAATGTACCTGTCATATACTTGTCATATGCCAACATTTTACAGTATGGGTATGTGGACATGAGCATATTCCAGAATATACCAGATATGTTACAAGTTGCACATTCGGTCGTTCGTATGTGTCAAGCCAAAATTTGCAATAAGATTGCTTGAAGTTAATAAAACTCCTTTCTTTTCTAAAAAAAAAAAATTATAAAACAGGAATAGGCATCGCAACTCGGTAAAATGTTAACCAAATTTGGCACTTGACGTTTCAACTTTGACATAACTGAAACTCGAGTTGAGGTTATGAATCTTCGTGTGGCGTCGTGGCGTGGAATCGTGTCGGCGTCCTGTTGTTTCCCGGTTTTTTTGGGAGTTTGGGAGTCGTTTTATTTGCTTGTTGGTCCTGGTTTCTTTTACACCAGTGAAGTATAGCTGTGTATAGTTTTGTATTAACTCAGTGTAAATTCTGGCCATATTGGTAAGTATTATTTTAATAGTATTGTAGTAATGTGTTGGCAGTTTCTTATCTTATCCAAATCTTAAAAAGCACAAGACCCATTTCACTATTTACAGGTTTCAAATTCTTTACAAAAATGTCTCAGAGGGGTAGTGGAAAAAGTGAAAGATCTTTTCGCAGACATATAAAACAGAAAACTATAGAAGATGTGATGGGATTATCAGCAGAGCAGGCAGAAATGCAATTTCTTGATTATGTCTCCTTGCTACCTCATACTTCTTGTTCCGAATTCATCCAGCTTCATTCTTCTCAATTCTCTTTGTCTCAGTTACAATCAGAGACCATCGATAATGCATCTAGGCCATGTAGCAGAGCATGTAGTCCTTGTCATGTTGATGATGAGGTTGATGATCATTTTAGTGTACAGCAGTCTGATGTTACCTCAGATAAGACTGATTTGTTATATAGGCCTGGTAATAGTTCAGACAGTATTATGATGTCGCAAAGTTATGAAAATCAAAATAGTTCAAATGAAAGGCCATCTAAAGTTGCTTCATCAGCTCATGCCTCAGCTAAGGCAGATTTAAGAGATTGGGCCCTAGACAATAATGTTGCCCATACTGTTTTGAACAAATTATTGTGAGTGAGACAGTTTCCAGTAAATAAAGCTGACTTGCTTCGAAATGAAGAGGACCCAGTCTCAGAGGTAGTAAAATATTTATTAAGTAGGTACCAACCTATACTTTATAAAACAAATCATATTTAATTTTTAGATTGAGTCGCAGAAAACACAGGAGAAAGTTAAACTATCTAAACAGGTTGGTAAAATCATATTGTTATTTTGTATAAATTTTTGTCATTATGGTATCAGGTTAATAGCCTTTTGCCGCAACCTCGGCTGTAACCAACATTACTTTGTACTTTGGGTAGGGTGATGGGAGTTGTGGGGTGGAAGAGACAAACCAAAAATGATGGTGAGTAATAAGAAAGTATGGTTGTGGCAAAAGGCTTATTACATCACAATATAAAAATTTAAGAGAATCAGTGTAGATCTAGGGTCTTGTATGAAATTAACTTTCAGGTCATATCAGAACCCAATCACCCTATTAATATTACACCCAGACAAGTAATAATTCCACGTGTTACATCATCCTCAGATTCAGGTTTGTTTTTTCAACAATTTTCTCTCCTCCATTTTACCCTCTCATTCATAAAAGACATGCCCATTGAAATGTGGGGCTTGTTTTGTCATCATTCATCATATGATAAAGGGCAAAAATAACTTTCTATTCTTTCCTAATATGTCCTATGAATATGATGGTAATTTTTTCTTTCTGTTTCATTAATGAACTTTTTGCATGTTTAACTTCTATTTTCTTATGCATGCATTACTGCATACCAGCATTACCAGCTATTAATTAATTATTAGAGCTTAGCTACAGTAATTATGTAGTTGCTTTTCTTATACCTATAAATGTGATGGTTTATTTTGCTTAATTGGTAAATATCTACTAGGAAGGAGTTGGATAGCAGGTGGAATAAAAAAAAACTACTTCACTTTTTTTAAATTACCAGCATTTCAACCTTTATTGAAGTCTTCCTCAGGGTTAAAATATACAGCATACACATGACAGAACCAAAACTAGAAGACATTTGGCAAACAAATATATGAAACTAGAAGAAACATGGATCACTGAAATATGTGACCCACACCCGCTATCTGATTTCTATTCATTAAAATGACAAGTACCTTCATAATAAATATGATGTTAATAGTTATTTGCTTATAATTTTCAGAGTTCAAAAATATAGTCCTATTGAAACTGAATTCGATTGCTAGTAGACTCACCCGAGTAGAAGAAAGATTGGAAATTTTACAAACAACTATGGAAGTTGAAAAACATGGAAATGAAGAAGTCTGTGATCTGACTGAGGTAATTGATGGTTTGCTGCCTATTAAAGACGATGAGTCACTTGAGGCCTTGAACAAATTTTTAATAAATAAAGTAAATGAAATGGAACTGGTAAGTAAATATTAAATAAATGCATAAGAAGTATAACTTAAACATGTAATATTGAAAGACTAAGGAGACAAAATATAAATTAACTGCATGTTTAACACCTTTAATTTTTTGTCTTCAAAAAAAAATGGCCAACAAGAATGAAAATGTTTAGCTTTCCAAAATTTCATGCTAAATGGTTGAACTTAGAACAAAATGGTGCAAATTTTTATCTTGATTTTCCCTGTCCTAATGATATTTTAACACATCTCCCATATTATTTTGAAATAATTTTTTAAAATTATGTTGATTTTGTTTCCTACGGCTAGAGATTCGATTTTTGTATACAATAATCTACTTATATGTCGATTTTGTCAAAATCCTTAAATTTATCAATACCTACCCATAATGGGAATGAGCATTTTGCTATCTAAGGTCTCTTAACTGTATATCATCTACTTTTTTATTTCAAAGTTTTAAATATTGGACAACTTTTCTCAGAAATGATAAACTTAAGTTTAATACTTCATACAATGTGATCCATCAGAATATGATACTACTTGATACTACATCTTTAGATAGGTACCTACTACTTCGTTGATACGACACTATACGTGTATATTGAGCTATAATCACACAAGAAGTGAGCAAAATAATGATTGCAAAAATTCTAACTTTATTTACAAAAACTGATTCAACTTAGGATTTCTGTGGGGTCGTAGCATTAAAACTTAGTTGGATACCATATATTTAATCTCGCTCTGAATCAAATTTAATTTCAGAATTTGGAGCTTACACAATGTATTGTTTTTTTTTTAGACAAAATACTTGTGTCGTCTAGGAGGCAAAAATATTCATGAGGTCGTTGTAAAAATGATGTTGGCTGTAATAACTAATGAATATGGGCAAAAATTTAGCTGGGAAGGAGGCAAAGGAAAGAATAAATTCAATGAACTTAAGATTACAAAATGTATCTTTAGTAAGTATAGTTTCCTAAAATATTTTATACAGGATCTTAGGGAATTATGATGCCAAAATGAAACTGGTGATAGACTGTCGAAAAATAAGTAGATTTTGCTTACTACACATGTGTCCTAAAACCAGCCGTTATTAAGATACAGGGTGTTAAAATCGATGATTTATCACGAGTTTCATTTTGGAACCATAGTTTTATAAATAATATACAGGGTGTTAGGGAAACCCTGTATATTATTTATAAAACTGTGTTAAAAATGTAAATGTAACAGCACTTTTTTAGAAGCAGTCAGGGACAATAAAAGAACGAAGGACGCCGACGATGACGAAATAATAACGTCCATCAAGAAGTGGCTTGTCAAAGCCAAGGCTCGTTTTATGAGAAAAAGGTATGTAATAATTTATCTATTTGTTTTCTTGTGGACTTTTTTCTATTTTTTTCTTATAAGTGATATGATTAAGCACACATTTATATTAATCAAGTATAGGTAATTATTTTAAACTCCTATAATGTAGAAAATATATTTTATCTACAAACGTCCAATAATTATTTATTTTACGCTTTCAATAGACAAACAAAATATTAACTTTTTTGAGGAGTTTTTTGCTCATTACCAATGAATAGGCAACCGAATTAGCCATTGTTTTATTTGACTATGAAGTAAGTCAAAAGTGCAATTTTAAGGCACGCATGTGAAAGTTACGCATTCACATGACTTTCCTAAAAGCACTTTTAGACACAAGCACCATACATTTTTTTCTACAAACTTTCCAGTAAAATTTAGATAAAATTGACTTTTAACACTAGTGCTTTAAAGTAGCCTACTTTTAACACTAGTGTTAGCGTTTCTAGAAAAAAAAATGTTTTGCTTGCTGGCAAAAACTACCACCACTCAACCAAACATTGTCAACTTTGTCAGTTCGATTTAAATTTTCATGTTGTGGGCTACGTACGTATTATGAGGTAGTAAAATGTATTGTATTATTTGTATTACTTGATATCGTTTGTAGATAAAATGTTGTATGTATTACAAAGCTAAAAGTTACTTTTTGCTCTTAATACATAAATAACTATTTCCATACATTTGATGTGTAATAAGTTTTTATGGGTTACTTTTATTGCAGGTTGAACGCACAGACACCTGCCCTATAATAACAACATAAATAAATGTTATTTAACTATAATCTTTAATAAACATTACAAAAAAATATGTCAAGCTTTTTTTACTCTGGTGGAAAAGATGTAACAAACACAAGACTTATAAAAGAAACAAATGGAAATTGGTAGGTATTTAACGATTGACAAATCCATATTTCAGACATGTGCCAAGTGTCTGTCACGAGAAGAAAAGGTGGTCTGTGAAGCGTACTTATTTATGTGTAAAATTTACTATGTTTGACCGGGCGTTAATTTTACGCTTTAAAATCTCTATTCTTTAAATTGGGTACCGGATCGTCGTTACCTCCCCCGAAGGGTCCTATGCTGATTTACTCACTGAATGGGGGCTTCCAAAAATATGGGGAGGGGTATTATTTAAAATAAGAAGATGGGATTCAAGTAAACTTCTATTTTCTGTGCCTTAAAATTACCCTAACTACTTAACTGAAATGACTAATATGAAAACAAACACCGTTATAACAAAAGGGTCTTACCTAGGTCAAGTGTAGAGGAGGACCGTATCGTGCCAACCAATTTAACGTACTTCAGGGGTAGTTCTATGCGTACCCGTGGCTTCTCTTAGGACAATAAGGACTTCTAGGACAACTTTCTTCTTTGTACTCGGACGATAACAAATTTTGGAAAAAAAAACACTTAATTACTCTTCGACGGGTGGTCGTTCGTCTATCTGACGTAACGCCCCCAAAAAGATCAACCCGAACTTCAAGTCTTGGAGTCTTGCCTACGTGCAAGCCACCGAGCAAGTCCTCGTCGCTAGATATATATATTTAAATTTCTATGTACTTTCTATGTTCATTGTGAAACTTATCTAGCAGGCTATAAAATTTTGACAGAAAAGGATGACATAGTTAAAGTAAATGGACTTTTGTTACTGCATCCTTTTCTTTTGACATTTCACAGCCAACTAGATGAAGTTTTATAATGAACACAGGTTTTATACCAGGTATGTACCTAAAATCATATTGAATGTTCTTTTAATCTACCCCGGCGAATATTCCTGTCACGTGAATTCTTTGGCCAAAATCATATACCTGGTACATACCAGGTATATATTTTCATATGCCTCATATATACCAGGTATATAACCATGAATGTGCTTCTGTCTACAGGAATATTTCAGGTATATATCAGGTACATGATAGTGCTATGTGGGCAGAAGAATATAATTAATAATAGTTATTTCAAATAAAGTTTAGTATTTTTGGGATGCCAACAAGGTGATTATTTATTAAACTTAAAAAAAAATTGATTGGTAATTGATTAAAATAAAAATTAAAAACAATGATCAGTTCTCTCATGCACAAAACTGGAACCAAAAAACGGCGCACGTTGACTATTTAAAGTAAGGCCAAGTGGCCCCCTAAAAAACGTGCTGGACGTGTATACGATATTTTACTAAAAATGACACAAATAAAAGTAATCAACGTAGTGAAGAAGAGAAAAATAATGCCGCAAGATGTAGACTTGGATTCTCGATATTATGGTGGATAAAACAATACTGTAATATACTATGACGTTTCAACTACTACAACTATACTCTACAAACACTAAATTGCCGAGTCTCTTGCGACGTCAATATATTATTCGCTAGATGCAAAAAAGGCCTCATTAGAAAAAAAGAAGAGGTGTACTTATTTAAAATCACACAATCAGTTAGTGCCGCGTCTCTAAAACTGGGTTTAAAAGCGAAAATATAATAAGGCGGCAATCAGAACCGCGTAGTGCTTTGCCTCATGTAAAAATTTAGTATTTTCTATCCAGTAGAAAGAATTCGGCAGCGTCTGGGTTCAAAAAAACTCGACTCCCCCACACTGGGGTACCACCCTCCAGGTATAGCGACTCTCCCTGGAAGGGAACGCATTGAAACCGCTCGTAAGAAAGAAGATCCACAATACAATCCTTGCCACTATGACTTATCGGACGGTGTGGGGCATAAATTTAGAAAACCAATTTTTCCAGAAAATATGTAGTGAAAAGGAGGTTGAAAATAAGATATTTTTTTAGAACATTGCAGATAATGCTCTTTAAAATGTCACCTCACTCGACATAGGTAAATTAGCCAGTTTCTGGCTGATTCTGAATTGTTGATTTGCCCGATATCTAATTCCAGTACTCAGTTATGGGTTTTCTTGTCGGCGGGACAATTTCTTCAGCTGAAACCAGTAATTAAAACTTTTTACGATTTCTGATGGTATGCGAACATGGTTTTAACTTTTTTTTTTTGTTTGACTTAGACTATTCAAGTCGCCCTGCATATCCTTTGAGTTTTTGATTCAAGATTTCAAGTGCTTGGCAAAGATGTTTTTACTTTGTTGTTAATAATATGCTGAATCTTTTAGTAATTGACTTTGTTTGCTTTCCTTGATGAAGTGGATTGTTCTAGTCTATACCTTGTCGGAGTTTTGCTATGTTCATCTCTAGCTTTATGTACCATTTCAGTGTGCTAACAGAATTTGCGGGTTTTTTAGAGTACATAAGAGATTTTCTGATTATTTATAGAATTAGACGGCACTAGGGCAGGCATACATTATGCAGTGAATCTCTTCAAATGTTAGATTCTCTTCCGGTGTCGACCTATCCAATTTCCAGACCTCCGCTGTTCGGCAGTGGAGGTCTGGAAGTTGGATAGGCCAACTACCATTTGTGTATCTGTGGCTGTACTTCGGCTTGTATCATACTCACTGAGAGTTCTGCATCAAGTGACCATTGTTGAAGTGGTATATATGTCTACTTCATTTGCATTGTCGGGAACATGATTGGGTGTTACACATAACAACCCTTATTGAGCTAAGCTGAACTAACCAATCTCACTCAACAGTCACAATTTAATCTTGGAAATCCAGGCAACTCAGTTCCGTGTATTATTATTATATCTGACAACTTAACTTCAAATTTAGCAATATCACCGAAAGAGAGTTAAAATAACCATAGGAATGTGTTTATGCGAATGTAAAAATATTGCTCTCATTGTTTTAGTATATGAAAAGAACAGAATTAGAAAAAAAAACAAATTTGGTACTTTATCCCTACATAATGATGATTCAAATTTAAAAAAGATAGACTTACTGGGAACACCACTGTTTTGTGGTCTACCAAAAGGCGCTCGTGGTGGCTGGGCAGTAGTCCTTTCATCTAGCCGTGCGGGCTCGCACCGAGGTAAAGGGCATATGGTCTTCTTTTCCTCATGTGGTTCAGTTGCCGAACTTTGATGTAGCTTACTAGGAAAGTCTGCAAACAAAGAACAGGATTACAGCAAGGCATACGTAACGTGATAAAGAGTTATATACAAGGTTATAAATTCTCGCTTCATCACTGGGGATGTGAAAACCGTAAGAGATACGAATTCGATTAAATTAGGGAAAAGTTGCGCATTTTGATGAAAAGTGTAAAGACATTTTAAAACTCCCAAACTTTGTTTTTTCGGCTCCTTCTAAAAATAGTTGAAAAAAGAAAACGAAATTTACCAAAATCATTTCTATTTTTTCCTTATGAGTTTGTTTGAAGCAATATTCTTAAATAAATTGCACAAAAGTCAAATTTTTTAAGTCTCTTTTATTGCAAATTTAATGATGTACAACACTTTATATTTTCTTTAGGGTTTATGTATTTTTTTTTTATTTTACACAGAGTATATGGGTTGTGATAACTCATCGACGCTCATCATTCTAATCTTGGAAACTGTAATCGATTCAAATGAGACTAAAAGCAGCAAAGGAAATTAAAAAAATTGATGCTTAACAAAATTCGAAACGTTACCTATACTAGAAATCAGATTACGATATATATTGTAGTGAAAGGCAATGTGAAAATTATGAAAAGTTAAATGAGATTTATATATATTTTTGGAAATACCGTAAAGTGGGGTTAGTTCGAACGACTCGGCTAACTTCGAACGCGCCCCTCTTAATCGACATTTAATGCGAACGAACTGGCAACGTTGCTTTTAACCGAATACTTTTTGCATACTCTTGCTAGAGGCAGTCAGCTGAAGGCCTTGGTGATGCCACAACCTGTTTGCGCGAGTGGTTACTGACCTGCGGACGGTAATAATCTGATACAATTTTCTTAAATTTTTTGGTAAGTTATAAACAAACTGCTGCAGCGTTGGTGTTTTACATTCAATTTGCTTGAAAACTTGTGGAAATACTGCTTAATATAACTTTAAGAGGTTCTATAAATGTCATTACAAAATAATAAAAATTGGACTTTAGGGAGGTGGTTATATAAAATATATTATTTAAGGAGGGGCAAATTCGAACATGGTGAGGGTGTATAAAAAGCGGCTTGGAGGCAGAAGTTACTGCAATTACTCTACATCGTCACTAGAGAAGGCGGTGAAAGCTGTCAAGGAGAAAAAAATGACGTATAGAAGGGCCTCGGAAGCGTATAATATTCCGATAGCAACACTTTCCGACAAGATCAAGAAAACGCATCCCGCATCAGCTGGAGCTCCTACATCATTGACCACAAATGAAGAGCTAAGTCTTTCATTGGGAATTCAAAAAGCAGCAGAATGGGGGTTTCCTCTGACCAGAGCTGACATCCGTATGATTGTAAAGCAATTCCTTGATTCTAAAGGAAAAACGATCAGGATAACACTCCAGGCGTTGACTGGTTTTATAATTTTTTGAGAAGACATCGGACCTTAACGGAACGTATTTCCCAAAATATCAAACGTTGCAGGGCTGATTTATCTCCTGCTATTATCAATGATTATTTTGACCAATTGTCAGTAACATTGCAAGGGGTACCACCATGCAATATTATCAACTACGACGAAACGGACCTGTGTGACGACCCCGGAAGGGCCAAAGTGGTTTGCAAGAGAGGTACAAAATATATTACTAGAATTATGGATTCTAGTAAATCCAGCACGAGTATCATGGTTTCTGTCACGGGATCAGGAAAAATTTTGCCGCCATACATTGTGTACAAAGCACAGCATCTTTATCCCACTTGGACAGAAAATGGTCCAGATATGGCGGTTTACAACCGCACCAAAAGTGGATGGTTTGAGGGAGTCGTATACGAGGATTGGTTTGAGAAAGTAGCGCTACTCTCTTTCAGAAAATGTGAGGGAAAGAAAGTATTAATAGGCGATAATTTGTCCAGCCACGTTTCAATTCGGGTAATCCATCTTTGTGAGGGAAACGACATAGAATTTGTCCTTTTACCACCAAATGCGACACACCTTTTACAACGGGGCAAAGAAGGCCACTAGATGTGGCCTTCTTTGCCCCTTTCAAGAAAACATGGCGAAAAATATTAACAGGATGGAAAGAGAAAAATAGAGGGGTTCTTCCGAAGTCCGAGTTTCCAGGGCTCTTGAAAAGACTTTTTGAAGATATAGGAATTAATGCCAGCAACAATATTATTTCCGGCTTTAGAACGTGCGGAATAATTCCCTGCGATAAAAACAAAGTTTTAGATAAACTTCCAAAATTGACCGATGCTGAGGAAGCGGAACAACAGGAGCGTGCCGCGGTTGATCAACAGTGGTCCGAAACATTTGTTCAGTTTTTGAAAAAGTCAAGGACATTGGAGGACAAACAGCCCGTGAAGAGAGGTAAAAAACTTAATGTGGCACCGGGAAAAGGAATACTAGCACATGATTTGAATCGACTTACAACATCACGCGAACAAAATGACTCTGATGATGACCTCGTTCTCGATATTATTGACTCTGACATGGAAGAAGACCACCATGAAGAAATCTCGGGCATCAGTGTTAATCAAGAGTGTAGTTTTGCTAATGACAATTTTATTGTAGGTGATTTTGTGTTGGTAAAGTTTGCATGCCCAAAAGAAAAGAAAAAGTTCTTCATTGGCAAAATCAGTGAGATTCTAGATCAGCCAGATATTTTGTTGATAATTTTTTTGAGACAAAAAAAATGTGAAAAACTTGGCAGTTATTTTTTTTACCCAGATGTTAAAGACGAATCACTAGTTAACAAAAATGACATAATAATGAAATTAGAATCATATAAAGACCTCAGGCGGAACCGATGGTCATTCCAAAACTTACCAAAAGGTTTTGTCATAGAATAACTATCATTTGTATTTTTTTTTGTTCTCTTTTGTTACCAAAGAATGTATTTTTTGTTCCTTATAAGCCAAAAACTAGTAAGTTATGTTTATTTTTGGGGTATTATAGTTACTTCCTATATTAAAACCACTTAGAAAATGTTGTAAAACTGTTGTAAAATAAATATTTTTTTGTGAAGCGATCCAAAAACCAGTTTTCTGCAATATTGTCACTTCCCACAGACAAATGGCCGAGATTTCGTACCTATATTGTCTGGGGGCGACGTTTAGCAGAGTATCAGACTCATTTCTCTATCAGGCAGAGGAACCATAGACCGGTTTCGCTCTTATTAGAGCTCATCAGTATGGTATACCTCGAACCTGATGAAATCTCGGCCATTTGTCTGTGGGAAGTGACAATATTGCAGAAAACTGGTTTTTGGATCGCTTCACAATCATCTCGCATGCCCTAGTGGAAGCACCCGCCGTCGTCAGATGGCGCCACTTACATACACATACAGGCGTTTAAGCAAGATTTAGATCCAATTGCCGTTCAGACTTATTTTTCTATCAGGTTCGAGGTATACCATACTGATGAGCTCTAATAAGAGCGAAACCGGTCTATGGTTCCTCTGCCTGATAGAGAAATGAGTCTGATACTCTGCTAAACGTCGCCCCCAGACAATATAGGTACGAAATCTCGGCCATTTGTCTGTGGGAAGTGACAATATTGCAGAAAACTGGTTTTTGGATCGCTTCACAATCATCTCGCATGCCCTAGTGGAAGCACCCGCCGTCGTCAGATGGCGCCACTTACATACACATACAGGCGTTTAAGCAAGAGTTAGATCCAATTGCCGTTCAGACTTATTTTTCTATCAGGTTCGAGGTATACCATACTGATGAGCTCTAATAAGAGCGAAACCGGTCTATGGTTCCTCTGCCTGATAGAGAAATGAGTCTGATACTCTGCTAAACGTCGCCCCCAGACAATATAGGTACGAAATCTCGGCCATTTGTCTGTGGGAAGTGACAATATTGCAGAAAACTGGTTTTTGGATCGCTTCACAATCATCTCGCATGCCCTAGTGGAAGCACCCGCCGTCGTCAGATGGCGCCACTTACATACACATACAGGCGTTTAAGCAAGATTTAGATCCAATTGCCGTTCAGACTTATTTTTCTATCATGTTCGAGGTATACCATACTGATGAGCTCTAATAAGAGCGAAACCGGTCTATGGTTCCTCTGCCTGATAGAGAAATGAGTCTGATACTCTGCTAAACGTCGCCCCCAGACAATATAGGTACGAAATCTCGGCCATTTGTCTGTGGGAAGTGACAATATTGCAGAAAACTGGTTTTTGGATCGCTTCACAATCATCTCGCATGCCCTAGTGGAAGCACCCGCCGTCGTCAGATGGCGCCACTTATAAATATTTTTGTGATAAAAACTGTTATTTTTTATAACCCAACTATTCCTGAAACAAATAACAATTTTTTTTTATCTTAACTTGTTCGAATTTAGCCGTACACACGTTTAAAATCAAGTTTCTGTGCGATTTAGTACCTCGTTCGAATTTACCCCACACATTGGGGTAAGTTCGAACAACCTTTACCTATAAAAATAAATATTACACTTATTTAAAAAAAAAAAGTTTTTCAATGGCTATCCATACACAAAGCTACAACAATATTATATTTCAGTTTTAGTAATTTTTAAATGTGAAACACTGTAACAATACTAAAAAAACCGCCAAAACGCGTTCGAATTAACCCCACTTTACGGTAAGTTAGACAACAATTATTTCAAATTTCAATTTTTTCAAATAATTCCAAAAGGATGTTATCGGACTTTTTATTTCAAACTTATTTGAATTTAATTTAATTCTGATCTTTTACGGCTTTCGAGATTCCAATATTAAGCAACAAATTTAAAAATTTAATAACTTGTTTACCCTCGGTAAAAGTAAGAAACTTGTTAAAAAGGATATATATAACGAAAACATATAGCTTTCGTTAAGGTGCATGTCATTTTAGGAAAACTTTACGCTTTCGCTAGAGTTTATGTCCTTTTCAACAATTTACATACGAGTTTATAATACAAAAAAACTTTAACTTTTTTCACTTTCTTCATAGTTTGACTAGTGCTGCAATACCCAAAAAAATGTTTTGGACTGTTTCATGTACAGTCTAGAATAAAGATTTGGTGTGAACACTCTTGAAACAATTTTACATCTTGGATAGTGACCATACTATGCGCGTATGTGGTTGCGTTTTATTTTGTTTCAAGAGAAATTTCCTAACTACAGACCCCAGACTTTTGGTATAGTAGTTCTGAATACTCGTATGTGGCACTAGCAACTGTAACCCCATTACGCATATGTCTTCTTTGCGTTCCATAACAGAGTCAGCATAATCTTTGATGCTGAGATCTGTGAACGAAATTTTGTTGAGATTTGGCAAAAAGGGTTCGCTCCTTGCCAGAAAGATGCCTCCTTCTACTTGGAACCGACGCAAAAGTTCTTCACAAGCATCAACACTTCGTTGTTTTATTTCTGGGTTCAATAGCTTTCGCAATTATCTTGATGACACTTTATGGAAAGTCTGGATATCGTGCATAATGTGGCGTATAGAGGATTAGGCAGCAATTTCATCTAGGATAATAAAGCGATTTTCTATTACTATGGCTTGAACTGCTGAAATGGATACGACGTCACAGCACGATTTGCTTGACCAGCTCGGTGAAAATCAATTAGGGAATTAGCCCGTTTTTTAAAATTGCTGGTTCATTCGTATTCTTGCTAAAGTGACAAACATGAATTTCCATATTGGAGCTTCATTATGAGATGAATAACATTGGGTTTTATGCCTTCATTGCGTAAAAATAGTATATTGTGCAACAAGTGTCGGAAACTGCCGTTTTCACAAGAGTGTGACGGTTTGTGATACGAGCCGCTACAAATTAATATTAATATGAGATCAACAATGCAACTATCACATTCGTTGGCAGATTTTTTTATTACTTCATTTTAAAAATGAATTTAAAAATATTTATTTATTTACAACCATATATGTAATGCTATCATTACAAACGTCATAGGAGGGGGTAGGAAATTACCTATTACCTACCTCTAAATTAGACGTAGATAGTTAACTGGTAATTTTTTAAAAAGATAGTTAAAAATATTATAAATATGTTATACGAAAAATATAAATTCATATAATGTAGGTTGTAACTAAAATAGTATACACACCTCGGTAGGAAGTTTCCTTACCGTCTCGAGATTTTATAGTTCATCTCGACGCTGCGCGTCTCGATTAACTATCAAATCTCTCGACAGTAATGAACGACTTCCCACCCCTGTATGCAATATACTATTTCAACCACATACATATGTAATGATCTGTCTTTTTAAAATCTTGGAAGTGTCTCTTTACTGGTCTAGGACGGGAAGTAATTCCATTACTGGTCTAGGATGGGAAGTAGTTACTTCCCGTCCAAGACCAGTCATGCACATGCAAACAAAGCGCACAAACTTCAGGGAATTTCAGAAACCTTGGTTGTTAGTTGTGCTCTATACCATAGCAACCATCAAAATTCCGCCTCCTGAGTGAAGATTTGAGCGAGAATATTATATGAATAAATAATATTCAGGAACATTTTTTGATGTTATGTAGAAAGTGTGGTTGAAAATAAAATACTCGATGGGAAGCTCCATTAGTGTCTTGAGATTTTATTTATCTCGACGCTACGCGTCTCGATAAATAACATAATCTCTGGACAGTAATGAAAGACCTCCCATTTCGCATTGTAATATATTATTTTTACCAAAAATGGAAACGCCCTATACAGGGTTATTCAAATTCGCTGCTTATCATTGGGATCTCATAAACCGTAAGAGATACATATTAAGTTGAATTGGGGAGGTTGCGCATTTGCGTGCAGTTCATAATGACATTTTAAAATTTCCAAAGGTTCGACTACTTCCGAAGATTATCAAAAAAAAAACTGAAATTTACGAAAATTATTTTTGTGTTTTGCTGAAATGATTTGAAGCGATATTCTATAATAAATTGCACATTCTCGTGGGCACTTTTTCTGATCTACATTTCAGTGTACTTTATTTTTTAGTCTGACGTTTTGACTTTTCGGGGGCATCATCAAGTTCAATTTTTTTAAATATCTTTGGAAATAGTCAAAATTTTGGAAATTTTAAAATGTCATTACGATCACCACCTAAATGCCCAACTTTGCCTCAATTTAGTAGAATCTCTCTCTCTCTTAGGGTTTACGGAGATCCCAATGATGGGCGGCGAATTCCAATAACCCTGTATCTATATATAATGTGGTGATTTAGATACATATTGTGTTTACATTACTTTGGATTATGTAAAGGTATAGTCAACAATAAGTAGGTATACTTACTCACTTGAATAGAAGTACAGCCACTGTTTAGTATATAGTACATGAATACGGATAACTTTCCTTTTAGTACACACTTAAGTTTCTCTTACACGCATAATATAGAAACTATAATATATGTAGGTACCAAAATAAATAAACGACTGAAACTCACGGCGTTTAGAACCCGAATAAAGGTATTTGTGTTATTACGCTTCTTAACATTAATACACACCTTCTATTCCTATATCAAGTATTACTAGATATAAGGTTACAAAGCTGGTGTGAAAAAATCCCTTTTAATAGAAGCGGATATACGATTTAATCCATCTGCGTCAAAATTAAAACGTAACTGGGTAATACCTACCAGAAGTAGTTGGACAGTGGACATACATAAAAATTATAGCTATGCAATTTTTGTGTTTTACCTAATTGTTTCCTGTTCATATCATTTTGCAATATAATAAGCCAGATGATAATAATAGTACCTCGATATGTCCTATAGAGGAAAATAATATAAATGATAGATAACAGGTATTTATCTTGTCCTGGACAAATAATTAAAGCTAAGTTTACGTAAAGTAAGTATTAAAACAATTCATATTAACAAAATTATTTTAAGCTTTGTGCTAAAAGCTTTAAACTCGCTTTTGCGATTCTGGTTACTAAATTCATAATTTTATACAGTGTTATTCATTGTGAATTAGGATAGTTTCGTGTGGATCAAGAAAGTACTACTACAGAATATGGACCGTTATGTAATGTCTACGTTTCGACTTTAAACTATCGCCATCTTCAGTACACTAAAAATTTTGAAAAACGTCCTATTACCATTTTTTCTATTTTTACAAACATAAACAAGCAGAACATGTGAAGGTTCAAACTATTACGGCCATGGAATCCTGACAAAGATAAAGTCAAATTTGGTTATACATTAGAATAAAGTTGCGCAACGGGAAGATCTCATACATGGTGTTTGTAAAAATGAGTTACTAAAAGGAAATAGTTATTTTCCTAACAAGTGCGCAAAGTAACACTTTCGCGCACGCGACTGCCATTGCCCGAACGACGCGAAGCTGAGTTCGGGCAGCAGTCAAGTGCGCGAAAGACACTTTGCGCAAGAATTAGGAACAACATTTTTTCTACACCGGTATAAAAGTCCAGCTACCACTAATATGGAACATCTTGAACGATTTTATAAATGATTAAGCTTCACAGATCTTTTCTGCTACCCCTGTATTGGCGGCTTGCGCGAAAGTTGTGTCCTATGGCAACCATTAACTTTTTTTACGCTGCTATGGGCGACGTGCGAAAAAGATAACAATGGAAATATGTGTCAGTTTGCATACTGTCAGTAATGCGCGAGCGGCGAACCGTGTCATATTTTGACGGTTGTAGAAAAACATATTTTAGATACTTAAAAAAAGTGATTATATGACACACTCGCCGTGAACACTGTATTCAGCGACGGGAGCACATTGTTCAGTCTGTCCTACAGCATTGCTGGAATTACACCGTTTGGTGCCGCTGCATTAAATGCACTGAATTCGCCCACCGCCCACCTAATGGCTTTGTTGTTCACTACTTCTTTTGCAAGTGTCTAAACCTCCTGGAGCGGACCCCGCTCCTGAGGAGCGGCCTCGCGATTTTTCCCGGGGAAGCGGGTATCCAGGAGAATCTCTAGGGCTTCTCCCTGGTCTCCTGTCCATGTACCGCCCTGTTTCTTCATCGCACCTAGTTGATTTCCTCTTACTGCGCCCAGCAGTTTGGCAAGCCTGGCCGATTCCGGGAGGGAGTCCATATTTCCGCAGAATTTCCGCCAGCTCGCTCTTTTACTTCACCGTAACCCTTTTTTGAACTTTCTGCAGGCTTAGTTGTATCCAACCCACTTCTGCGCACCTCTTTTGGAAGCTCGGTGGAAGGCCCTTCTGGCGTCTACCTTAAGACGCTCCAGCGTGCCATTCCACCACGGAACTCTACGAGTATCTTGTTTCCTGAGTGGGCACGACTCTTCCTAGAAGTGGCCAATAGACCTGTTGAGCCTTTCTACCTCTCTATCTATTTTTTCTGTGGAGAGCACCTGCCGCTCGTTGCATCCCATGGCTTTCCTTAAAAGCTCTACATACAGGAAGCTAAGTTGAGATCCAACTGCATAGACTCTGAGAATCTGAGGGCCATAAACCAGTTGATTAAGGACGAAGCATCGGACAAAAAATAGTTTTTAAGCCACTTCGTTTAAGCCACAACAATTGTTAGCCTTATTTTTACATACATTCTACGCTGCCGTAAACAGCTACAATTTAGCATCAAATTATCCCTGTATGTCGTAGAATTCGAGGTTACAAGTGCAAGTAATTACAATAAAATGAAATGTATGTCAAAATAAGAAGCTGATTGTTAAAATAAGTGGTTTAAAAACTCTCTAAGGTAATTAAGCTCGAAAAATCCGATGCATTGCCACCGATACTGAACTGTTTGCCTAAACTCTACACCCCACATAGCATGGAAAGCACATTCATATTCTCGAGATATGCCAGGAATATACCAAAAGGCAAATTACTTACGACTTACATGATACATGAAATCCGTCTGGCACATGCTTGGCATTTTATCATTTTTGGAGTTTGGTATATTCCCTTTAGGATATGCAAATATAAGCAGCTATTCAGTTTATTACTTTATTAAAATTCTGGATTCTTAAATAGAAACATTCGTCGAAAAGAAAAAAATGTATGTATTGTGAACGTAAGTAGCACTCATGGGCCACACTCGTGTGACAAAATTGACTGTCGTTGATGTAAGACGTTGACATTGTTGACATCCTACGCATGCAGTCATTGCGCTCTCGCGGTCGGCCATTGTAATCCCGACCCCGAATGCCACTACTCATCACGTTTTGGTTTTTCTTACATTTTCATCAACATCACCTCAACACAATAGTGGTTCCATTAAAAAAAAATCTGTCAGGTTGGACACATTTTTTTGGGGCAATTTGTATACTGTATATTTCACAATAATTTTAAAATGTGCACCTTGAGACCATTTATAAATAACCTACACAAGTACATAACGTCCATCTATACATATTACCAAATAAAAGCTATACCACTTTACCACACTAATGGGACACCCCTGTATAGAGGCATATCCGTGGCACATGGTCAGCCGCAAAAGTATCATATGCTATAAGTCATATTCAATGTTCTAATTTGCTGCCACCGTCATGTGCCTGGCACATGCATTTACTCCTTTAAAGCACATGTCAGGCAAATTCCGAAAGTCTTATTAAATGTTATTTTTAGGTGCACATAGGCATATGCCTGGAACATAAAGTCAGCGGCCGAAGTATAATGCTAGGCATATGCCTGGCATATATTTTCATTTTCCTGGAATATGCCCCCAGTGATAAAAGTAGATGCCTGGCATATATTTAGTATATATTTGTGCTATGTGGGACACCGGGTGTGCACTGACACCCATTGTACGCACCGTAGAAAACCAGATTTACGAAATGGCAAAACACTCCACAAAACTGTTGCAACCAAGGCAAGGAAATACTGACAGCTTTACAAAATGCAGACTAGTCTAGCATATAATAGAGACTGGGCAGACTACAGGAAAAACACAAAGTGAAAAATGGTTTTTTTTAACCCAATCCCACAATACAACAGAGCCTGAGATCGGATAAGGACCAGAGGAATCCTATGTCAGTACCCGGAGCTTGGAGGATTTCATGCAGCTGTGGGCTCGGTATACATTGCCACCACTAAACGCCTTATCAGCACAAGGATTATGGAATACAAAAGAAGTTTCAGGCTGAGACAAACACAAAAGTCAGCAATAGCAGAGCACGATTCATTCACTTATTATTGGCACCAAGGAGGCGTTGGAAATCTGACTTTGACATTTTTTTTGTATCTTCTCAAGATGTGCTGAAAGGAGATAGGTATAAAAAAACTAACATTTTAAAGGTAACAAGATGTCAAAAATAAGTGAATGAGATACCTGAATGTCAAAATATTATTTTCAAATTGCAACACACTAGTGGTTATCGGGAACAGAATCAATGAGATTTCCACAAGTTAAGTACAAACTTCTGATGTTTTGATTTATATTGACGTATGTGTCGCGACATCGATGGTTGCCTGAAAAACGTTGCGCGGGTTTGGTGGACTCAGTCATGATTCATAGGAGCTAAGAGGTAAACATTATTGATGACGAAGTTAGTTAGACGCCTGTTTTTGTCATAGGTGGCGGAGCAAGAGAGGCTGTTTGACTCCATATTGACGTCTGACCGTCATCAAAAATTGTCGGAAATGTCTAATTTATTGACCAGAAAAAAACCGATTGACTGGGTGTTTATTCTAATCAGATTTACACCACACGTAGCACAAATAATGCTCCTGACCCGGAGCATACACTGCTAAAATTTCAGATACGGATGTCCATTCTAAAGGACACTACCTTCTTGAAAACTTTGATAAAAAGCAATTGACTGGGTATTTATTCTAATCAGATTTACACCAAACTTGGTACAAACGATGCTTCTGACCCGGGGCATACACTTGAAAAATTTCAGATTCAGATGCCCAATCTAAAAAACACTACCCTCTAGAAAAATTTGATAAAAACCGATTGACTGGGTATTTATTCTAATCAGATTTACACCAAACTTGGTACAAATGATGCTTCTGACCCGGGGCATACACTGTTAAAATTTCAAATTCGGATGTCCATTCTAAAGGACACTACCTACTTGAAAAATTTGATAAAAAGCAATTGATTGGGTATTTATTCTAATCAGATTTACACCAAACTTGGTACAAATGATGCTTCTGGCCCGGGGCATACACTTAAAAAATTTGATAAAAAGCGCTAGACTGGGTATTTATTCTAATCAGATTTACCCCAAACTTGGTACAAACGATGCTTCTGACCCGGGGCATACACTTGAAAAATTTCAGATTCAGATGCCCAATCTAAAAAACACTACCCTCTAGACAAATTTGATAAAAACCGATTGACTGGGTATTTATTCTAATCAGATTTACACCAAACTTGGTACAAATGATGCTTCTGACCCGGGGCATACACTGTTAAAATTTCAGATACGGAGGTCCATTCTAAAGGACACTACCTTCTTGAAAACTTTGATAAAAAGCAATTGACTGGGTATTTATTCTAATCAGATTTACACCAAACTTGGTACAAATGATGCTTCTGGCCCGGGGCATACACTTGAAAAATTTGATAAAAAGCGCTAGACTGGGTATTTATTCTAATCAGATTTACCCCAAACTTGGTACAAACGATGCTTCTGACCCGGGGCATACACTTGAAAAATTTCAGATTCAGATGCCCAATCCAAAAAACACTACCCTCTAGAAAAATTTGATAAAAACCGATTGACTGGGTATTTATTCTAATCAGATTTACACCAAACTTGGTACAAATGATGCTTCTGACCCGGGGCATATACACAGAGTATGTACTGTGGTGCTTATTGCTGCCTTTTTGCTGAATGATTGATATCAGGCAAACAAGATGTTCTCTCTTTTCACCAAGATAATAAGGTATCGAAATACGGAAAAATAATTACAACTTTTATTCTCAAAGCACTAAAAAGTCCATTACCACAACCACCAACGTATTCCTTTAGTAAATCAAAATTGTCTCAATATTTATTTTGCAATTTCTGTCAGGGTTTTAAATACAGTACCAGATAAATGCCAATCAACCTTGTCATTTTTGTGAACCTAATAACTTGTCCTAAAGTTACAATTGTACAGGGTGGAGCCTTTGCGATGGATTTGTAAGGTATTGAGAAAACGGTAATAAGTAGATTGACGAAATTTGATTGTACAGGATATCCCACTTTCGGCAATTTTGCTGAACATTTCCTTTATTTTTAAAGATAGAGAGTTGTGGCTTTCGCGACAGTGCTACTTTTTTGTAAAACTAAAGATGGCACCAGCAAAATTACTCAAAAACTTAGTTAAAACGCTTGCTTATATACTTTTTTCCGTAGAATTCGGTGGCGTAGTTAGTTTTTTTTATCATAAAAAATAAATTCGCCGCAATAAATCAAACATAGGTTTTTTTAATAGACACCCTGTAAAATGCTTCATGAAGCTAAAAAGACAAACAGTTTTGGGAAATTCTGCTGGCGCCATCTTTAAGGTTTTTTTCATTGGAATACTTATATATTTACTTAAATACTTAATATATTTTTTATTAGTTATTTATAATTCTCTTAATAAAATATTTTCAAGAACTAAAAAACCGCTAACGATGTATAAAAAAATCGATTACGCCACTAAACTGCTATTGCCTTTTAAACTTTTGCTGTATCACCTATAACAGCCGGTATACACCGCTTTGTTAAAATGGAAGGTTTTTCAAAAACGTCGTCGAAAACGAATCAAGTTAGCCTTGAAACAATCACACCAGGAAATTTGGTTTGAAAATCGCATCCGAAAACGTGCAATCAGATTTCGTCTATCAATTACCGTTTCCTCAATAGGTACCCCACAAATATATCGAAAAAGCGCCACCCTGTGTTTTCAAACTAATCTGAGGAAGGAGACTTAATAGTGTTACGATTCGCAGCAACACCGCATGGGAGGCGGGGCAACGCATGGGAGCGTGTTGGTTGGTGGAGCTTCGCGACCTACCCGCGCTGCGTCATGGCTGACACGAGTGATTTATTGCTCGGCTGGCTTAATCTAGAAGGCAGTTGTTTACAACCGTTTTTTTATGTGAGATTATTCCAGAATTCTTATAAAGAACTTTCTAGGTTTTTCTGTAATTTTAGGATTCTATATAAAAGGCGCATAGAGCGGCGGTTAAGTAATAGTCTTATTTTAAGCGAGCTATAAGTAAGCTAAAGTTACGAAGCGATAATAGAAGGCTATAAAGTGTTAAGTAGTGAGTTATTTAGTAGTCGTGTGTATTTGATAAATAAATAAATAGTGTTTTCGTGTTAAATAGTTTCACTGGAATTATCGAACCCTAGTTCGCAACAATTGGTGTCAGAAGTGGGATTCCAGTGGGAATTTGAGGACTAATATTGCTGAACTGTAAGTGAGTGCTTCATTGCCGGACATTACGCGTTTATGCCAGTGACTAGAAGCCAGCATCAAGCGATGGAGGATCAATTTGCCACCCTGCTCTCGCTTATGCAAGAACAGAAGGAAGAGCAGAAAAAAACATTATCTTGAACAGGAGAAACGTTATAACGAACAGAAGGAAGAGCAAGAAAGACGTTATAAGGAACAAAAAGAGGAACAAGAAAAACGTGATCAAGTACAGGAGCGACGTTATCAACAACAGAAGGAAGAACAGGAACGATTCAAAGAAGAATTAGTGAACCATCTCGAAGCTAGGGAGCAACAATTGGAAGAAAGAATAATGCAATCCGTTAACGAATCCGTTAACGGCGTTAACGAAGGACTCGAAGCTGTCAACCAGAGGGTTCTCGAGCTAGAAAAGAAATTCCGGGAACAACTTGAGGACGACAACGTGTCTACAGAGAGTTTTAGCACATCCAACGCTAAAATTAAGCCTCCCGATTATGACGGCACTACGGCATGGGAAATTTATAAAACCCAATTTGAGGCAGCTGCAAAAGCTAATGGTTGGTCCGAGCCCCAGAAAGCTACATCATTAGTGGTAGCACTTCGTGGAAAAGCGGCTGAGTTACTCCAATCTCTGTCGGCAGCGGATCAAAGTAATTGTGCGGCTTTAGTACACACTCTGCAACTACGATTTGGAAATGAGCACAAAGAAACCGTGTTCCAGGCCCAGCTGAGGATGAGGCAGCAAAAATCAGGTGAATCCTTACAAGAATTTGAGGCGGACATAGACAGACTCATTCACCTGGCATATCCATCGGCCCCTGAATCTTTTCAAATGCAATTTGCCGCCGAAAGGTTCATTGAGGGAGTTCGCGATAGTGACATGAGATACCACTTACGTCTAGTAAGGCCCAAGGATATCAGCGAGGCACTAGTTCGGGCCCTGGAATTCGAGGCGTCACGAGTGTCATCTAGTTCTTCTCCACGTGTAAGAATGGCAACTTGCGATGACGTGGAGGATACGTCTAGGGCTGAATCCATGGCAACTTTACATAAAGCGTTGAAGGATCTGGCAGTCAATATCCAAGCCTTGTTGGGAAGACCTCCTCGATCAACAGGCAATCGGGGCATAAAATGTTTTAACTGCGGTAAACTGGGTCACGTCAAGAGTAACTGCCGTAACAGGGCAAGAAGTCCGTCGCCGTTGTTTAGAAGACCGAGCGGCAACCAAGACCGCCCTAGAATCCAGGAAAAGCCAATTCCTCTCAATGTAAATGGGCAATTGACCGAGCCCGTTAAGACCCCCAGGATCTGTCAAGTTAATCAATCAAGTCAAACCAATAATTTGGGTGGCAAAAGTGTTACAGAGACCGGACGCATTAAAGGACAGAAGACCCAAACTGAACATCGACCAGGAAGATATCACGGAAATGCCGATGCATTGTCTAGACGGCCATGTAAAGAAGATAGTCAGCATTGTCGAAGAACTCAGCAACGTGAGGGACATCCTTCTGTAAGGAGAACGTCGGTAGAAAGAAACGATGGCTGGACCACACAGACACTTCGAGAAGAACAACTGAATGATCCAGATATTGGACCGATACTCATGGCAAAGACTGATGACAAGAGACCAGAATGGCAAGAAATTGCTGATAAAAGTCCTAACTTGAAGGCGCTCTGGGCCCAGTGGCACTCTCTTAGAATAGAAAATGGATTACTAAAGAGAGCGTGGGAGAGTCCGGATGGCAAGACCGTAGTCAGTCAGTTGGTTATTCCTGGTAGCAGAAAATCGGACGTAGAGAAATTTAAAGAGCGGTATTACTGGGTGAATTATCATGAAGACGTCGAATCTTGGTGCCGCAAGTGTGAAGTTTGTTGTGCCACAAAAGAACCTCGAACAAGATCACGGGGTCGAATGGTGCAGTACACTGTAGGTGCTCCATTCGAGAGGGTAGCAATTGATATCGCGGGACCGTTTCCTCAGACTGAGTCGGGCAATAAATACATCTTGGTCGCCATGGATTACTTCACTAAATGGCCTGAAGCATACGCCCTGCCTAATCAAAAAGCAACGACTGTGGCAACGGTGCTAGTAAATGAAATGTTTTGCAGATTCGGAGTCCCTCTCGAACTTCATTCTGATCAGGGCCGAAATTTTGAATCGGCTGTTTTCCAGAAGGTCATGGAACTTCTCGGAATTCGCAAGACCAGGACAACTCCTTTGCATCCACAGTCGGATGGGATGGTAGAGAGGTTTAATCGGACCATGGAACATTACCTGTCTAAAATGGTGGTAGATCATCAGCGTGATTGGGACCAACATCTACCTTTCATGTTGATGGCATATCGAGGCTCTACGCATGAAGCCACTGGTTATACTCCGGCGAAAGTGATGTTCGGAAGGGAAATGAGGCTTCCTGCAGATTTGATGTATGGAACACCAGAAAAAGACTCGCTCAACTCTGAGAACTTTGTGGAGGAGCTCAAGGAGAGGCTGGACAATGTTCATGAACAAGTCAGGAATAAACTGCGGATATCCAGTGATCGAGCCAAAGCAAGATATGACTTACTAGCTAACTCCCGCGGCTTCCAGGATGGTGATTTGGTGTGGCTATACAATCCGAGGCGAAAGGTGGGGAAGTCGCCCAAACTTAGCCAAAATTGGGAAGGACCTTATACAATTATAAAGAAGATTAATGATGTGGTGTATAGGATCCAGCGGACACCTAGGTCAAAGATGAAGGTCGTTCATTTGGATCGATTAGCACGATACCATGGAACTCTATCTGTTCGGGACGAACAGCCTTAGGAGGAGGGCAATGTTACGATTCGCAGCAACGCCGCATGGGAGGCGGGGCAACGCATGGGAGCGTGTTGGTTGGTGGAGCTTCGCGACCTATCCGCGCTGCGTCATGGCTGACACGAGTGATTTATTGCTCGGCTGGCTTAATCTAGAAGGCAGTTGTTTACAACCGTTTTTTTTTATGTGAGATTATTCCAGAATTCTTATAAAGAACTTTCTAGGTTTTTCTGTAATTTTAGGATTGTATATAAAAGGCGCATAGAGCGGCGGTTAAGTAATAGTCTTATTTTAAGCGAGCTATAAGTAAGCTAAAGTTACGAAGCGATAATAGAAGGCTATAAAGTGTTAAGTAGTGAGTTATTTAGTAGTCGTGTGTATTTGATAAATAAATAAATAGTGTTTTCGTGTTAAATCGTTACACTGGAATTATTGAACCCCGAGTTCGCAACAATAGCTTCCTTGTTTTTCGTAGAAAGTTGCAGCTAAAACTTGCCAACATAGAAAATCATGTAAAGACTTTTAATTTTTTTCCAGTTAGGGTTTAAATTTTTTTCAACAATTTGTTTCTATAATAAACGATATGCTATGGTTGCGCTATGGTTGCTTTTCTTTTATTTACCTTAACTAAGTACTTTCCATTTTGCCGAAAACATTGACATAGATCCATCTAAAAAAATTAGTCTCGCAACTCTCTTAAAACGTTTCGAAAATGTCGATAATTCACTTATATCAAATTCTTCGTACAATTTTAATAGTGTTTTCTCGACGTCAGGAGCATACTTTGTGCTAAGTTTGGTTTAAGTCTAATAAAGCCACATATCCGGCTAGTCGGATTTATCCAATTTTCCAAGAAGGTCCTTTAGAATGGACATGCAAACTCAAATTGTCAGACAGTAAACCATGTTAGGATCATCTAAACTTTTAACAATGTATGCGTCGGGTCAGGTGCATCAGTTGTAGCAAGTTTGGTGTAAATCTGATCAGAATAAATACCCAGTCAATCGGTTTTTATCAAATTTTTCTAGAGGGTAGTGTCCTTTAGAATGGACATCCGAATCTTAAATTTTAACAGTGTATGCTCCGGGTCAGGAGCATCATTTGTGCTAAGTTTGGTGTAAATCTGATCAGAATAAATATTCAGTCAATCGGTTTTTATCAAATTTCTTTAGGGGGTAGTGTCCTTTATAATGGACATCCAAATCTGAAATTTTAACAGTGTATGCTCCGGGTCTGCTGCATCATTTGTGCCAAGTTTGGTTTAAATCTGATCAGAATAAATACCCAGTCAATCGTCTTTTATCAAATTTTTCCAGAGGGTGGTGTCCTTTAGAATGGACATTCGAATCTGAAATTTTAACATTGTATGCCCCGGGTCAGAAGCATCATTTGTGCCAAGTTTTGCGTAAATCTGACCAGAATAAATATTCAGTCAATCGTCTTTTATCAAATTTTTCCAGAGGATAGTGTCCTTTAGAATGGACGTCCGAATCTGAAATTTTAACAGTGTATGCCCTGGGTCAGGAGCATCATTTGTGCTAAGTTTGGTGTAAATCTGATCAGAATAAATATTCAGTCAATCGGTTTTTATCAAATTTCTTTAGGGGGTAGTGTCCTTTATAATGGACATCCAAATCTGAAATTTTAACAGTGTATGCCCTGGGTCAGGAGCATCATTTGTGCCAAGTTTTGTGTAAATCTGATTAGAATAAATATTCAGACAATCGGTTTTTATCAAATTTCTTTAGGGGGTAGTGTCCTTTAGAATGGAAATCCACATCTGAAATTTTAACAGTGTATGCTCCGGGTCTGGGGCATTATTTGTGCCAAGTTTGGTTTAAATCTGATCAGAATAAATACCCGCAGTCAATCGTCTTTTATCAATTTTTTCCAGAGGGTAGTGTCGTTTAGAATGGACGTCCGAATCTGAAATTGTAAGAGTGTATGCCCCAGACCAGAAGCATCATTTGTTCCAAGCTTGGTGTAAATCTGATTAGAATAAATTCCCAGTCAATCGGTTTTTATCAAATTTCTTTAGAGGTTAGTGTCCTTTAGAATGGACATCCGAATCTGAAATTTTAACAGTGTATGTTCCGGGTCAGGAGCATCATTTGTGGCAAGTTTGGTGTAAATCTGATCAGAATAAAAACCCAGTCAGTCGGTTTTTATCAAATTTTTCTAGAGGGTAGTGTCCTTTAGAATGTACATCCGAATCTGAAATTTTAACATTGTATGCTCCGGGTTAGAAACATCATTTGTGGTAAGTTTGGTTTAAATCTGATCACAATAAATACCCAGTGAACAGAGCTGTAATAAGTAATCGAGTAAACTACTTCAAGTAGTAAGTAATAAATAACTGCAATTTAAAAGCTACTAAGAGTATTAAGTAAAATTATTGAACGGAAATACTTTTAAACAATAAGTTGTACTTAAATGAAAGCATTTGAAGTATAAGTAATAAGTAACATTTCCATTAAGTATTTTAAGTAAAAAAAAATATTTTATTTATATTTAAGTAATCTGTATTACTTAAGTACTTGTAAATTCAAAACTAATTAAAAAAAAAAACGATTTTTTGACAATAAACTTCAACTATATTGAAAATAATCTGGTTATTAAAATAATCTTGTAGAAGCCTTTTGAGGGTCGAAGTCTGGATCACTATCTTCCGAGTTTTCAAAAGGTTCAATATTTATATCAACATCATCAGTTAGGTTTGAGACGGGTATATTTTGCGTTTCCATATCTAATTTGATGTTTTTCTCAACAGATTACTTGAATTTCTGAACGCTACAATCTCACAATTCCCGTTAACGGCTAAAAATAATGTAATATTTGTTTATTACTTGCTTTACTAGCTTAACTTACTGTTAGTACCTAAGTAGGTAATTGTTCCACTTGGGGTCTAAATAGGCTCAACCCGTGGTAGTATAGGCATTGACTTGTCTCAGCTTATTTTTGTTTTTATTTTTAGTATCTAGGTATTTCTAAGATAATTTTCAGTACTAAATAAGTACTTATTAAGAGCAAGAGCACTTAAATAATTTTAGTACTTATAAGTAGATTTAATTACTTGAGTAGAATAAAAAAAACCTTTCAATACTATTTTTAAATAATAAGTAGGTATGTATTACTTCTTTCATTAGCCAAATTTTTAAGTAATAATTATAAGTAATTGTTTGAAAAATACTGAATATTTTTTTAATAGGTATCCACTTTTTAAAAATACTTAAGTAAAATATTTCAAGTAGCAAAAATACTGATTATTTTACTTAAAATAGATTTTAGCACTGAATATTCCAGCTCTGCCAGTGAATCGTCTTTTATCAAATTTTTCCAGAGGGTAGTGTCCTTTAGAATGGACGTCTGAATCTGAAATTTTAACATTGTATGCCCCGGGTAAGGAGCATCATTTGTGGCAAGTTTGGTGTAAGTCTGATCAGAATAAATACCCAGTCAATCGGTTTTTATCAAATTTTTCTAGAGGGTAGTGTCCTTTAGAATGGACATCCGAATCTGAATTTAACAGTGTATGCTCCGTGTCAGGAGCATCATTTGTGCCAAGTTTTGTGTAAATCTGATTAGAATAAATACCCAGTCCATCGGTTTTTTTCTGGTCAATAAATTAGACACTTCCTAAATTGTCAACGAATAAGTAGGTATAGGTCCTGTAGTATAGGCCTGCGCTTGTAGTATAGGCCTGAGGCTTTGATATTTTTTGACGTTGCTACTTAATTTGATTTTGTTTCATTTGATATCAATGTACTTATTTCTACGTTCCAAGTTCTAAAATTACTAAATTATATACAAAGTAGAAAGAAAAATGCAGGTTTTTGTACTCCGTTCCATCAACAGTCGTTTATAAAAATCTGATAAAAATCGAGAATAGAACTACGCATATGATATGTCTCAGGTTCAATAAAATTGCTGAGTTACCTCGAAATCTAGAAATACAACAGAATTAATATATATAGCCGAGACTTATTATGTATAAACCATTCACTTATTACTGTCATCAAGTAGGGGTTGGAAACCTGTCGGATCGTATCTTCTCAATATGTGCCAAAAAGAGATAGGTATAAAAAAATAAAGATTTCAAAGGCAACAAGAAGCCAAGAATAACTGAATGAGTTATAGGACTAGTAAGTTGTGTTCTAGATACAATGGCGAACATAAAACTATCAGTTTTGTCTGTTGATATAGACAATAATTCTCCACCCGCCTAATGAAGATCTTTATACAAGTTATTGTACCCAGCAAATGCGATCGAAAAGCAAGCTGAAAACGCCTATAATGATAGTGTTTAATATGAAGAAATCCTCAGGATCTAAAAGATAACAATATTAGTGTAAAGTTTGATGTAGTCTTTTACATACCTACATATTACATAAAATTTTATAGGTACACTTTTATATAGAAATGAGTGATAGGAAAAATGTTCTGAACGATCCATAGATTATTAGGAAAACGATTTTAGTAGTAAAATTATTAACTTAGAACCTAGAAACTGATGAACATGGGAAGTGAGGTCAACTCTAAGTAGCACTTCGACGTTATGCCAATCATTCACTATGAATCAACCTGTACCTATATACAGGAAAGAAAATAGTCTATACCACAGGTATAATATCACGAAATACGGTGTGACATGTGTACATATATAAAATAAAAAAAAAATAAATGTACCTATTAATATAGGGAGGATTTTTCCAAAATCTTTACTTTTAAAACTTACAAAAAAACCTATCTACAGACAAAACATCTTGTTTTCCTACATATTGTGTGCTTGCCTTTTTATACAATTTTATTGCTTTGCCAACTGTTAAAATGAATATTGACATAAGTTTAGAATGCGGTGAGGTGATTTAGTTTATTATTGTATAGAATATCCCACCTGCTACTGGAGTCGCCAGCTTTGAAACAAGGAATGCAATCAATAAGCAAAAGGTGTAGGCACAAGGCACAACTCTATGTTCCTTCTCAGTCAGCGCCGTTCACTAACGTGAATCTAGCGTCCCCGGCGCCAGCGCTCCCCAGCGTCGGCCCCATAAAAATACCTGCATTGTTGCCAAGTTGTTAACTTTTATTAGTATAAGTGGCCTATGGTCAAATTTAAAAAATATGTATATTGTGACTCGTCTAAGGTTCGAGGGTTCATCCAGCACATATACGTACTATTTAAAATAGCATATTACGGGCAAGTTCCCCCACCCTCGAAAATATATAATTCCCTATTTAAGCAAAACCCGGCTTTGTGACACATCCAAATTAAGACTGTTGATAGAACATAAGGTTCTAAATAGAATTCTGAGGTCCAGTTTGCTCAAAATTATAGACGAAGGCTCAATCCACCCCCGCCCTCGAAAACATATGATTCCCTTTTTAAGCAAAACCCGGCTTTGTGACACATCCAAATTAAGAGCGTTGGTAGATAATAGGGTTCTAAATAAAATTCTGAGGTCCAGTTTGCTCAAAAATATAGACGAAGGCTGAATCCACCCCCACCCTCGAAAACATATAAATCCCTATTTAAGCAAAACCCGACTTTGTGACACATCCAAATTAAGAGCGTTGGTAGATAATAGGGTTCTAAATAGAATTCTGAGGTCCAGTTTGCTCAAAAATATAGACGAAGGCTCAATCCACCCCCACCCTCCGAAATATATAATTCCCTATTTAAGCAAAACCCGGCTTTGTGACACATCCAAATTAAGACTGTTGATAGAACATAAGGTTCTAAATAGAATTCTGAGGTCCAGTTTGCTCAAAATTATAGACGAAGGCTCAATCCACCCCCGCCCTCGAAAACATATGATTCCCTTTTTAAGCAAAACCCGGCTTTGTGACACATCCAAATTAAGAGCGTTGGTAGATAATAGGGTTCTAAATAAAATTCTGAGGTCCAGTTTGCTCAAAAATATAGACGAAGGCTGAATCCACCCCCACCCTCGAAAACATATAAATCCCTATTTAAGCAAAACCCGACTTTGTGACACATCCAAATTAAGAGCGTTGGTAGATAATAGGGTTCTAAATAGAATTCTGAGGTCCAGTTTGCTCAAAAATATAGACGAAGGCTCAATCCACCCCCACCCTCCGAAATATATAATTCCCTATTTAAGCAAAACCCGGCTTTGTGACACATCCAAATTAAGAGCATTTGTAGATAATAGGGTTCTAAATAGAATTCTGAGGTCCAGTTTGCTCAAAAATATAGACGAAGGCTCAATCCACCCCCACCCTCCGAAATATATAATTCCCTATTTAAGCAAAACCCGGCTTTGTGACACATCCAAATTAAGAGCATTTGTAGATAATAGGGTTCTAAATAGAATTCTGAGGTCCAGTTTGCTCAAAAATATAGACGAAGGCTCAATCCACCCC
>OX638304.1:15203153-15541153 GCA_951812265.1 Taphrorychus bicolor | reverse complement strand
CTACCGGGATAAAACTGGACACTGCCGTCGTGCTGGGTTCAGGATTTGCCGCGTATTAGTCAGGGCAAATGCAAACCCAATTTCAAATTGCATGACTTAACAGGTGTTATTAAATAAACGTTTTAAACAAATATTTACATATTTAGTATTTATATCATATACCTACCTACTTTATATATCTATATATATTTTTTCTAAATTCATTTTAAGATTTTAAGATAAAAAAAACCTATTCACCCCTAAAAATTCTCCCTGCCAACTTTAGAATTTGATGAATAGATACCAATATAGGTACCTACATACGTATACGTACTCAACCTACACTATTTACTGAAAACATTGGAATGCAAGTCTAAATAAAATATAATATGACATGTTTTATCTGCTGTAAGTAGGTATCCATTTTTTTTCACTTGAATTCATGTTTTTGCCGACTATTCCTGGACTAATGTTATGGGTCAATAGCGTGATCAGAGCCGTTTGAAGGGTTTAGTTACCACAGTCTGGTGAAGCTATTATTATCTTTTGCTTTTGAACTTGGAACTAATTAATGTGTTCAGGCATAATAAGCATTTGTTGTACTAACATTCCATATACTCATTAGATTTTTAAATAAGCTTGTCGAATTTATGCCAGCAGCCGAACATGTAATAGATATATAGGTACCTAATAGATATTAGATTTATACAGTAGACAAGGCGAATAATATTTACTCTATTTATTAGAATTAATGATGCTGTTGTAGGTACTTATACAAAATTGATTTTTATCTTGTTGCCACCTCAGACTAGGTGAGAACAAAAAACGAAAATTTCAAGTAACGTGAATAAAGTATGCTACATAGAACAAAAAAGTTACTTATCCTGTAGTTACAATCCAAAAAGAGTAATACCTACTATGATCAGGTATAAGGAATACCTCTAATTTTCCTTGCTTCTTCTTCAATTTTATTTTAAGACGTTTTCTTCAATATTGTTTTTATAAAACAATAGATCACCTTTCCAGAATTTAATGCAAAGTTTTAACCAAAAAATAATTTGAGTTTTTCAAGAAGCAAACGTCTTTTTTCCACAATCTATATTTACTTTTCATCATTTGGTGACACATACAGGGCCGAAGGAATGCGTACAGGGCAACATAATTCTCAAAGTTTTTTTACAAAAAAAACCTCAATGTCTCAGTGCAATGTCCGTAAAATATGTGCTGTAAGATCAGATTCAAAATTATCATAATATTATTCGTTGTTTTGTTATTCTTTCCACGAAAGTGCATTATCCAGTACCAAATCCAAGAAGTAGTTTGATTAGTGCACATCAAAGTTAATTTTCAGAGACGATTTTCTTCGGCTTGAAAACTGACAATATGGAGGTTACGTTAGCAAAAAGATGGTATCGTTTTTTTAGTTGCTATTGTTTCGTCCGACTAGCAGTCCACGGAGATTAGGGCCGAAGCGGCAACGCCGAGTGCCGACTGCGACCGCAAGAACCCATCTAGAATAAACGAGAACCGGGAACAGTCGCCTCCGTTCTCGAAAGTACGAGATTGTGTTCATATAAACCAGTAGAGATGAAAATGACGGAGTTGTGAGAACGGTGGCGGATCTGGGAAACACGTCGCAGTAGGCCAACTCCAACCGCTGAGCGACCAAACATTACTAAGCCTCCAGTTTTGTACTGCTCTACTTCTTGGAGCATTTATAAAGACCAATTTAAGGCGGCCGCAGTTAAAAATGGACAATGGGATTCCTTGGCGATTCAGAATGGTTTACTCAAGAAGACTTGGGAAAGCCCCGACGGGAAAAATGCCACGCTTCAGCTTGTCGTACCAGAGAGTAGACGGAAAGATGTCTTGCGAGAAATGCACAATGGAGTGTCTGAAGGCCACTTTGAAGTGAATAAGACCCTGAATAGAATTCGGGAAAGGTACTACTGGTGAATTATCGAGATGACGTCGAAGAGTGGTGCAAGTGTGATATCTGCTGCTCCGTAAAAGGACCCTAAAGAAAGACTAGGGGGCAAATGAAGCAATACAATGTTGGCGCCCCATTTGAAAGAATTGCGATCGACGTGGCAGGTCCTTTTCCAGAAACGGACGATGGCAACAAATACATCTTAGTTACCATGGATTTGGCAAGGAAGCCTATGCACTACCAAATCAGGAAACTAACGCCGTGGCAAGGGCCTTCGTATCAGGGACGGAATTTTGAATCGCAACTTTTCAAGAAGATCAGGAACTTCTGGTAATCCGCAAAACAAGGACAACTCCGCTCCATCCACAATCAGATGGTACGGTCGAGCGTTTCAATCGAATCATGGAACAATACCTCTGCAAAATGTCAGCGGACCACCAGAAAGATTCGGACAAATTTCTGCCTCTTCTAATGATGGCTTACAGAGGTGCAGTGCATAACAGGACAGCACATATCCCTGCCAAGGTTATATTTGTTAAAGAACTTCGCCTTCCGGTAGATTTGGTGTATGGATCACCAGAAGAACCGGTTCAAGATGTCCAGAACTATGCTGATGAACTTCGAGAAAGATTAAAGGAAATCCATCGAAACGTGAGGACAAAGAAAAAGATTGGCAGCGATCGGATGAAAGCCAGATATGACCTAAGGGCGAATTCTGCAGGATTTAAGGCAGGTGACTTGGTTTAGCTGTATAATCCACAGAGGAAGAAAGGAAAGGCTTCCAAGTTGTCTCCAAGTTGGGAGGGTTGGATCAACGGCGTGGTATACAGGATCCAACGTACCCCTAGAGCAAAGATGAAAGTGGTTCATCTTGAAGGGTGAAAGACTTACAGTCAAACTTTAAGATATTACGAACTAGGTGGCATTAAGTGATTCAATAGTATTTGTATAGGATGTTATTGCTATGTTATTGTTGCGTACATTTGTCGACTTTGCCAATTTGCACCAAGCAAATTTAGGTAAATCTAAAGTTAAAGACTCCAAAACCATAGCTATTAGCATGAGTAACCATGGTAATAATGGAAACCTTAAATGGTGTACTTAAAAATTGCTTGGTGCAAACGGCCCTTAATCTAGAAGACCTAAAAAAATTATGAAAAATTAAATTTAAAATAAACAATAGCGCATGCTAACGGTACAAGCATGCTTGAAAATCAAACGAATAAACGCAACAGCAAGATGTGTTGTTTTTGAGGAGAGAAAGTAAGTATTCGGGTAGTAAGTATAAGGGTTCGGTTGGTCCGTATATTATTTACGCAGTTCAGTTTTTCTACTAGCAAGTTTAATTAAAAGAGAAAGAAAAATCGTTAAATTTGTAGGATTTTTCGCAAATCGGCTGAAAATATTATCTAAAGAAACAAAACAACATCGCAATGTTAGCAAAATTTACGTAGATGTCACATTTTTAATGGAACACCCTGTAGGTATATCTTTTCATAATCTAATAGTTTTTTTCATTCTATATAATATTTGATCATTCAATTCAGCCATTTTTGAACTATTTCAATTTAGAAATCCATCCAAATATAATTATATCTAGATTTTTAAATGCAAATAACTCGAAAACAGGTGAACCAAAAAGTGTCAACTTTTTATATATATTTATATAGAATCAGAAAAAAATTATCTTTCAAGATCTTTCTTTTGGAAATCAAGTAATTAAACACAGGGTGTTCCATTAACAATTAGCAACTTTGTATATTTCTGTAACGTTGCAAAGTTTTTTTGTTTTTTTTTTTATATTTTCTGACGATTTAAGAGAAATCCGACAAGTTTTGTATTTTTTCCAGTTCTTATAATAAACTTACCTCAAGCTGTCCACATACGCTCTGCAACCCTGTACTTAACCAGTTTCCATAATCATTAATTAAAATAAAATATTATGATGTAGGGGAAATTGGAGGAATTGGGACAAGGCACCAAAACATAGGACTAAATCTTCGTCAACGTTTCGTCTAATTAAGCATTAAACTTCATCAGGACTCACCAGAGATGGCGGTTTATCAGAAGTTTAATGCTTAATTAGACGAAACATTGACGAAGAGGTAGTTGTTTGTTTTGCTGCCTTGTTCCAATTCCTCCGATTTCTCCTATATCGTGACTTGATTCTGGGACACAATCTTCATTCAATTATAAAATATTATGAAATATAGGATAGTTTCTCTTTCTTTCTCTCTCTCTCTCTTTCTCTTTCTAAAAAAGCCAAAAAGTTATATATAAAACTTTTAAAAGTCTTTAACAGAAAAGCTATAAGCGGGAAGAATGTATAACGGGACACCCTGTACCATGTAAAACAAATACTACACATTGTTAGGACTGAAAATATCTATTATAAGTATATGTTACATCAGAAAAATCAATAAGAATGTTTAAAATAAAAACTAAACTATGTTAATTATAAATTTGTTCGCTTTTCTACTGTAAATACCCCTATGTGTGTCGGTCCACATAGATTCGGGCAGAAGTGGCAACACACGAGCGACGGCCGCGACCCCATCTAGAATAAACGAGAACCGGGAACTATCGCCTCCGTTCTCCAAAGTACGGGAGTGTGTTCAGGCCGGGTATATAAATTAGCGAGTCGCGCGAGATGGGATCGAATAGAGAGAGCACTATAGTAAAAAAAGTGAAACAAGCGGACAAGAGAACAGTGCGAATTGTTAGTAGAGGGTAATTGTGTTTTAATCGTGTTGTAATAGTTAAAAGTAAATACAAGTGTGTAGTTAACTCGTATCCCGAAACAGCATTTTGACGTATAATATCACTTCCTAGAAGATCAGTTATATCATTAATGTAGATTAAAAAAGCAGTGGGTCCTATATACTCCGGTGTGCAACATCCACTGATGTTTTTACAATTTTCCAAAAAAGAAAAAAAAAAAACAAAAGTGTAAATCTACCTACAACCTCTTGCTGAATCCTATTCGTCAGATACGACTTTATCAATCATTTGCAATCCTTACACCCCAGTTATTTAACATTAACCTAGTAATCAAAATATTATGGTTTAGTGCGTCATATGCTTTAGAAGAGTCCAAAAATATTCCCATCATTATTTCATGTTTTTCTGTTGATGGTAGGGTGGAAAATAAGTTGTTTTATGTTAAGCTGGTTATTGTTTGTATCAACAAGCTCACTTAGTAAGGTGGTGTTTATAGAAGTTTGTATGAAGATTCTCTCAAGCTATACATCATAAAAAAGTCAACTGAATCTTTAAAAGAAAATATATGGCCTTTAAAACCCTCTGGAAATAATTCCTTTATCCCTGGATCAACATGAGCCTGCGATTAACGAATAAAATTGGCGAAGAAAAACTAGTTAATGGTGAAAGAAGAATCAACGGTTGTACAAGAATTGATTGAAGAGATCCAGTCGCAAAGCTGGATAATTAAGGAGGTCCTCTAAATTATTCTACAAAAAGTACTTCAAACTTTGATCTTCTTTATTGGTGTGACGTTTCGTCATGAGTTTGCGCCTTCATCAGACTAAGAGCAATCGCTTCCTCAGTTGGGTGGTGTGGTTTCCACATGTTGTAGTTTGCGTAAGAGAGCATTTTTTCTTTGCTGGTCAATGATTTGAAACGTGGGAAGTTTGTGTGTTCTTGGACCCTTGCAATAGTTGTAATGGATGGTTTCTTGGGTTGGGATTCTTTACAGTACACTACAAGAAGACTTCAAACGTATGTCTTATTGTGTACTGGTGTGATGTTTCGGCACGAGTTTGTGTTTACCGGTTTATTTAGTAAACCAGTGTAAGGATATATAATTATTTTAATATCTGGCATATTATATGTGTTTAATCTGTTTTTCGTATTGTAGAGAGTTTGTACCAACAAGTAGCAACTTTCTTATACTTTGTCAATAGGCACGTCGTAGGCTATAGTGATTTATTCCAGTTACTTCTTAACACAATACTGGAAAAAATAAAGTATCTGTGAGTCTGTGGAGAAAATAGCAACAGACAAACGCATATTTCAAAAACATTAAAATTAATAACAATATATTGTTAAAATACATAGATAATAGTTAAAATACAAAAAAAAAACCTTAATACTGTTTTCCACGCATTAATTTGATTTCATATTGTTTGCTAGCCATGAGTTACGGGGTAAAAACGCCCTATAGTTTTTCAAAATTGAATTACACAGTTTTTCAAATTTCATAAAAAAAGTTTTATCTTTTATCGATTGGTCAGCATAAAATTAGTAAAAGTAATATGATTAAGGGTTTTCACAGTAATCAAAACAAAAAATGTAACCTAATGATTTAACGTAATTTTTAAAATTACACAACACTACAATCTAAAGTGTTTTGCGAGCTTCGAAGCCGTTAATCAATGGAATTTCTTTCTAACGTTTTGTCTACAGCTGCGGCAGACATTATCAAAGGCGATGAGGAAATGGGCGAAGTGATTTTCCGTGCTTCCCGACGTTGACTGATTCGAGATTCGACTGTGGACTGTGGTGAGCTCCGCGGTATTTATTCCCCCGCCTGGGGGCAAAGCGCCGTGGCGTTGACGTGGAGGGACTGGGGTGGGGGTAGTGGTGGCGTGGGGGTTTCGGCGCATTTGAAGTATGTCGTAGAACTCGCTTCCAGTCTGCATTTAGAAACGTAATTTCCTCCTTCCTGTTGAAATTGTTGTCGTGTTTAAAGTTCGCTAGTCTCGGATAGAAATGCTACGATTGATATAAGATATCACATCGCTGAAAAGGGTATCCCGACCTCCGGAGAGAGCGTGCTCTGCCACTGCTGACGTTTGTTTTTGTCCCAGCCTACCAGTCCTCTTGTGTTCCGTAATCCTCGTGTTGACACTGCGTTTTGTGGTGCCAATGTACACCGAGCCACAGCTGCATGGTAAAATCCGGGTGCCGATAGGGGATCGCTCTTAAAAAACTGCATTCCTTGACTCTTTCTCCGGGAGAAATATTTTCGTTAGCTTCGATGTTGTTTCGCTCTTCATGATGGTAGGTACCCATTTAAGACGCCACGGAACATATTAACCAGGAATTTCCATAAGATATTGCCAAGTTGTTCCAACACTGCTTAACCACTACATATTTTCAATGGAACGAAGACTTGTGCGAACAAACTGATGGTGCAGCTATAGGCAGCCCCTTTAGTTCAGTAATAGCCAACTATTTTATGGAAGTTTTCGAGGCCAAGGTGTTGGCAACTGCAAAATAAGAGGCCAAAGTGAGGGTTCCGATACGTGGACGACACCTTTGTTACTTAGAGCCATGGCGAGGGCGAACTCTAACACTTTCTATTACAAATTCTATCAAACCAAAAATTCAATTCACTATGGAGATAGAAAAGGAAGGACGCCTACCGTTTTTTGAGGTTTTAGTATCAAGGAGGCCGAATGGGAAGCTTGCGCACACTGTTTATGGAAAACCAACACACATTGACCGATGCTTCAATAACGGATCAATTCATCATCCCAGACAGAAAAGAGGAGCTATAAAGACTCTGCCTGTGAGAGCCAACAGAATTTGTGAGTCGGCTGAATTGGAAAGGGAAATGAAGCATCTGCAAAGAACCATGGGATGGAAACGATACAGCAAGCACGATTTCGATAGGGCTATCAGCCCAAGGAATGTAGAGCGCAAGAAAGCAACAGCGGGACAAGATGAAGAAAAGCGCGGATGAATTAGTCTACCATACTTCGCCAAAGTAACGGACAGGATTGGCAGGCTACTGGAAAGGCACAGTGTTAAAACTGTTTTTAAACCCTCTCGTACAATAAAACAGAGCTTGAGATTGGCCAAAGACCGCAGAGAACCCGTATTGCCACTTGGAGAGTTTTAAGCTGTAGCTCGGTATTTGCAGGCTGGGTCAGACACAAAAGTCAGCATTAGCAGTGAACGCTCTGTCCGAAGCTCACGACATTCCTTTCATCGAATTTCTATCCGAGACTAACGACCATTGAAACCTTTAAACACGACAACAATTTCAACAAGAAGGAGGAAATTACGTTTATAAATGCAGACTGGAAGCGAGTTCTATTGTTCTGGCTAATGCCCTTTCCACTTCCTGGGGCACTAAAGGCCTCAACCAACGTTCTAAAGCGTTCAGGTAAGTTTAAGCTAAATTTCGGTGGGGTGGAAAAGCATTTCGCACCGACCTGGTCGCCGTAATTAGATTCACTATCACAAAATTCATTTCCCTTGTTAGAATTAATTTTTACTAAGTTGAGGGCCAAGTAGTTGTTTGGGAAAAAAACGACTAAAAACCCTAGAATTCAAAACAAACTCGTTTATTCCCCTTTAAGTTACAAAACCCTCCAAAAAAATCAGGTTGACCTTATTCTAAATCCGCGTTAAACCTGAGTATAATCTAAAGCTAAACCTTTCTAAAACCTTAACTAAAAAACCTTTTATGAAAAATAACTCAAAAACCAACGTACTGCTTCTAGTCCTTTATGTTTAGGCAGCTTTCATCGTTCTCCTCTTGCTCTTAAGGATGAAAGGGGAGAGACTGGGAGAGACCTGCTTTTTCTCCTTCTACAGGGAACGAATTGGGCCAAAAGTTGCTCACACTCTTCGGCAGGCTCGGTACTTTTTCCTGGAAGTTGCTTCCCGGAGATAATCTGTTCGGCGCCTGAAGGATGTTGCTGTCAACTTGCGAAGCTTCGTACTTGAACCGTCGTCGGTACCTTTTGGACGTTGTTTTACAAACTGACCGGCTTTGACATGAGAGAGAAAAAAAAAACCCTTTTTTTTACAGCGGTTCTAGGGATGCTTTTTTTCCCACCTTTTTTGCGGCGATCGTTTCCCCGGATACCCTACCGTGCACTATTCTTCACGGTGTACGTTAAAACTGGCAAAGGTGAACTGGGAAAGGTGGCTAACTGGAATGCAGCACCAGGTTGGCTTCCAATCGTCAGTTTTCTGGCAAACAGCTACTTTGAGCAGCTTAGATTGGCCTCGATGCTTAGCTGGGGGAATGTCAATTACACTGCCTTTAAACCCCAAAAGCACTTGAAACTCGAATGGGCCCGCCGGTGCCCCTTTTTGCCCGCACAGTCACTTTAACAGCTAAACTTAGTGCTAAATTAAACTAGGTTGATAGCACCAAACGGTTTAACGGAAAACTAGGCAATCTTTCTTTGCAAAAATGGAAATTTTTGAAAAGAAGAACGGTCAATGGGCGGAGCCTTCCTCACATCACTATGACGTACTTGAAGTGCATCGAAACCCCGCGCTACCGTTACCCCCACCCCAATCCCTCCACTGCAGCACTGCGCGGCGGGGTATAAATACTAGTGACTCCACCACAGTCGAATCAGTCAACGTCAGGAAGCACGGGAGATCACTTTGCCCACTGGCTCATTGCCTTTGATAATGTCTGCCGCAGCTGCGGACGTAACGTCATGAAGAGATTCCATTGGACCACGGCTTCAAAGCCCGCTAAACACTTTAGATTGTATTTTGACCGGCCGCGGCCGTGAAAGCCTTCGCAGTCTTACACAACATTACTTTCTAGAACTAGATATCTCGAGTAAATACACAGTCTGTTATCCAAGTTTTCTTTAAAATTGAGTGACGAATTCAGTTATAAAAACATGGTATGTTGTAGAAAAAACTTAAATTTTGCTTTGCCGGCGGTTTTGACTCAATTTAATTTTTTTTCAATTACCATTTTCGGTCAAGTATCATGTACTTTAAAAACACTTAACATCAAGTCAAGCTCAACTGTAAAAGAACCGCTAAGTATTGAGTTTTAAAGTTAGTTAGTTTTCAAGTATTTTAGTTTTTCAAGTCAAGTCAAGTGCTTTTTTCTTTCAAACTTGTCTTGATGAATTAATAAATATGGTTTTGCATCAATTATATAGCTAGCCAGGGAATATCGGACCTCCAGAACTACAATTTCTAGATCTTTCTTCAGAAATGGTAAAAAATACCGCAAACGACAAAAATGTCCAAAATATACCCCTAACCAGCCGAACACCACGATACTGTGGGAATCTTCGCTGAATTCGTTTCAGACGAAAAATACTATACTCTGGGGAATTCAGAACTGCAAGGGTTTTATACAGATAACATAAAGCAATGTCCAGACAATGTAAAAGTTCAAAGAAATAGCACAATTTGCTGAGAAGATTCTAGTTTAGCGTGCCATTTCTTCAATGGGTGCAGCAATATGAATTAGTGGGTCATGTACGGGGAGACGCAATGGATAGCAGACGGTACATTGACAATTGTCTTACCAAACTTGTTGATTTCATGGAAGAACAGCATGCTGGTAATCAAATAATGTTTTGGCCAGACCTGTCTTCTTGCCATTATGCAATGCCAAAATGGTCTTATAAAACATGACATACCTTATTCACCAAAAAATGATAATCCGCCAAACTTACCACGAGCATGACCCATTGAAGATTTTTGGACACTGTGGAGTGGGAAAGTGTATGACGGAGGATGGAATACAGACCAATTGAGCCGCAGAATTCTTAGGAAAATCCAAGAAATTGACATTGAGGTTGTCCAGAAACTTATGTGTGCTGAACCTTATAAGAGATGCAACGAAATTCATTGTAAATATCCACAAAAAAAAAGGGTATCAAAATGATTTAGTTTTGATATTTCTCAGACCATTGAGCATCCATGAAGTGACAAGTACAAACTGCATGTAGCTGAACGACCTTCTTATATCAAGGAAGCAAAGTTTGTCCTTCAGCAAACTCTACCGCAAGTGACGCTACAAAAGCTTTATTTGATACATTAGTTAGTTGACTATCACTCCATCATCAAACTATATTACCAAAGTAACCATAATAAATCTTCATAATTTCAAGACATTTTCAATCATAATCTTCATCACTACACCATACCATCATGGCCGGTGTCTGAACAATAATTCACACCACATGGACAAATTGATCACAGAGATACATAAATTGTCACATTGCAACACTCAAAATCTTAACCTTGTAAAAGATACCTACTGAGACAATTAACATCTCATCAGCAACAAAAGTTCAGAATATTCTGTGTGTCACAGGGGAGTTTGGAGTTTAACAAACTACCACAGCGACTCAAGGATGCGCCAAACATAATGCAATTCAAGAATGATTTAGTACATACAATATTATTGTATAACACATTATATGTTAAAAATGCTAAAATGCTAAAAATAGTCTCCAAATTAATAATTTGCTCCTTTTATAAAAATCAAACAGTGCAAAAAGTAGGCAGTTTTAAGTGGTAAAGTTCACAGTGGGGGAAAATTTTATATGAAACTCCTGCTCTAATGTCCAACTAGGAAACAAAGAATGACTCTGATAATTTTAATAATATCTATAAAAAAAAAGTAAATAATTATTGAGTAGTAGAAAGGAATGTTTTCCTGCGGAAGCGGAAATTGGATAATGATATTCTGGAACCACACGACACTTGTTTTCATTTATAATGTTTGCATCAGGTAGTATCTATGAAGACTCATTAAGAAGGTAGACACGTATACGCGAGTGTAATATGGAAACATTAAAAAAAATAAAACGGTTTCTCATATTTGCCTGGTGAGGCCAATGAGTTGAATCATCTGAATCATGTGTCATCGAACATCTCAATCATGTTTTCACTGGAACACGTGTCTTTGTTATGGTGCAAAAAAATGGGGCAGCTTATCAAAACTGTTGCCACTTTAACAACATAAATCGCAACACAAAATCTATATTTACAGATATATAGCGACATAAATTATCGATATAAAGAAGTGTGTACACAATAGTACGTCAGTCATTATGGATAACATTGAGAGCATATTGTGCATTAAGTGTTTAAGCATAGTTTTATAGTGCACTTTCGTTATATAGTGCACATCCAGTGTGTTGCATAAACCATAGTGCAGTTGTAACATCAAGTACACGTATGGTGCATATCACACAAACATTAATCACATTCACGTTCGAACATAGATATACGAGCACGTTCTACGATTGATGTCTTTTACTGTTTAGGTTCGATTGCACATGTCATGTCTTTAGTAGGAACCTGTAACTCTACCATCGAGGTCTGTAAATTTCACTTTTGCCTGATGCCTCGTGCTTAATAGCACGTTGGTGGGAAAACCAAGTTTGCATTTGAAATTCATAATCATTTTCGGACCAAGAAATATATGAAATTATTATAACTGAGTGAAGTGGAAAGTGCGGTACTTACGCAAATATGAGCGGTCGCAAAGTGGAACTTGATGATGGTCAGAGGTTCGCGTTGATGAAAGTAAGTAGATTTATATCTAACCGAATGTTTTGTTCTCTAGCTTCACTGCGTTGTGTTAAAAAAGATAAAATGTTGATTATCTTCTAATAGGTTATTCATGGCATGTACAATGTACGTGTGGTCAAATATGATTATACAAACATGGTGTTATATCTTGAGTTATAAATAAGTTGATAAATCTTTCTTTTTCTAAAAGCAAATAATGCTTATACATGTTGTTAGGTACATGTTGAATTATATTCTTAACTAATATAGCATATTAATGACGAGAAATATTTGAGAAATTTAGCGGTTCATTGTAATAAAACCCGGATGTTAGGTCGAAAACTTGTTTACGAGGAACCGAAAGGAGAAACAAGATTTTTGAATGCAAAGTGAAGGTATCGTACTAGGGTGCAGTGCCCAATTTAATTCTAAGACTACTTTCTTTGCTCAAATTAAAAGAAAGTAGAACTAATTTTTTTAAACTCTCAGAACAATTAATTTCAATTTAAAACAATTGTTAAAACGAAAATATATTTGAGCATAAAAATACTAATTTCAAATCAAATTAACAACAAACTACTAATAAAAAAAAAATAAAGCAATTTTATTATTTTTGTAAATCTACATAAAAAAAATAAGGTCTTGCTTTTGTGGAACATAAAAGACATCAAAAAAATTGTCTTAGTTCGACCTTTTGTCTTTACCACACTACACAACAATTGAAATGTTGCACGCAAAATTTGGAGTTATCTTTATAGAATTAGATTTTTCTAAAATGTTCCAAATGATTTTGGAAAAAGAAACACCATCAAGTAGATCCTTCCTTAGACTATCTGAATAATAACTGTATTCCCGGAAATATACCGGGTGACACAAGAATAATTACTAGCGAAGCGATATATAACTTAGAATTCGACGGAGAAGCCGAAAATTGACTTGATTCAAAATGTCAGAATTTTTTTAACCAGAGCTATTCCTTGGCTACTAATTCCTGTTACACGGTATAATAGTATAATATAATAATGCGTACAAAACTGCTATAGATAGTAGCAGTAATTATAGGTATTACGTTGGTGTCTAAATACATTTAAAAGCTACAAACAATAAAATTGCACATAAAACACATAAAATCAAGTTTTATTGCTTTAAAGCAGTAAAGTTCCTCTTGGTTACAAGTTTTAGAAACCTGTGTTTATAATAAAACTCATTAAGTACGAAAGTGTGTGATATGAAAGGAATTTACGTTTTGATCGCAAATTGTCTATTAATAAATAGTGTAAAAAAGTTGTTTTCGACCTTTTAAATAACTGGTGAACCATCATTTTGTGAGCTCTAATTGTATCCATCCAAAGGCTAGTTTCGCCGTCTACAGATTAGTCAGCGAGTGTTGTGCCACCTCTGCCTGCATCCAGACAAGTGAGTCCAAACTAGAGTGAGGAATTTGGAGTCTACTGTTATTGTTTTGATGAGTATCACAATTCCGACCAAAGTCGAAAGACGAATAATGCTTCTTTCTCATATACAGTCTTAAGAACCGAGAAGGAACGAGTAAAAATATTATATTAAATGCAGGTGGCACCACCTAATGATAGCAGATGCTTCCACAAAGGGCATGCAAAACTATATTATGTGCAATAAACCAAATAGTTTTCCTCCATTTACTTGTCACCTCACGCAGAAGGTGGAACGAGATTTCGTCAGGTGGCCACTGTATGGCAGAAGTAACCAAAAATCATCAGCCATCAGGCTTTGAAACCATAACCCGGTTTCGCTCTCATTGCAGCTCATCAGTATGTTGTACCCCAAACCTGATGATAAATTTCGACCAATATTTGGTTCACGTTCTTGCTACGAGTTGCTTCTACAAAGGGAACGCAAAACCATATGTGCAACGAACCAACTAGTTTTCTATCATGTACTTGTCTTTTGACATCGTACAATCTTTTGACATTTAATCTTGCCAAAACCCATGTGGTGACTTTTAGGAATTCTTTGCGGTAAAACATCATGGCGGGAGAGCAGAACATTAGTGCACATTGCAGTCCTGAGGAGAAGGCTAGCAGTCAGTCGCCCCAACTTCACAACATGCGTCCTCACACAAGAGCCGCAAGCCTTCTCCTCAAACTGCAATGTGCACTAATGTCCTGCTATTCCACCATGATGTTAAGAATACCGCAAAGAATACCTAAACGTGACCACATGGGATTTGGCAGCTTTGAATGTCAAAAATATTATCTCACACCATACCCTGACCTCTTTCTATATGCAAGAGAGATGAGAGAGTCTATCGACACTCTCATTCTTCAGCTAATATCGTGACTGAATCCCTAATTTGAGGTGCATCAAGTCATTAATATATATATAGTAAGAATAGAAGTGGACGAAACACGAAGCCCTGGGAAACCTTACAAACCACTTGAACAGTTTTAGACACCTCTTCCTCACAGAAATCACTTGCACATGAAGAAACGGAACCAATCATTCGACGCACCCCTGAAAACATCTTCCAGAGAAGTATCTCCAGAATAACGAAGTCGAATGCTTTGGACAAATTACAGAATAGAGCAGCCGATGCCTTCGTCCCGTTCATCCCAGTCAACGCCTCTTCCAGGAAGCAAAAAATGGTATTCGAGATACCAAAGTCAGAGCGGAATCTAGAGAGTGAAGCGGGAGCGGAGTTTACCGACACTCTCATCTCTTCACAGAATTGTGAATGTCGTGAATAAAGCCCTAATTTTAGGGACACCAAGTCACTAATATACAGCAAGAATAGAAGTGGACCAAACATGGAGCCCGGAAAAACCCACAAACCACTTGAACAGTTTCAGACACCTCTTCCCACAGAAAACCGCTTGCACATGGCTAGACAAGAAGAACCGGAACCAATCAAGCGCCCAAGCCGCACCCCCGAAACTATCTGCTACAGTATCTCCAGATTAACGCAATCGAATGCCTTGGATAAATCACAGAATAGAGCAGCCGATGCTTTCTTTCCGTTTATCCAGTCAACACCTCTTTCAGGAAGCAAATGGTATTCGAGATACTAAAGTCACAGCGGAATCTAAAGAGTGGAGCGGGAGTGGGAGACGTTTGCTTATCGCGGTCTTGGTATGGGTAAAATAATATGGAACTCCTATAGGAGCTCATTAGAGGAGGGCCTAGATACAGGCAAAACCCCTGAACATCTGTTTAATTGCAAAACAAACCTACATACCTAGGTATACTAAACAAATCTCAGTCAGAAATAAGGACAATCCTGAATCTGCAGCAGTAAACACAGCACAAAAGACGCCCCACCGGAATACCCAGCCAAGCAAAGTTGAATTAGATTAAACCAAACAGTATTTATGCAGACCGATTAATGATTTGAGTAAATTAAACTAAACAAACACTAAACTGAAAGTTTAAATTTAGCAAAGAACGAACAGGATGGTGGAGCGGGAGTGGACTTTACCGACACTCTCTTCTCTTTACAGAATTGTGATGTCGTCAGCAAACACCGCGAATATTAAGCGCTAATTTTAGGTGCACCATGTCATTAATATACAATAAGAATAGAAGTGGACCAAACACGGAGCTCTCGGAAACCCCACAAACCACTCGATCAGTTACACACACTTTTTCTCCAGAGAAACCGCTTGCACATGGCTAGACAAGAGGGACCGGAACCAATCAAGCGCTGATGCCACACCCCCGAAACCATCTTCTAGAGAAGTATCTCCAAATTAAAGCAATCGGCTGCCTTGGACAAATCACAAAATGCAGCCGATACCTTTTTCCCGTTTATCCCAGCGAACACCTCTTCCAGGAAGCCGAAAATGGTATCCAGCTTCACAGAATTGTGATGTCGTAAATAAAGCTTTCGTTTTAAAGGCACCAAGTCATTAATATGCAGCAAGAATAGAAGTGGACCAAACACGGAGCCCGGGGAAAACCCACTTGAACAGTTTCAGGCACCTCTTCCCACAGAAAATCGCTTGCTCATGGCCAGACAAGAAGAACCGGAACCAATCAAGCGCATATGCCACACCCCCGAAACCATCTTCTAGAGAAGTATCTCCAAATTAAAGCAATCAAATGTCTTAGACGAGTCACAAAATAGAGCCGCCGATGAGAGATACCAAAGTCAGAACACAATCTAGAGAGTGGAGCGGAAGTGGAGTTTATCGACACTCTCTTCTCTTCAGATAATTGTGACGTCGTCAGCAAATACCGTGAATAAAGCCTTAATTTTAGGTGCACCAAGTTATTAATATAGTAGTAAGAATAGAAGTGGACTAAACACGGAACCCTGCGGAACCTCACAAACCACTTAACCAGTTTCAGACAGCTCTTCCCCACAGAAACCGCTTGACATTGCACATGGCAACAGAAGAAGAACCGAAACTAAACAAGCGCCGATGCCACACCCCCGAAACCATCTAGAGAAGTATCTCCAAATTAAAGCAACCAAATGCCTTGGAAAAATCACAAAATACAGCAGCCAATGCCTTCTTCTTGTTTATCCCAGCCAACACCTCTTCCAGGAATCCGAAAATGGTATCCGAGATACCAAAGTCAGAGCGGAATCTAGAGAGTGGAGCGGGAATGGAGTTGACCGACACTCTCAACTCTTCACAGAATTGTGATGTCATCAGCAAATACGGTGAATTTAATATACAGCAAGAATAGAAGTGGACAAAACACGAGGCACTGCGGAATCCTACAAACCACTTGAGCAGTTTTACACAACTCTTCCTCACAAGAACCGCTTGCACATGGACAGGCAAAAAAAAACAAAACCAATCAAACGCCACACCCCTGAAACCATCTTCCGGAGAAGTATCTCCACATTAACGCAATCGAATGTCTTAGACAAATCAAAAACTACAGCAGCCGATGGGTTTTCTCCTCCCGTTTATCCCAGCCAACACCTCTTCCAGGAAGTCGAAAATGATATCCGAGATACCAAAGTCATAGCGGAATCCGAATGGCTAATTAGTCCGTCTGTTACTTAGCACCCGCTTGGCATTCAAAGAAGAATCCATTCACCTCTTAATGGAAAGCGCCGAGAACATCGATATTGGCCGGAAGCCATAAGGATTCAAAGTGTCGCCGCCCTTGTGGATGGGGACAAGAACAGACTTTACCCACCCAGGAAAGTTCCCCATCTCGAAGGAGGAATTAATCGAGTTCGACAAATCCCACAACGGCTTATGAGGAAGCTCCTGAAGAACCCTCGCCTCACAGCCCATCTCACCAGAGGCTAAACTCCTGACAGTCATACAAACGACCTTGACTTCCCGGTGGCTAGTTGGCAGCGAGAAAAATTACTCCGGCACTCGCAAACTGGCAGAAATGACAACAGGTCAACTGTCGTGGGGACACCCCGACAAGAGTCGCAGCAAAATTGCAGTAATAATCGTTGCTTTGGCGAAGAACAGTTCTGTAAGTTTTGCGATATGAGTTGTAAAGATCTGATAAAAACATTCTTTCTAGTCTATGTTGGACTGCACGGAGTGGGAAGGAAGGGTTGCATGACACAGTGCCGCATAAAAGATGCCTGAAACTGCCTAAAAAAGTTAAAATTTCTGCGGCTCAGTAGTCTTCTTACGGGCACTCTAAGCGGAAGAGAGCAGTCAACCACTCTAGGTCAGAGATATCGGCATCTCAAATCCTACATGTGACCTTGCACGGCGCACTAGACCAGACAAAGTCGATGGTGGTTCAGGAAGTGAACTACAACTCGGGTTGCTCCCGACACGCACATAGAGATAATTGCCTGTCGCGCCATCGTCTGATACCAGAGGAGCGGGGGCTTCTTTGGCGCAAAACTGTCTTTTCTGAAGGGACAGGTTTACTTCAGTATCTCCAACTTTATATAGCGCATGATTGATTGGCCTTCTCGGAAAAGTCCGTTGAAACGCGGGGAGATGTAGTTGAAGTATCGGCTGCAAAATTTGAAATAACCTGTACCACAGCGATATAAGATGGAGACCAACAATGATCGGGGTAGACTTTACGACAGGACCTTGAGACACTGAATATTTTCTCAGACTTAACAAACATCTGAACATATAACAAACATACGCTGCATCATCCAGGGACCATCCTTGGAAGACTGATAAGAGCAAGGCGACGATTTGCAAAAACCTATAGATTGTCTGGTATACAGATGGGACCAAAACAAATGATGCTGCGGGATCTAGAATGTGTAAAAGATGGGAATTTCAAGCTGAAATATGCGCTATTGGGTTGTGGGCCCGAGATGTGATTGTGAAGGATCCGCAGATCAATCAATATCTGCTCAAAAGTTCACTCACGATAACTCTCTACAATTCTTATGCCCGCACACCCGTAAAGATCATGTCAAGGCATTAAGTAGATGTTTATGCTCTGAGGGCGACGAGCTTAAGAAAGCGGAGGGCCTCTGAACCCTGGATTTTAAGTCAAGACATAAACATACACCTACTATGATGAATGTGATCTTCTAATATGATTTTCAACTTCTGCTTATTTTTAGAATGTCTCACAAAGTCTATATGGAAGTCATCTGCCAGAATTATCATAGCCTCTCTTTCAAATAATTATATACTTGTTGAAGATTGTAGGTATTGAGTATAAGCAATTCATTTATTATTATCGTCAAGTAGGTGTTGGATATTCGACTTTGATATTTTTATTGTATTTTCTTCGCATGTGCTAAAAGGAGATGGGTATAAAAAAAATGAAGGTTTTAAAAGTAACATAAACAATGTTAATGGTGATGCACAATTAGTTATCATCTGTTAACAAACAAACCTGTTTTAGTAATAGTTTATGTAGATGATTCAAAATAGTAACTGTTCGTGGTTGTTGATATAGATTTTAATCGTCTCGGCAGACATAAATAAGTAATTTAGTTAATTATTATTATTATTACATCATGTATTTCTGCAGGCTGAATAGATGGAATTTCAATTTGAGCCGATTAATATCTAAATTTAAACTTATTACTGACGTTAAATTCATAAAAAATATGTAGTTATTTATGTATTAAGAGCCACAACCACAACTTTTTTGCTCGAAGAGGAAAGTTTTGCGGCAATCGAGAGCAAAAAAAGTGACTTTTTGCTCACATTTGCAAACATTTTTTTCTACAAACGATAACAAATAGTACAATACATTTCATTACCACGCAATACGTAGTTCTCTACCTGAAAATTGAAATCAAACTGACAATGGCGTATTAAAAAAAATTTTAACTGGTGGTAGTTCCTATTGATAGCAAATCCTTTTTTTTTAAATTCCCAATAATGACACAATTCTTTGTATTCAAATTAATAACGTTCAAAAAGTTTTTGATGAGTTTACTTTAACATCATACATTGGGACCTTTTACCAAGTTGAAAGAGGTACATAATGGGTGTAGGACGTACACGTTTGTGAAATTGCCAACGTATCGACCTTTATTGAGGAGATCCTCAGAGCTCCTCAATAAGCGAAGGCTGTGATGCGAAATTTGTCTGGAATAACATTCACTGTATTCAAAAGGAAAGCATCGAACAGCCATACGAGATACGAGCAAACGAATACCACACACAGCAAGACACACAAATGAGTAACAGTCCAGCCATGACCAAGCTGAATCCCTGTCACCTTGGTCGAGCTACTTAAAATAGTAGTGGTGGTCCGACGTTATACCCATTAAAAATTTACCAACTAAACAAACGCCAAAAAAAACTTGAAATCTGTTTAATAAATAACCAGCTACAAGCAACAAATATATATATATATATATAATGGTTTATACATTTTTAATTTAGTACAGGGGAGGCTGTGGTTCACACTATCAAACGCTTTTGACAGATCTAGTAGAATCATGGCCACTCGGTTAAGTTCCGAAACGCTCCAGTTGTGTTATAATTAAAGTGAAACCCATCAGATTGTCTTTCTGGAAGAAAACTACTCTTTGCTAGAAAGCAAAGATATTTGTTGAGTCTTTGCCTTTTATAAAATATTTTTTAGAACGCCTAAAAGACTGGTACGTCTTAAATCATGATATGACTCTACTGAGTTATTCTTTACAAACAGAATGATAACAGCAACTTTTCCAAGACGTATGGAAGTAACACTATTCAATGCAGCAGTTTATGATATGTGTAATATCGTTACTAACATGGTCAAGCCAAGCTTGAACGTTTTACGTGGATTCCCTCATGATCTGCGCTATTTTATTTAGTTTCTTTAGAGTCTTATATTTCAATTCCTTCAAGAGCCTGAAACTCCGTGAGCAAAAAGAAATTGAATAAAAACAATGGAAGTCCCCAAGAGTTTTAATGTAGTCTGTGAAGGCTATCACGGCCGCAATCGTTCAAAATATAATCTTTAGGGTTTTCCGGACTTTGAAGCCGTGGCCCAAGGAATTTCTTCCTGACGTTTCGTCTAAAGCTGCGGCAGACATTATCAAAGGCGACGAGGCAATGGGCGAAGTGATCTCCGGTGCTTCCCGACGTTGACTGATTCGACTGTGGTGAGCTCCGTGGTATTTACTTCCCCGCCGGCGCCGTCGCGCTGCAGTGGAGGGACTGGGGTGGGGGCAGTGGTGGCGTGGGGATTCGGCGCACTTGAAGTATGTCGTAGAACTCGCTTTCAGTCTGCATTTAGCAACGTAATTTCCTCCTTCCTATTGAAATTGTTGCCGTGTTTAAACATCTCAATGACCTCTCCCGTTAGTCTCGGATAGAAACACTGCGTTTGATATAAGATATCCACCTCGTTGAAAAGGTCGTGACCTTCGGAGAGAGCGTGCTCTGCTGCTGTTGACTTTTGGGTTTGTCCCAGCCTGCAACTCCTATTGTGATCCGTACTCCTGCGTTTTGAGGTGCCAATGTATACCGAGCCACAGCTGCATGGAACTTGGTAAACTCCGAGTGCCGATAAGGGATCTCGGCGGTCTTTGGCCTATCTCAAGCTCTGTTGTATTGTGCGAGTAGGCTTAAAGACAGTTTTAACATTGTGCTTTTCCAGTAGAATGCCGATCCTGCCCGTTACTTTGTGGATATATGATAGACTAGTCCATACGCGCTTTCCTTCATCTTCTCCTACGCGCTTTCCTTCATCTTCTCCCGTTGTTTTTTCCTGTCGCTGTACATTTTTTGGATGCACAGTCCTATTGAACTTGTGCTTGCTGTACCCACTCCAACTAAAGGCTCTTGTCAGATGCTTCATTTCCCGTTCATATTCATGCGGCTCACAAATGCTCTTGGCTCTCACAAACAGAGTCACACCAAATCAAATCAAAATACGCTTTATTGTCTGGAATGAGCATCCATTGACAAATCCCTATAACAGTAGTACCTTACTAGATAACTAAGAAACTAAAAATTGAGACACACATCAACTTCTAGACTATACTAAATATAAGAGACCGATAACTAACAGAATGAATAAACCAGGAATAAGCACGAACGACTAAAGCCGAAGACATAACCAACCAACAGTGTCACAACCCGTTTCATTCCTAACAGAGCAGAGTGTACTAGGTTGCACCCACCCAATCTGGAAAATGTGGCCACTCAACTCATTCACACATCCTGTAGGAACTCGTCAAATAAGTAATAAGCCTTACTGATGAGTAGGCCTTTCACTTTGTGCTTAAAAAGATAAGATTATTGAAATATATGAAAAAGCCCTGGTGAAGATCCAATAAAGGATCGAAACGTTGGTAATTTCAAAAGTGTGAAGTGCATTTTTCAAGTCCTAGACCCGCAATACTTTCCACACCATTATTTAAAGCCCTGATAGTTTCTGGTAGATGGTTGTATGAAAGCTTGCCCCTGCAAACAACAGACCCCCTGAACAACGCTGAGCCCGGGACGGGCATATGAACACGATGCTGGTCTCTCATACCGGCTCACACTGATACATCGCTGATTTCCAGAGAGAAGACGAGAGACTCCACTTCTAAAATATATAGACTCGGTGAAGTCAAAATCTGTTTTTCCATAAAAAGGGGGCTTCACGGTTTCCTCTTTCGGGCCCCAGACACACACCTAACTGCTTTCTTTTGGAGAACAAAGATTCTCCGAAGTTGCTGAACAGAGCAACAGCCCCAGAATGCAATGCCTTAACGCGGGTGACTTTTCACCATGGTAAAGTATGCGCTTCTTACTATACATAAATTTCCTAATTCTTGGGATATTACCCTCAACGCACAGCATCAAGAAGCCACTTTTTTCTTAAGATAGGCTACAGGAACATCAAATTCCAGCTTGGCATCAATATGTACTCCGAGAAATCTGTTGGCCGTCAGGTGTCGCACTGCCTCACCATTCCATACAACCATACTTTGGGTATGGTTGCATCATCCGCAAATATGGTAAATACCCGAAATATCGATAGTTGCCAGATCATTAATGTATAGGAGGAACACGAGGGGGGCCCAATACCGAACCTTGAGGAACCCCTGACCGTCCAGCTCGGCTCAGATATTTCCCCATTAAAAATAACTGATGGGAGATGTAAGAGATGATCCTGTGGGAGAGATAAGAATCAAACCATTTTTCCACGATACCCCTAAAACCATATTCCTGCATCTTCCTCAGCAGATAGAACCCCGTGATCCACGCAGTCAAAGGCTTTTGCTAGGTCACAGAATACTGCTGCAACCACCTCTCCTTTGTTCAGGCCAGAGTAGAGTCCATCCTAAAAAGCAAACACAGCACCGTTAGTACTCTTTCCGGGACTATATCCAAATTGTTCCAGTCTTAGAATCTCGAACTTATTAAGAAACACGAACATCCCTTCACAGGCCTCTCAATCATCTTGGACAAAGTCGGTAGCATTGCGATAGGTCTTTAGTTTCCGGCTCCTGCCACCTTAAGGCAAGTTGGCAAGTTGGAAAATCACTTCTTAAGCGAAACATCTTGGACCTCCATTGTCTTTATTGAGTTTTTTACACGACATTTCGAGTAGAAAAAATGATTCCGTCGCATAAGCCTCACCTTGCGCACACAAACGCCTGTCAGCCCCCCCCCCCCCAAGTCGCATCAGCTATAGAGCAAAACCCCTCTTCTGTCTGGGATGATGATTTGATACGTTATTGAGATATCGGTGAGTGGCTCGGTATACATTGCCAGCACAAAGCGCTCCAAACCGAAGGTCACGACATCTTTTTCAACGAGGTGGATATCTTATATCAATAGCGTCCTATCTGAGACTAACGAGAGAGGCCATTGAGATCTTTAAACGCGACAACAGTTTCAACAGGATGGAGGAAATTACGTTTCTAAATGCAGACTGGAAGCGAGTTCTACGACATCATCAATAAAACAACGAAAAGAATTCAGCAAGCATCTTACTGCAACAGAAGGTAGAATTTTGCTTGAAAGAGAAAAAGATGAGCGATGAGCGAGAGAAAACTTCATGTTTTAGGGATAGAAGATGAGATTTTTCGTCAGTAAAACAGTGAAACCTGAAATCTTACACAAACCGCAGAAGAACTTTCAGTTTAAATTCCAAACGATGGCAAACTAAACGCTACACTTATGACTTCTGAACAGCTTTACTGGTTACTACCTCACTGGTTAAGAAGAATTAAGTTTTTCTTCTTCGTAGAGAAATATCGGGAACTAAAATCAACATTAAAATAAAAAAAATCAAATTTAAAAATAAAGTTTCAGAAATCTTAAGACCAGAGGAAGAAAATGACGCCCACGAAGTAAATCTCACCAATCGCTGTCTTTTAAGGTATATGGCCTAGTTAAAAAAAATCTTGTATCGCAGATAGAAAAGTCCTAAAAAGAGATTCAAGAACCAAGAGAATCTGTTATTTAAAGGTAAGAACCACAATAAAGAGGTCTACTGAATTCTTTACTGTAGACTGTAGCGGAAGAAAGTAAAGTGGCTCTGAAGTTGAAGAAACAATTGACCAACTTGTTTTTGCGATCAAAGAATGAAAAACTTAATATAATATGCAAATCTGTCTACCGTGTGCCATCCCAATTTGGTTTACTATACGTCAATTATTCTCCTGCATATCTCTGCACCTCCTGCATAGCATCTGGGCTTGCTGGGATCTGGATACTGGCCATATCTTGATTTCAATAATGAGGCCTTGAATCTACTTTCTTGCCATCGGATTTGGCAAATTGTCCAAGTCTCTGATAAAGCACGTGTGCAGGCCATTGTTTTGGCTCAGGTTTGGAAAAAAACTTGTACATATATTTTTTTCTACGAACTTGTGGCGTTCATATATTCTTTCTTTATTGCGAAAATCTTCTTCTCCTTCTGCTTCTTCTGCTTCTTCTACTACTTCTTGGAGATCTGTCGATCTGTTAATTCTGAAGCTGCCTCTGCATCTTTTCCTGAGAGGTAGATTGCCAATTATTTTTCCATCTTTTAGGTGGCCTCCCGGCAGGTTGAGATTGTTTTCTAGAATTATTTTCGGAAGTCAGTTCTCCTCCATCCGTCTGACACTGCCTCTTATGTTGTGTCGCCCTTCTCACAATATCTCGTATTCCGCATTGTTCTCTGATCTCTGTGCTTCTTACTCTGTCTCTTCCTGCTTCCCCACTATTGTTCTCATTGTTTTCATTTCGGCCACCCTTAGCATGTGTTTCGTCCTGTTGGTGTCTTCACGGACTTCTGTACAGTACATCATGATCGGTCTGATACAAGTATTGTAGATTCGAATTTTGCTATCTTTGCGCATGTACGTGTTTGACCAGACTATATCTCGTAGGCATCCTGATAGTGCGGATGATTTGTTAATCTGGCTCCTCAGATCTTTAACTGGGTCGTGAGTGCTTCATATGTCTATGCCCAGATATCTGAATTGCATCACCTGTTCTATGGGATTGTCTTCCACCATTAGCTTACCTACGTCTGAGCGGATCTTTTGCGATTGTCATATATTTGGTTTTGTTGATAGAAATGTTTATATTGAGTTGGCGGCTTACTTGGAAGAACTGGAAGAGTTGTCTCTGCAGGTCGTTTTCTGATTCGGCAATAATTGCTGCATCATCGGCGTAACCCTCCATACGTATTCTTTTGTTGCCCAGTCTGTATCAGAGGTTAAGATCTGTTACTTTATTTATAATTTTATCTATGAGAATTTTAAACAAAAAGGGACTGAGGCTGTCACCCTGTCTAATTCCTCCTGAAATTGATCTCCTGCTTTAACCTTTGTTACGTTATTGTTATTTAGGTTATGGATTATCTTTGTTATGTTCGCCGGCGCCTTATTTCCTATCAATATATGTAGAATGTCTTCCAAACGAACCCTGTCAAACGCCTCTGTTAGGTCAATGAAGCAAATATACGGTGGCATATTGTACTCTATAGCCTTTTCTTTTATCTGTTTCATTATGAATATTGCGTCTGTTATTGATCGTGCCTTTGTCAAGCTTTATTTCGAAATTCGAAGTTTTGAATTGGTTAGTTTACTGATTTGCATTATTGACTAGCAGCCATCGAAAATTTTAGTCCGACTGAGATTTTCTCGCAGAAGTCATGTCCTTCGTTTCAATGCAAAAGCTCTGGTGTTCCTATTTTTTTTTTGAGTTATTAACTGTTTATTAATTGTTTGGTACGAACTTCGAATGAGGTTATTAAGTTTGAATAATACGATATATTTTTTTTTGTCAACAGTTTATATGACACACCTTCAACAGTTTGTAAAGGTCAATGTTCTCTAATTTTGTAATAACATAGAATTTTATATATACGCAAAACTTCGTAAAGCGAAATAAGTAAAGCGAAAGATGGGATCGAGGCAATTGGTTAAGAACGATGGGTGACAAGGTGAACAGCCGCTTGATGATTAATTAAGGGTTAAAATAATTAAACCCATCTCACTGTTTTCCTTATTATTACCTCGTGTTAATAATTAAGACACGGAACACACATTATGAACGAACATAAAGAAACATTGTTGGGCTTATTTATTAATCTAATTAAACTAATTACTAGCTTGCAAGAAAAATGGTTTTTGTTCTATATATACCTATGGATTCATGTTTGGTGGCTATTGTAGTTGCAATTTTCTTCTTAATCAAGAAATCCTCAATGTTACGTTTTCTTGGGCCTCAGATAGGCTGAGATAGATAGGCTGATTTTAATTATTACTTTTTTGTGTCGCTCACAGGGAAGTTTTATACACTAGTGTGTATTTTATACACGCGGGTGGAGTGTAGGAAGTCGGCCATTTTACATACTATTTCATCTCCAATGCTACACAGTTAAAATTTCGTTATTAGCTTTCATTGCCCCATCAATCAGAAGGCTTGCATTTAACGACTGAGGTAACTTTTCTAACGACCATATATTTGCATTTGCTACACTTTAGAAAATATTAGGTAAAACATAATATAACGTCACAACAAGCTTCAATCTTCTTCATCGGTTTCTGGAGGGTTCCGTATCAAGTGGACAGTCTCAGCTTCCAAAGCCAGTTTCCTGATATTTGCCAGACAACCGGCGGCTGCTTCTTGCAGTTTCCAATCGGTAGAAGAAACCGCTTTCAACAAGAACGGCACCACTCCACTTTCATGCATGGTTATGCAGTTGAAGGGGTTTTTGGATAAGTGGAACAATGCTAGAGCTGTGGTCCTATGGACGTCCTGGTCTAAATCTGCCATGTACTGTACTAAAGGTGTAATTGCGCCTAGCCTAGGAAAAAAACGTTGCATATGAGGGTTGATAATTATATCACAGGATATAAGACTGCGAAGGCATTTTTTTGAAGCCATGGTCCAATGGAATTCTTTCCTGACGGTTAGTCAACAGCTACGGCAGACATTATTAAAGGCGATGAGGCAGTGGGCGAAGTGATCTCCCGTGCTTCCCGACGTTGACTGATTCGACTGTAATAAGCACCGTGGTATTTATTCTCCTGCCGTCGCGCTGCAGTGGAGAGACTGGGGTGGGGGTAGCGGTGGCGCGAGGTTTCGGCGCACTTGAATTATGTCGTAGAACTCGCTTCCAGTCTGCATTTAGAAACTTAATTTCCTCCTTCTTGTTGAAATTGTTGTCCTGTTTAAACATCTCAATATTCTCTTTCGTAAATTGACTAGTCACCACAGTCGCATCAGTCAACGTCGGGAAGTACGGGAGATCACTTCGCCCATCGTCTTTGATAATGACTGCTGCAACTGTAGGCGAAACGTCAGGAAGAAATTCCATTAGACCACAGCTTCCAAGCCCGAAAAACAATTTAGATTGTATTTTAACGGTCACACACCATTTATAGAAGTACATTTTATACGTGACTAGAGAAAAAAGAAGAGACGACTTAGTAGTTTTTCAAGTTTTTATACAGTTTTGACCCAAAATATAACTTCTCTAACAAATCAATTTTTATTGAGACTTTTGAACGAAGACAACAAACAAACAAAACACTTTTTTCACTTTTCATATTTTTCTATCCTCTTTTCTTGCCAAAATAAATTGAATCTTTTTGCTCTTTATTTTTTATATACCTAATTAAATTTTGCAATGTGTGTTTTCGTTCTTAAAGGTTTTTTTACTCTAAAATTGAACTTTTCCAACGAGTGAAAAATTGTAATGTTGTAATGTTTTTGGCAATTTCAGAATTTTGACCTCACCTCCATATCCAACAACTCTGTACCTCTTATGTATCTCGAGATCTTATCAATTATGTAATTTCGAATCAAAACACTGAGGAAGTAATAAAAGGTATAATTTATTTCAGCTGCTAATTTAATCGAAAGTGTAACATACACCGTAAAAAGTTAATTGTCCATTAAATGTGAGAAACATTAGCATATGTTTTTGTTTCCCAAGAAATGTAAAAAACTGTATGCATCATTTAACGTGGATAATTATTGGTTATTATGAGACACATTTTTGCACCACTTATCGTATTGTTGTAGAAATATGTTGCCGATATTATTTTACAAAACCTTTGGTTCTATCCATTAAAAAGGTACATTAATACGGTAATTCACAATGTTTATTACAAACATAAATTTAATAATAATTGCGGATCACAGTTTAAGGCCATAAACCAGTCATTATTTTTATGCTAGAATCATTAGGCCGTAGATTTACAAGAACATCAATTATAAAATGGTAGAGCTTTGGTATATTATTGTTTTTTTATACCAATTTTATATACTATTTTTTTTACTTACCTTATAGATAGTTCAAAATACTGAACTGTTTTTGTTATAAAAATTACAATGTAAATTAAGAGCTTCACACTGATAATGACAAAACGAGAGCGATATTGCTTCATAGGTCCCTGAAAGATAATCTGCTTTATTGAATACTTTAGCAGAAAAATCTTGGAGAGAGATCTACTTTATGTTATTAGATGTGCCTAAGGGGACCGCAAAAAAAAAGCGAGCAATTTTTAGAGAAGTTTGGGTGTCTTTGATCTAGATTGATAAAGCAAAAAAGTGTATAATGTACCTTCCGAACTCTTTGCAATTCGATCCCCAGGCGCAGCAGTATGCAATCGCAGAAGCCAAATGTTGCCTCAACTCAACATCCTCAGTTTCGACCAGGTTTACCAGCATTGGAACAACTCCGTGGTCTGAAAGAAATAATGACGTATTAAGCACTGTCCAGATGCTCAGTTTCTAGGGTGAGTCCAGATGGCTACCTGCTCTAGCTTCCTACAAGTAGTGTAGATACTGTCTTGGGTAGAAGTCAGTTTATAATTACAATATTTTGAACTTAGAACAGGTAAATCGTTTTAAAACTGAGTTTCTGGCCTGAGTTTGAGTAACAGGAGACTCATATTAGTTATTTGACCTACCAGTGATCACAGCGAGATTCTCGATATCTTTAGCAACTTCAGAAATCGCAGCACATACGCAGGCCAGAACATGTGTATCATGGGATTTTAAAAGATTGACTATCAGCTCTAAGCCTCCAACGAAACAACGTACCATCTCTCCTGAATCTGTGGCGTACCTTACGCAAGGCACTAGAGACCAGGCAGCATTAGCTTGCACCTAAAACGTGTAAAATCTACGAAATGATAACAGAAAAGATTAACCTACATCAGCCAACCACATTTTGCTAAAAGCTTGTGTAAAAAATGTCATAATTACCACAACTATGTCCATTATGTTAAATGACTTGCCTTTGGGGAGTCGTTCTTCAGCAGTGACCAAATAAGCCTAACACCGTCCAACTGTTCGATCTCTCTCATCGACTCAGGATCCTCTGCGCATTCTCTGAGCACCATGGGTACATTTTCCAATAAAGGTGGGTAGGTGTAATTCAGTAGGTTGACAAGGTGGGGAATCCCATCGGCTCTTCGTAGAGTACTCCGATTGTGCTCGAATTTCAAACATTCGCCGAGGGCGCCTACCACGTTACTGAGGACCTCTTCACTTTCCTCAATGTTTTCGATAAGTTTCACTAGGACCTAAGTAACGCAAGTTTTAAGTAATTCGATAATTATTTAATTCTTGACAAAATTAATCGAAAAAAAGTCAAAATTAACACTGGCTTGAAGAACTTTGGAAGCTACAAAAAACTAATTTGATCTAATTGTCAAGTAATAATAAATAATGGCAATGGAGAAACGCACAGAGATTCCATACAACGGAAATCACTTAAGATAACCTCTTCTGGGACTTTCCGCTTTAGAGATCGAAAGTGAAGGAGTGCTAAAAAAATTTCCTGCCTGGCATCCGCAGGCGCATAAGCTTTTATACAAGAAACCTCGAGATTCCATGGGAGTAATGTGGTAGTCACAAATCCTGATCTTCGTAAATGCAAAGGCGCATTGGCAGCGTTGAATTTGCTTTTTCAGTTTGCATAAATAATCTAAAATGTGAAAGCTTTCACGGAAGGTCAAAATACAATCTAAAGGGTTTTCCGGCCTTTGAAGCCGTGGTCTAAAGGAATTTCTTCTTGACGTTTCGTCTACAGCTGCGCTGCGGCAGACATTATCAAAGGCGATGAGGCAATGGGCGAAGTGATTTCCCATGTTTCCAGACGTTGACTGATTCGACTGTGGTGAGCTCCGTGGTATTTATTGACCACCCGTCGCGCTGCACTGGAGGGACTGGAGTAGGGTAGTGATGGCGCGGGGTTTCGGCGCACTTGAAGTAGGAGGCGATGGCTTCCTACTTGGGTAGATTGCAGCGACCAGTGGAAGGAAACGGTCATGGGAAGCGGTCACACGCAGATCGCCAACCTCATCCAGCGGGACATCCCACTTGTCCTGTCGCAGGAAGAGCGCCCTTGCAATCGGCTGAGACTAAAATAGTCATTTGGGATAAACATCCCAAAAAGAGAAGAATTGAAAGAAGATCTGCTTCAGCAACCTCCCGAGAATAATCAGGTGTGGTATAAAGACGAACCAAGAATGGCTGATTCAAATCGTCAGAGCCGGAATACACAAAGGAGGTCATGAAGAGGTCGAGGCTTTTAGTCGAGGCCACAATAGTCGAAGGCCACAATACTCGAAGTGGCCAAACAACCAGAAGTGAAACAAGCAGAACAGAACATCTTCATCTACCCCGACAGTCAGGCGCTCCTGCGAACCATCTGCAGGAACAGGACGAGTTCAAAGTTCATTCAGGATTGCAGGGATGTTCTAGAGTCACTGGCAGAAACAAAAAGAGTAACTCTGGGATGGGTTCCTGGACCTAGGGGCATTGAAGAAAACGAGCACGCCGATGAATCGGCAAAGCAGGGTTCCTAGACGTGCTTTAATGGACCGGAGCCATGTCTAGGAGTAAGCAATAGGTACGTCTTCCACACCCTCAATGAGTGGGCGTGAGAGAGTGAAAGGACAAACTGGATACAGTCAGGAATATGTAGACATACCAAGGAAATCTACTCTAACCCGGATAGATCCAAGGTCCCGTGGCTACTTGGGAGAAGTCGGCATTGCCTGGGAAATCTTATAGGAATCCTCTCTGGCCACTGCAGACTAAACAGATACATGCGCCTCTTAGGAATGGTAGACAGTCCACTCTGCACCCACTGAGGAGCAGGGAAAGAGTCGATACCACTTTCTGTGCCACAGGTCGCTGGAAGTCGGCTTCCTCCATCCAGAGGAGCTTCCGACTCTGAGATAAGACGGGATACTCTCCTTTCTTAGAAGGACGGGTCGACTCGTGGAAGGTATAAGGGCCCAGGCCCAAGTTTCGCCTCGTCCCCCCGTCTACTATTACTACTACTACTAGAAACGTAATTTCCTCCTTCTTGTTGAAATTGTTGTCATGTTTAAGGATCTCAATGGCCTCTCTCGTTAGTCTCGGATAGAAACGCTGCGATTGAGATAAGATATCCATCTCGTTGAAAAGGATGTCGTGATCTTCGCGGAGAGTGCTCTGCTGCTACTACTGACTTTTTTATTTGTCACAGCCTGCAACTCCTCTTGTGATCCTTAATCCTCGTGTTGATACTACGTTTTGTGGTGCCAATGTATACCGAGCCACAACTGCATGGAACTCCGGGTGCCGATAGGAGATCTCTGCGGTCTTTGGCCGATCTCAAGCTCTGTTGTATTGTACGAGTGGGTTGATCCGTTATTCAGGTATCGGTCCTCAAACATCAACCTCTCGTAATAAAACACCTAGAAAGATGTGACTAGTGAGCAGTAATGCCCTGAATGACATATTTTGTAAAGAGATGGAGCAACGATGGTGCCCTATCAGGTTTCCCTGACGTTGGTCATTACTTAGGGTAACTATTTGAAGCATTCGGCTAATCAGAAGAGTTGCTCTGCATTACATAATCGAGTCTGCTTCCTTCTATTTTCTCAGCAGCCATCGCTTTTATCCTTCATTATTCGAAATCTGAAAGATTATGTATCGATCTTCTCTAGGAACACACCTTAGGTACGATATCTTTCATAATGGTTAAAAGACAGCTCACGAATGGTATCCCCTCTCAACACTGTAGTAGTCTGCATAGCTGTCTGAGGTATTTAGAACCTTCTTATATGTGGTCACATCTCGAACTCCAGACGACTGATTATGTTAGTTTTTAGAGTCTGAGCTCCATATAGACCAAACATAATATTTAAAGATTCTTTGACACAACTTCAGGCCAAAAAGTTGTACGAGCTGCTTCAATTCTACACTTATTCTCTTCATCATCGTTTAGTTTCACTCTGAGGTATTACCCAAGATATTTCAACTTAGTAACTCTCCCTATGTTCTGCTAGTATATTCGTAAGGAAGATCGTTGTTCTTCACTACTGAAAATCATAAATTTTGTCTTAGCAATTCTCATTTTTAGGCTCCTATCACATTCTATCGCGTTTACACAATCTAGCAATTCCTAGAAGCTCTGGATAGTATCTCGCAAGATGACCATATTGTTGGCATATAGAATCATCTAGTCGACATAATCGGTTCGTCATTGATCTTTACTCCAAGGTCTTTTTGGAAAATTGTATCCTAGGGATGTTGGATAACAGGAAACCTGATTGAACGCTGCTATATTTGTCAGTCATCCATCGATTCGAAAAACGGTTTTCTGCTTACAAATTTTCTATTATACGTAGGTCTCTACGCTCGATTCCCGAGGTTCTTAATGTTCAGGTTAGTGGGCAGGGTTCGACATAGAAGCGTTCTATGTCGAACCCTACATAGATAAATTTACTTGGTCGCGGCATATTTGAAGAAGTATAATTAAGGCAAAACGTTTCTCACAGGTCAAACCAAAAGAACTCTGGACTTCACGGCATCGAGTCCTTATTTTTCTGTGCATTATGCATAGAAAAATCTTCATGTTTGGCTGTTTCTTCGGCGCTGATGTGATTGTAGTGAATCATTAGCAAGAGTCTAGTTACTTTCTTGGTTTCTGTTGATTTTATGGCATGAACAACTTTAGATTTTAAGATTTTTGGGCCTTCATCTTGATTTGCAATACTCTGTGTGTTTGGCCTGTCGTTTTCAAATAATTCTGTATTGTTAGATATTTTCTCCGTGCTTCAAAAATCTCTTGTTCATCAATGATAATTTTCCGGCACTGTTCACTACGTTATTAATGGTTTTCTTATTATACAAGCCAGTAACCTTCCAAATTTTCGATTTCCGGAGATTTACCCGTCATCTACTTATTATCTGTGGCGGCACGTATCTACTATTTTATCTCTCTCTGTTTTCTTCTATATCCATGTTTTGTTCTTGCTCTGTATTCTTTGCTTCATGAGTGTTCGTAATTCCCACGTTATCCGTTGTTGATTTTTTTGCCTATCTATCACCTTATGTTTTTCTAATATCTTGATCGTGTGTTCACCAAACTATTTTGAAGGTTCCTCGACACTTTCAATTGTTTTCAATTTTTTTATGTAATTGCTTACGTCTTTTTCAATTTTATTTTTTGTATCTGTTGTGGCTTGATTTTTACATCGGTGACTAAAAAGTTCGGGTCAGATCCAATATCGGCGCTAGGGTATGTTGTGATTCTGATGGAAATCCTAAATTTTTGTTGATAAGTCTATCTGATTTCTTACTGTATTTGCTGGATTATACATGTATTTATTTATTGCTGCCCAATTCTGATCTTGTTAAAAAAATCAAACTGTCTGTCCTATCGTTCATTGCTCTCTTTAGATTTCCCTCTTATATTTGATCTACTATACTTACTACTTTTGCCAATTTTGGTATTAAAATCATCCACTATGCCTAATCAACCACGTGTTGGTTGAGTTGAGTATACACAATGTTCACTTCGTTGTCGTACTATTTGTAATAGGCCGATATTTAATGGAGATTCTTGCAGCTGCAAAAGTAGTCCTCTGTCTCTAGTGTTAACAAAACGAAGGATAAATAGAAGAAGAACGAGATGGACATGGACGTTCTAAAAAGTTCCACAATTTATGTAGCAGAGCAGGAATTGTAAAAGAGAGAGTAGAACAAAGGTATAAAGTAGCGAATTAGTAGTAGTCATAGATGGAATCCAGCGCGCGTAAAAACAAACAATGATAGAGGAATTATTGTTTTTTCGATAAGTTAGATGATCCACCAGCAATATCAAGGAGGTTGGACGCGCTAGAATGGCGGAGGAAGTAAAGATAGTCTTTATCGCATGACAGGAAAGATCTAATGATCCACCTACGACTTAAACTGTTCCTGAAATTCATCCATAAATATTTAAAGTACGTGCAGAAAAAGTTGCATTTACGATTCAACTTCATGAAAGGAACAAGATATAAAAAGTCCTATTACAGCGCTATAAAAAGACTTGAAGTGAAGTGCTACTGAAGATATTTCTGCCTTTTTGAATGAAGCAAATTCCTGATATTAGGCCAAAAAGGAAATAATCAATTGTCAACATTTGATATACCCTACAGAAAACCTATCTACGCAGAAGTCCTTATACACGTCGAGCAGGATCATTTAGAAGAAGAAAAAGCAAGGGCGAAGTCAACCAAATATCCATACTCTTTACAAGCCTAGGTTTATAATTTAAAATCAGAAACAACAATGGAAAAAAACCTGGAATGTTTGAAGCAACACAAAGAGGCCTGGAAAGTTTTTGAAAACATTTCTAACCGATTCTGATTGTTACTTGCGGTTATTGCAGTTTATAAAGTACTGTAGAATCGTACTATTTTGCCATTTTTTGTGGTGGTATGCTGTGGTTTTCACTCTTCTGACACTGTTCTCATTTTCCGTATACAAATGAGGCTCTGGCTACACACTATTTAAATATCTGAAACTGGTACTTCCAACCAACGTGAAATATTAATCAATTAATGTGACGCAATATCTAGCATTTTTACATGGTGGATCCTATAATGTCTCAGTGTACCTACCTACGAAAATGGTGCTTTGGGAGTCGGTATAGTTTTTGTGAAATTTTTAAGTTTAGCAAGGTATGCATGTTTTTTTCTTGGACCAAAATATCAGTGAACGCTGTATATTTACCACGAGTGGATAAAATGCAGAGAGTTGTATCAGAAATTATGAAAAAAAGAGAGACTTGAGGAACATCGAAACGTGAAGACAAAACTGAAAGAGCTTGGCCGCATAGTTTTTGAACCTTGGTGCTTCTAGTTTAAAAAAAGTCTTATGATAGGAGGGGACTGGTATAGCTTCATAGTCATAAAACGTTCTTCTGCGTACAAAAATCACTAAGCTTTTCAGAGCAGCAGTCAACAAGATCGGCATGACCAAGATGGTGGCCAGTATTCAGAAAAGTAATTGCAGACACCCTAGTAAGTAAAGTAATTTTCGGGCTTAAAAGTTGTGGTCCAATGGGAATTCTTCTTGACGTTTCGCTTACAAATGCGGCGAACGGATATCAAAAGCAAAAGGCAATGAGCTACCGTCGTATTTATACACTCACTGTCACGCTGGAGAGGAGAGAGTGGGGGTGGGGCGCAGTTCTGGTGACATGCCGTGTGACGCGGAACTCTCTTCCACTCTGAATTTAGGGCCGTAATTTCCTTTTTTCTATTGACATTCTAAACCGATGACTGATGGAGAATCCCTCTGATCTTTGGCTGATGTCGGGCTCTTTTGTATTGTGCGAGTCGGTTCAAAAGCAGTTATTACGTTGTGTTTTCGCAGTAGTCTGCCGATATTATCCGTGACTTTGTCGATGTACGGTAGACTAGTCCAACCACGCTTTTCTTCATCACCTGCCGTTGCTTTTTCTTAGCGACGAACCTTTCCTTGACGAATTGCACAATCGTATTTGTTTGCTACACCGTTCCAACCAAAGGCTTTCTCCAGATATTTCAAACACTTCAGTTTCCAGTGCTTAAATCAGTCAAATAGACGCAAGAGAGATCACTTGTTTGTGATCATCACAGTTGTGGACTAAACTTTAAAATGTATTTTGACCGGCCGTGAAAGCCTTCACAGTCTGTTAATAATTAAAGACATCATAAAATTGAAGTTTGTCTCTAAAATCCAAGTTGTGATGACAAAATATAGCAATATAAAAATATTAAATATAGTGTTTAACAATATTTTCACACCTGCAAATATAAGTATAAGCAAATATAACCTATCTATAGTTTAAAAAAAAACTACTCACCTCGACAGTCTTAAGCTGATCTAATCTCTCCACATTCTCAGGACTGATGGCCGTTTTCCAGATGGCTCCAGTAACAGCAGCCAATAGCGGTTTGTCCTCTTTGGTTTTCGGATCTTTGGCCATATTCACCAGCGGATCCAGCCCGCCAGATTGCCTTACCATGTCCCTCGTGGTGGCCTTCTCGCAGCATTTGAATATTGTTTCGGCGCAAAAGCGCCTCAGCTCCGGATATTCCTAAAATGATGTTGCTAAGCAATCCCTCATACAATATATCAGTTTAACTAACCTCAGCAGAGAGATGCCTAACAATATCTCTAACCATTCCCTCAGTTTGAATTGCTAGTTGATAGCTGGGATCGTTGGCACATTGCGATATTATTCCTATAGTTGGTATTACTACTTCCATATGAACGGATCTGCAGACATAAAATAACAACTATATTTACGAAACAACTGAGACCAACAGAAAACTAACTTTAGTAATCTGGCCAATAAAGGCACTGCCCCGCTTTTCATCATCACTTGGACATTCTTTGTGCTCTTGGATACTGAACACAAAGCTCTGGCTGCCGCACTGACCATACTCACGGCTGCAATTTCATTTTCCGCCAGTTTATCTTTTGTTGTATTTAGGAATACTTCGTTACAATCCAGGAAGTCTACCAGTTTAGGTATTCCATGGCACTGTCTGAAAGTTATTAATAATTAAATTTGTAAAATATTAGAATTAATTTTTTAGTAAACACTCACCGAATATGCTTACGAGCTTTCTTTACTTGGGCCACATTGTAGATGGTCTCGGCGACGAGAATTTGTAAATCCCTGGCTGGCTCTGTTAGGTTCTTAACTAATAAGTTGATGCCTCCCAAGTTGGCTATACACTTGCGAATATCGGGGTTTTGTGAGAGCTCCGTAAGGACACTGAGAGCTCCGAGTTTACATTTTAGGTCCTTGGTCTCCAAAAGGTTGATTAAGAGCTCGAGCCCTCCTATTTCCTATCAAGAACTTTTTATTTTTCTCTGTTTTAAGATTCTCTGTTATAGTTACCTGTATAGCTAGTTGGTTGATTTCAGTGGTGAGATCATGATCCTTAAGGCAGCACAAAGCTACAATCGTGGCAGTTTGGTTTCCAGTTTTCAGATATTTCACCAACTTCTGGATGTGCCAATACTCGGGTGGAATTTCACTTTTTGGTCTTTCGGTTCTTCCTTCGTCATCAGATGACGATCTACGAATGCAGATTTTTTGAAATATTTTACACCAATATTTGGTATACCCTCTATAGTTTACCCTGAAGCTTCCGACTCCTCACTGTCAGGTTGTTCTTCTATAATCACCTCCCTCGGTACATATTTGTTCTGGTCTTCAGAAAATTCCTCGAGTCCGTCTTCTGGTACGGACACGCTCATTTCAGTTGGGTTGAATTTTTATAATTTGCTGACTTGTAAAAGTGACATTGCATGTTCTAACCTTCTTGACTAGAATTAGTTTGGTTCCTAATATTCCAATCATACTTCTGCGTTTTTTATCCTCTTGCTGCAACTGTCCTATAAATGGAAAATAGCTTAAAATATTTTTTTATATGGTAATAACAAAACTGGTAATAAATGAATTAAAGAAGCAGTTTCGAACGCATTAAAATATTATGAAGAAAATTAAAATATTTGCTTAACTGTGAAATATTTAGGATACCTATACTAGGGTACCTTTTGGGTACCCTAGGATACCCAAAAACGATTCACATAATTATTATTAGTAACATAGGTAATTGGACTGAAACCCTGACAAATAAAGCAAATGTTTTTTTTTTTTGCAGTTTCGACGGAGCGTTTGCGATATATTGCAACCACACCATGATGACGCATTTTTGCTCAGATGGCTTCGAGGTAAGAAATATAAAATAAATAGTTGCGTAAAATAAAAGAAAGCTAGTTTATGATATATTTTTCTAGCGAGATCATGGAATGCAGAAGCTGCAGAAAAAATGCTTAGACAGGTGAGATGGTTTGCTTTTGGTCATAATTCTCTTCATTTTGATACTGAATGAAGTGATGTTGATGGTGAATAAAGAAACTCAGAAAATGTAGTTTGTATCTAGTACTAGACTTAAGAAAGAAATGATAGGTATAAAGAAACAGACATATTATTCATCATAGAGTTGAATACATACCTTAAAAGTGAATCTGAATGCATGTTGGCCTAATACGTTGACGAATTTCAGTCGATGAGATGGAGACTTCAGTGGGAAGTTGACACAGCATTAAAAAGTTGGACCCCGCCCGAAGTGATCAGACTTTATTATCCTCATGGAGTTTGTGGGATAGACAAGGAAGGAGGACCTAGTAAGTTCAATCCGGATTTGAATAAAATACGCAGGTTTATTAGTATAAATTAGAGAAAGAAACCTATTCTTCATCATTAATTGTTAAGGCTTTTCCGAAAACCCAATTTGCAGCAACCTTTTTTAGGCTGTCAATAAGCTATTGGACTCTTAAAATTACATCGACACTAACAATAAAAGTATTTAAAATGTCTATGGAAAAAAAGTCAAAAGGTTGTCTCTGGCAGTGGAGAACCAAAAGCGTCATTTACTTTTATTGTTCCATATTTTTTTGTCAAAAATTCATAAGCAATTTTTTTTCTTTTCAATTTTTCATTGGCCAGTAATATTTTTAATTTGTTAAATAAATACTCCAACTATAGCAGTTTCGGATAATATCTTACGAACAGGCACTAATGAACGTTGTAGTTGTAGTTGCTCATAAGTTATCTTTGATATCTATCTCTTACTTTTCAGTTGTGGTGATAGCCTTTGCGGGTCTCGACGTAATAGGTCTCTTGCACTCAGTAAGTAGACAGGATTTGATTCGTACCACCATTCAGATCCTAGAAAACCTACTCAAAACTGCAATCGAGAATGGCTCAACCGGTATTTCAGTTCTATGTGATATGGAAGGATTTAGTTTAAGACAGTACGCGTGGCGGCCTGGTAAGTTGTAAAAGTGATGTGTTCTAGTAGTTTAATGGCTAATTATAAAATCCGCTAGAAAATAATATTATGTAATAAATATGTCCCATATTTTTGAGTTTATAATATATCTTTGGAACGGATTGGTAGCAGGTAGAGGACAAAAAAAACTCTCTATCTTCTGTTGAAGAATGCCGACGTTTCGACTAAATTTAGTCTTCTTCAAGGATAAAAGCACATGACACGCTGCTTTAACTGATATAATTGCGTTAATAAGTGTATATATATAAAAGGATAAATACCTATAGTTTACAATGCGATACACGAACCATTTGAAAGAAAGATGCAACGCCACATGAACAATGAGAGAATCCATTAGTATTAATTAGGAGGATCCATTATTAGTGGACCACTTATAGTGGCGCGTTCAGACAAGGGTAATTCTACAGTCGTTATGCTTTGGGAAGAACACTTGCAAGGAATGTTTTGTTACTAGCTGACAGATCATATCATTAATATTTCATATTATCTACATATCATATTATCATTAATTCTGACCCCACCATACGATTCCAAAACACGGCTAATAAATTAATTGATTCATTATTTAAATAGAACTGTTTTGATGAAGATTCACGCAAAACAATGAGTACCCATAACTGTGTATTTCTCAAATTATATGGCTTACGTAAAGCACATAAGCCGGGTATCTCTCTGCGGCCTGTCGTTAGCTGCTGTATCGGTTCTCCCGCTTATAACTTAGCCACGTTCGTTCATAACACCCTAAACCTCGTTTCTTCCACCTTCTCACACAACGTAAAGAATTCTTTCGAATTGATCTGATTGACTAACCTGAACATGTGGTAGTTTCTTTGGATGTGGTTTCACTGTTTATATTCATACCTAAAGAACTTGTCTTATCCATATTTAAAACGAAATGGACATTCATATCTGTGTATACCTCTATTCCCAAGTATATTCTTGGATATAATAAATTTTCTTCTTGAGAGCAGTTATTTCAAATTTAATGTTTTTTGGTATCAACAAAGGGAAGGCTCAGCGATGGTTAATCCAGTAGCCCAGTTTTGACAAATCTTGTGATCAACGAGGTTATTTTACAGGCTTTGAATAATTTACCATTTGAGCTACCTTTCATCAAATTCTACGTAGATGATACCCTATTGGTTTGCCCTAGGGACCAAGTTGATCACTTACTTGGTTACTTCAATAACTTCCATAGCCGATTGAAGTTCACACTTGAGGTGGAGAGTGAGGGCAGTATACAGTTCTTGGACGTGCTAGTGAAGCGGAATGATGATAGGTCTATATCGACGGACTGGCACATAAAACCTACATCTTCAGATAGGGTCATCAACTACCTATCCCAGCACCCGTCCTCACAAAAAATAGCAAAAATAAAAAATTTAAGTTTTAGAAGCCACATCCTGAGTAGTCCTGAAAAACATTATCAAAAATATCTTAAAACAAAGTAATTACCCTACATCCCTAATCAACAAGATTATCACTCAGTGTAAGCACCATCTGCAAAACAAAGAGAAACTTTCTATCTACGCTTCATCTGAAGAATCAAATTATTTTAAATTTCCTTACATACGTGGCTTATCAGAAGGGGTAAAAACGCATCTTAAAGATAGGAGCCTTCAATGTAGCATGGCTTTTTACAGTACCAGAGTGGCGGGCGCTCTCTTTTCTGATCTCAAAGACCCTACACCAATACAAATACAATCAAATATTTGACGCAAAATTCCATGCAATGATTGTGATTAGTGTTCCATAGGACAGACTAGATAGTACTTTAAAACCCGTACTTTTCTACATTACGATTGCAGAACAACAGGGTAGGGGGCGAGAGTCACTATCGAAAACGAAATATTAGCGCGATGATCCGCATAAAATTGAATAACACCGTAAACTTTAGGGTGGATACCCAAAACTTGGACACACAGTACGCGCATCTTCTGAGGCTGTTTAGTACAACAAATAAAACGGTAATGTATGAGCATTTCCGATCCTATATAATCAATGTGCTTCCATATAACCAGAAGATACATTGTATCGCAAAAGGGACATTGCTAGACTGGGTATAAGGCACATGTTTGGAGTACTTAGCCCGATGATGATTCAGTTTAACATCAACCTAGTACTGAGGCGGTACAATGTTTACTTGGCTGAATAAGGTATCTGTCCTGGGTCTAGAGGAACTGTTCCTACACATATATAATGATTGATTATCTCCCTTCATAGAAGATAGGTGAGTCTCACCTTCGGGGGTCCTAATGGACTCTCTCATTGTTCATGTGGCGTTCCTCTTTTTCATGTGCAATTTATACTTTGTGTAAAATTACTATAATATATTACTATTCTTTATAGACTTATTAATGCAATTATGTCAGTTAAAGCATCGTCTCATGTGTTTTTAGCCTTGAAGAAGACTAAATTTAGTCGAAACGTAGGCATTCTTCAATAGAAGAGGGAAACATTTTTTTGTCTTCTACCTACGAATCCATTCTATTGTACATAAGGACGCTACTACACACATCAATAGATAATTGAGTGAGAACTCGCCTTATTTGTGCACTCTAAAATGTACAAATTTTGGTAAAGTACAAAAATATCTTCTTTTCTTCAATGGTAAGGCTCCATACATTTTTATTGTCGAGGACGCTAGAGGATGCTAACAGAGAACAGTGTTCTGAACCAGAATTTATCCCAATTTAATAACCCTTTCTCCAGCACGAATTGTCAGAGATCAGGGACGTCAGTTCGAAAGTTCTCTGTTCACAGCGTTGGCAATGGTTATGGGTTGTGAAAGTGTACGTTCATCTCCATATCATCCAATGACAAATGCGAAGATTGAGAGAGCGCACAGAACATTAAAAAGCGGTATTATGGCCCACGCCTCAGAACGCTGGACTGAAGTCTTACCCATAGATTTATTAGGACTACATTCTGTGGTAAGGGAAGATGTAGGAGTATCTCCTGCAGAAATGATTTATGGAACTTCTCTCCGTCTTCCAAGAGAATCTTTCCTAACCTCGCCACATTCAAATCCAGACAAAAGACAGGTCTTAGTCTATATTTTAGGGGCAGAGGTAGACAAGACACACATAACTTTCTTGCCTATTCCCTCTTCTTAGTGAAATATTTTTGAATGCTTATAGACCGATATTGTGGATAATGCATTTAGGGACAACGTTCTGGTATATAAACGCTATGTACACGATAACTTCTTGAGTTGGTCCGAGGATACATCTTGCTTTGATAGTTTTTAAGATTCGTTAATCAATTATACAGTAGTCCTACGTGATCAGGAGTTGGGCCGCGCCCGTAATGGCTGTCAAAAGTCGACAAAGGGTACATGTGAACTTTAACACTCGATAGTTCGACAACAGCGGTTATACTCCGACTGGGGAAGAGCAATGAATGTGCACGAATATTTTCGGAATCGAGGTCGAAATTAATACTCCACAAAGCTTTACATCCAAACTTTTGACAAAAATGCAGGAGTCCGGGCATGGCACATGCCAGATTGGCCCCAGGCTCCTCCACTGAGATTGAGCTGGCAAATTGTCCGAAAGGAGTAGAGCCGTCGGGAAATAAACAGAACAGAAGTTGCATTTAAATCATTTTCCTATTTTGAAAAGGATTCTCTGAGGCTAACCAAGTTTTTTAAATATTCTGGTATTTCAATGGGCTTTAAAACCATCAATCACCTTATTCCTCACCAGATGCTGCCAATGTACCACGGGGTAGACGTGATGGAGCCTTTTTGGGAGTGTATGCTTTGAGCTGTAATAAGTATCCTGTTGAATACATAGGTTAATCTAGCAATAAAATAAAAACGAGAGTTAGTGGACATCTATTCGCTTTGTACAATAAATATGAAACAACAGACATGTGCAGCACGAATTCAGGCTTTGCTAATAATCTCTTAGAATTTGGGCGTTAAGTCTCAACTCCAAACAATATAAAAGTTTTACAAAAATGTGATAAAAGTTTGAGGTTAATGGAATTATATGAAAAGTTAGAAATCGTTATCACAGATCACAACTATGTCTTTAATTTTGAGAAGATTTAAATTTTTAGTAACAAAAAAGCAGATAAAGAATGGTTCAAAGGAACGATATTTTTATATCCCTTTCACTACGTAGGCTAGTTCATCGTAGTTTGACAGTCTGATGACTGTCTGGCTTGTATGTTCACTTTAATGCATTTCTGCCGTCTGATGACGCCTATGTTAAGAAAAAACATGTGACCAATGCCATATTGTGTAATAAACTGAAGCTTTGACCTTGGGTCTTTTCGCTGATATGTCGATTTAATAGAATATTATTGATTAAAGCTTCTTTGAGTCCAATGGACCACTTTTGAGGATCCATTTGTTTTGAATCCAGCACTTTAGGAATTAATAGAGTATACAAGGTTTTCCGCGGAAAACTGCATATTAAAAACCCGAAATTTTAGTATTGTACTAATATTGGTGGGGACAACTCACCTTTTTCAAGACAGCAGCTTACGCCTATCTACTTTTTTTTTTCAATTAGTACCACCCAATTTTGATTGTAAATTTTTATTTTACTGCTAAGTCATTTTTGTCAAACAAACCCTGCTCCTAAAGTAACCGTTGTCAAAAAAATGCAGAAATTTTAAACTTTTATGATGCTGTAAAACCTAAACTGTTGAAGATTTAGCAAAACTGTTAACACTTTTCTATTTTAGATTCTTACGGGACCTTCAACGGTGATAGTTTTGTCTTGTTTGATCAATCACATGATCATGTGATTCGATTTGCAATAAAAATTCGATGGTGATATCTGAAAAAACAAAGATGGTTTTTGATGTTTTGAAGTGATCTCCCGTGCTGCCCGGCATTGACTGATTCGACTGTGGTGAGCTCCGCGGTATTTATTCTATCGCCGTCACGCTGCAGTGGACGGACTGGGGTGGGGGTAGTGGTGGCGCGGGGATTCGGCGCACTTGAAGTATGTCATAGAACTCACTTTCAGTCTGCATTTAGAAACTAATATAATAATAATAGTAGCAATTTCCTCCCTCTTGTTGAAATTGTTGTCGCGTTTAAAGATCTCAATGGCCTCTCTCGTTAGTCTCGGATAGAAACACTTCAGTGAGGGAGCTGGATTTCTCCGCACTTGCAGTATGTCGTAGAACTCACTTCCAGTCTGCATGTAGAAACGTAATTTCCTCCTTTCTGTGGAAATTGTTGTCGTGTTTTACGGATCTCAATGGCCTCTCTCGCTAGTTTCGGATAGAAACGCTGCGATAGATATAAGATATACACCTCGCTGAAAAAGATGTCGTGACCTTCGGAGAGAGCGTGCTCTTGTGTTTGACCCTGCCTGCAACTCCTCTTGTGATCCGTAATCCTCGTGTTGACACTGCCTTTTTGTGGTGCCAATGTATACCGTGCCAAAGCTGCATGGAACTCGGTAAACTCCGGGTGCTGATAGGGGATCTCTGCGGTATTTGGCCGATCTCAAGCTCGGGTGAATTGTACGAGTGGGTTCAAAGACAGTTTCAACAATGTGCTCTTCCAGTAGCCTGCTGATCCTGTCCCTTACTTTGTGGATGTATGGTAGACTAGTCCATCCCCGCTTTGAACGCGCAGGAACAACGGGAGAAGATAAAGAAAGTCGCGGGTGGACTAGTCCATCACACATCCCCAAAGTAACGGACAGGATCGGCAGGCTACTGGGAAAGCACAATTTTAAAACTCTCTTTAAACCTACTCGTCCAATACAACAGAGCTTGAGATCGGCCAAAGACCGCAGAGATCAGCTATCAGCACCCAGAGTTCACCGAGTTCAATGCAGATGTGGCTCGGTATTCATTGGCACTACAAAACGCATTGTCAATCCGAGGATTACGGAACACAAGAGGAGTTGCAGGCTGGAACAAACACAAAAGTCAGCAGTAGCAGAGCACGCTCCTTCGACATACTTCAAGTTTTGCGAAACTCCGCGCCAGCACTACCCCACCCCAGTCCCTCCAATGTGACGCGACGGCTGGGGAATAAATACCACGGAGCTCACCACAGTCGAATCAGTCAACGTCGTGAAGCACGGTGCCTTTGATAATGTCTGTCGCAGCTGTAGACGAAACGTAAGGAAGAAATTCCATTGACTTTTGTTTCTTCATCCTCTTCTTTCGACATTTCACAACCAACTAGATGACGCTTTTAAATGAACATCCCCTTTTAATATTTAAACTTATTATTGACAGTCTCAGTCTCGATTCACCAAATAGTTTGAAACATACTGATTCATTTTATTTATATATTATTATTATTTCAGCTGCTGAATACATAATTGCCTTAATTCAAATGTACGAAGCAAATTATCCTGAAATTTTAAGAGCCTGTTATATTATAAATGGTGAGTAACTAAATACCTTATACTGTGTTTTTTCCTTTGATCTTACTCTTATAATTTTCTGACCTCTAATAGTTAAAATGAGTGAGCCAGTATTAAAAATTAAGAATCAGTTTTAATTACATTGAGGGGGATATAGAAACTGTACCTACACAGGGTGTTGTAACATGACACAGGCAAACATCGGAGCAACTATTAATTTTAGAGCAAAAAGTTTCAATAATTGAAAGTTGCTCGACGTCGAGGAGGAAATGTTATGCTAGTTAGATAACGTTATCAAGGTTATTTCAAAGTCGACTATTGCACAGAATAATTTATTTAATGACATTTATTTTTCACAAATACACTAGGTTGGTCCAAAATGACTGTTTATTGTTTCATCGTTTTTCTATTGACATTATGCAGACTACTAAAAAGCAGACTTTCCACGAAATCTTGATAGTTGCTCTTATTTTTTTTTTAGTTTAATAACCTACTTACTTATAATTTTCCTAAATTCCTAATATTGCAGTATTTATTTTCCAGCACCTAGAGTGTTTGCGATAGCATTCAATGCAGTAAAAAGATTTATGAACGAACACACGATATCCAAAATTCAAATTATGAAAAAGGAACCTAAAAAGTGGAAAGTTGTGCTTCTGCAAAATATATCAGCCGATCAACTACCTGCGGTGTACGGAGGTCAACTGACAGATCCCGATGGCAACCCTAAATGCGTATCAAAGGTGAGATTATTTTGTATTCTTCATAAACAAGCATTACGTTTTATTGAAGGGGCATAAATCTGCGATAAAACAGTGTGGATCAAAGTGGCGTATTCTATCTAAGTAAAAAATAGAGAGTCGTTATTCTCGAGGGTAACGTTTCAACCCACGAGCGAAGCGACTGGCCCAAGTTGCCCGAGAGAATAACACTCATATTGCGAGTTAAATACTAGGTACACTTTATCGACGACCAAGATTCCGGGTTTTCTCAAGTATGATTGTTGGTTGATGTGATAGAGGTTATAGGTACCATAAAGATAATTCACAATTTTAAAATCACGACTGGTTTCGCTAACCGACGGCGCGACGTTTAATGCGTCACATAGGTGACGGTATAGTCGACTGTGCATATTCAGTTTAATACTAGGAGGGTGGATGGTAAATTACTTCATTTTTTGGCCTATTTTAAGTATTTTTTGGTGAAAAAGAGACACTGTAACCTACATTTGTCTCAATACATCCAAATAGAAGGATACTTATTGGAATGAACCAGTGGTAACAACCGATTTCATTAAGCGAAACATCTTGGAATTCCATTGTCTTTATTGACACAAGTGAATAAAGAAATACCATTAATCTTGAGAATGTACAAGAATAATGTGATTATAGTATGATCGTGGATGAAAACTTTTATTAGTTTTTAACGGATCTTGGCCCTAATTTCAAAGTGGCTTTTTCAAAAAACACCAAATTTGTATTTGGAGTCGTCTTCAGTCAAACATGACTTATTTTGGACCAAAAAATCTAACTTTGCCAAAAACAACAGAATAGAAGAGTTTAATCAGCTTTGCCTGATTTTGTCATAAAATGAAATTTCTTCAAAGACATGAAGACATGCACTTTTAGACCCTTTGACTCATTTTTAACTAATTTTTGCCTTAATCTTAATATATTTTGTTTTCAAAAACTTAAAATTTACATTAAACATTAAAATTTTTTGTAGTTTTGTCATTTCTAACTGATTTTTGGCCCTAATTCCTACAAAGTAAAAGGTTTAATCAGATTTGCCTGATTTTGTCATAAAATTGAATTTCTTGAAAAACATGAAAACTTGCATTTTTAGAAGCTTTGAGTCATTTTAGACTAATTTTTGCTCTAATCTTAATCTGTTTTTTTTTTCAAAAACTCTAAATATGCATTTTTATAGTTTTAACTGATTTTTAGCCTTAATTCTTAGGTATCTGACTTTTTCGAAAAACTGTCTTTTTCAGTCAATATTTACTTATTTTTGACCAAAAATGTTACTTTGCCAAAAACAACAAATTAAAAAGTGTAATGAGGTTTGCTTGATTTTGTCATATAATTTAATTTCTTCAGAAAAATGAAAACTTGCTTTTTTTGAGGCTTTTGAGTAATTTTTGACCAATTTTTGCTCCGATCTTAATCTATTTTTTCACTCTAAATTTGCATTTTTTTTTAGTTTTAACTCATTTTTAATTAATTTCGAGCCCTAATTTCTAGGAAGGTTCTAGGGACTTTTTAGAAACAGTAAACTAGCATTTTGAGACGTTTTCAGTCAAATTTTACTTATTTTTCACCAAAAATGTTACTTTACCAAAAACAACAAATTAAAAGGTTTAACCAGTTTTGCCTGATTTTAAGTTAAGTTAAATTTGCATTTTTTTTTAGTTTTAACTCATTTTTAATTAATTTCGAGCCCTAATTTCTAGGAAGGTTCTAGGGACTTTTTAGAAACAGTAAACTAGCATTTTGAGACGTTTTCAGTCAAATTTTACTTATTTTTCACCAAAAATGTTACTTTACCAAAAACAACAAATTAAAAGGTTTAACCAGTTTTGCCTGATTTTAACATAAAATCGAATTTCTTGAAAAACATGAAAACTTGCATTTTTAGACGATTTGAGTCATTTTTTAACCAGTTTTTGCTCTAATCTTAATCTATTTTTTTTCCAAAAACTCTAAATTTGCATTTTTTATAGTTTCAACTCGTTTTTAATTGATTTTTAGTACTAATTCTTAGATAGGTACTTGGCTTTTTCGAAAAACACCAGACTTGCATTTTGAGACGTTATCAGTCAAATTTTACTTATTTTTTATCAAAAATGTTACTTTACCAAAAAACAAATTAAAAGTTTAATCAGTTTTGCCTGATTTTGTGACAAAATTGAATTTCTTGAAAACATGACAACTTGCATTTTTAGACGCTTTGAGTTATTTTTAACCAATTTTTGCTCTCATCTTCATCTATTTTTTCAAAAACTCTAAATTTGCAATTTTTATAGTTTAAACACGTTTTTAAGTGAGTTATAGCCCAAATTCTTAGGTACTCGACTTTTTTGAACATTTTGAGACGTTTTCAGTCAAATTTCACTTATTTTTGACCAAAAATGTTACTTTACCAAAAACAACAAGTTAAAAGGTTCGATTATTTTGCCTCATTTTATCATAAAAATTAATTTCTTGAAAAACATGAAAACTTGCATTTTTAGACTCTTTGAGTTGTTTTTAAACAATTTTTGCTCTCATCTTAATCTATTTTTTTTCAAAACTCTAAATTTGCATTTTTTATAGTTTAAACACGTTATTAAGTGATTTATAGCCCCAATTCTTAGGTACCCGACTTTAAGTTTAATCAGTTTTGCCTGATTTTGTGACAAAATTGAATTTCTTGAAAACATGACAACTTGCATTTTTAGACGCTTTGAGTTATTTTTAACCAATTTTTGCTCTCATCTTCATCTATTTTTTCAAAAACTCTAAATTTGCAATTTTCATAGTTTAAACACGTTTTTAAGTGAGTTATAGCCCAAATTCTTAGGTACCCGACTTTTTTGAACATTTTGAGACGTTTTCAGTCAAATTTCACTTATTTTTGACCAAAAATGTTACTTTACCAAAAACAACAAATTAAAAGGTTCGATTATTTTGCCTCATTTTATCAGAAAAATTAATTTCTTGAAAAACATGAAAACTTGCATTTTTAGACGCTTTGAGTTGTTTTTAAACAATTTTTGCTCTCATCTTAATCTATTTTTTTTTCAAAAACTCTAAATTTGCATTTTTTATAGTTTAAACACGTTATTAAGTGATTTATAGCCCCAATTCTTAGGTACCCGACTTTTTTGAAAACCACCAAACTAGCATTTTGAGACGTTTCCAGTCAAATTTCACCTATTTATGACCAAAAATGTTACTTTACCAAAAAACAAATTAAAAGTTTAATCAGATTTGCCTGATTTTGTGACAAAATTGTATTTCTTGAAAAACATGAAAACTTGCATTTTTACACGCTTTGAGTTATTTTTAACCAATTTTTGCTCTCATCTTAATCAATTTTTTTTCAAAAACTCTAAATTTACATTTTTTATAGTTTAAGCACGTTTTTAGGTGATTTATAGCCTCCAAAAATGTTACTTTACCAAAAACAACAAATTGAAAGGTTTAATCAGTTTTGCCTGATTTTAGCATAAAATCAAATTTCTTGAAAAACATGAAAACTTGCATTTTTAGACGGTTTGAGTCATTTTTAACCAGTTTTTGCTCCAATATTAATCTATTTTTTTTTCAAAACTTTAAATTTGCATCTTTTATAGTTTTAACTCGTTTTTAATTGATTTTTAGTCCTAATTCTTAGGTACTTGGCTTTTTCGAAAAACACCAAACTTGCATTTTGAGACGTTATCAGTCAAATTTTACTTATTTTTGACCAAAAATGTTACTTTACCAAAAAACAAATTAAAGTTTAGTCGGTTTTGCCTGATTTTGTGACAAAATTGAATTTCTTGAAAAACATGAAAACTTGCATTTTTAGACGCTTTGAGTTATTTTTAACCAATTTTTGCTTTCATCTTAATCCACTTTTTTCAAAAACTCTAAATTTGCATTTTTTATGGTTTAATCACGTTTTTAAGTGATTTATAGCCCCAATCCTTAGGTACCTGACTTTTTTTAAAAACACCAAACTAGCATTTTGAGACGTTTCCAGTCAAATTTCACCTATTTATGACCAAAAATGTTACTTTACCAAAAAACAAATTAAAAGTTTAATCAGATTTGCCTGATTTTGTGACAAAATTGTATTTCTTGAAAAACATGAAAACTTGCATTTTAGACGCTTTGAGTTATTTTTAACCAATTTTTGCTCTCATCTTAATCTATTTTTCAAAAACACTAAATTTGCATTTTTTATAGTTTAAACACGTTTTTAAGTGATTTATAGCCCCAATTCTTAGGTACCTGATTTTTTGAAAAACACCAAACTAGCATATTGAGACGTTTCCAGTCAAATTTCACTTATTTATGACCAAAAATGTTACTTTACCAAAAACAACAAATTAAAAGGTTTAATCAGTTTTGCCTGATTTTATCATAAAATTGAATTTCTTCAAAACCATGAAAACATGCATTTTTTGCCGCTTTGAGGTATTTTTAACCGATTTTTGCTCTCGTCTTCTATTTTTTTTCAAAAACTCTAAATTTGCATTTTTTATTGTTTAAACACGTTTTTAAGTAATTTATAGCACCAATTCTTAGGTACCTGACTTTTTTGAACATTTTGAGACGTTTTCAATCAAATTTTACTTATTTATGATCAAAATTGTTACTTTACCAAAAACAACAAATTAAAAGGTTTAATCAGTTTTGCCTGATTGTTGAAAAACATGAAAACTTGCATTTTTAGACACTTTGAGTTATTTTTAGCCAATTTTTGCTCTCATCTTAATCCACTTTTTTCAAAAACTATAAATTTACATTTTTTATAGTTTAAACATGTTTTTAAGTGATTTATAGCCTCCAAAAATGTTACTTTACCAAAAACAACAAACTAGAAGGTTTAATCAGTGTTGCCTGTTTTTATCATATTTTCTTGAAAAACATTGAATTTCTTGAAAAACATGAATACTTGCATTTTAAGAATTTTTGCTGTAATATTAATCTATTAAAACTCTAAGTTTGCATTTTTGATGGTTTTAACTTGTTTTTAATTGATTTTTAGTCAAATTCTTAGGTACTTGGCTTTTTTTAAAAACACCAAACTTGCAATTTGAGACGTTATCAGTAAAATTTTACTTATTTTTGACCAAATATGTTACCTTACCAAAAAAACAAATTAAAAGTTTAATAAGTTTTGCCTGATTTTGTGACAAAATTGAATTTCTTGAAAAACATGAAAACTTGCATTTTTAGACGCTTTGAGTTATATTTAACCAATTTTTGCTCTCATTTTAATCTATTTTTTTCAAAAACTCTAAATTTGCATTTTTTTATAGTTTAATCACGTTTTTAAGGGTTTAGTTTAGTTTAGTTTAAATTTATAGCCTCCAAAAATGTTACTTTGCCAAAAACAACAAATTAAAAGGTTTAGTCAGTTATGCCTGATTTTACCATAAAATTGAATTTCTTGAAAAACATGAGAACTTGCATTTTTAGGCGCTTTGAGTCATTTTTAACTAATTTTTTGCCCTAATCTTAATCTATTTTGTTTCCAAAAACTCCAAATTTGCATTTTTTGTACTCTACAAAACATCAAATAATTTTGTTTATTTTGATGTAATCCATTTTTTATCTGTTCAAAAAACATAAGATATTAACTACAGCTGTAATTATCGGTTTTGGCCACTTTTAGGTTGCATAAAGTCAAAAAAAAAGTAGAAAATGAAGTTTTTTTGATAGGTATCTACAACGGATATGAAAAACCAGGTAGTTCTGGAATTCTTTTAGTGGATTTTGTAACCGAGTGTTAGCAGTTAAATAACCGAATTTCCCTTAATGGAATTACTGTAAATTTTAATGTTTAAATGTGGATATGGGATTTTTCAACAAAGTCTTTGATTTTGAAAATTAAATATCCAGCGTGTTATTATTCTTGCGCTAAATGTTCAATAGAAAGCAACTTTAACCGAAATATTCTTTTCTTGCGATCATGTGATTGATGATTTCTGACTCTCATGCAAAAAGGTTTTAATGTGTACAAGTAACGGGTCCCTTCATTTTGTCTTAGAAATATTTTAGCTAATTTTGTTGCATAAATCTCGGGATGGCTTTGATATATTTTGACAAAATGTCATTCGACTCCAAAAGATAGAAAATCACATTCGGAACATACACGATTACATACATATTCCATAGTGTTTCAATTACCTATCGGAAGTTGTTGTTCATTTGACTAGTTTCTAATTTCCTCTTCTTTACTTAGATTAACTACGGGGGAAAAGTACCAACCTCCTTCTACACGAAAAATTTAGAAGTGGATGAAACGTCACCAAAGAAAGAATACACAACTGCTGTGATAAAGAAAGGAGAAAAATTAATTTTAGAGTTTATAGTTAAAGACGACGATTGCTTTTTGAGGTTTGTTTGATCTACTAATGGCCACACTTAAACAAGTATTTAAGTTCACTGTTGTCTATTAGGTGGGATTTCAAGACGGACGATCACGATATACGATTCGGAATAACTCTCAAAGACGCGAAGGGCAATACTAGTCCCGCAGTCCGACATTCCAGAGTATCGTCGCAGCAATTCGATGAGAGTGGTGTTTTAGCGTGCCAGGCACCTGCAACATGTGAGTATTTTTCCGGAAATAAGTAGGTCGATTTCCGTAACTTTCGGTAAAGCTGTTTAACGTCTTTTTATCGACGAACTCGTATTTCAGATATTGTTACATTCGACAACAGCTATAGTTTAATGCGAAGCAAGAAAATACATTACTCGGTCTACTTAACACCATCAGTCAAGACCTTAAACATTCTACCAACCGAAGAAGAGGTAGCAGCAATTTTACACGACGCTGGCACTATTGGTAGTAATGACGAAAATAACGAGGCAATTTCGAATTTTACAAATTTGTAACTTTATTAACCAAATGTATAATATAATATGTGTTGGGGTATAGTTAAATAATAAAAATATGTTTTAATTCAAGGCGTATTGTAATAATTTTAATATTAATACATTCACCCTGCAACACGACGCCCCTATTATGGATTTACTACATGACACTATGATAACCATATTATTGTACAACCGTGGGTAAAGGAAATTTAAAAAAAAATAACACCTTAGTACGCAGGTAATTGATAAACATAAAATTAGAAAAATTATAAGTTTTCCGCAAAAACTAAGTACAAACCTGCTATTTTGCACAAAAATCGTTTGAAATTCATTTCTGTTTACAGTAAAACATAATTGTAAAATATATAATCAGCAATAACTACAATCTTAAAAAAAACAGATACTAAAGAGTAGTGTAGGAAAGGGTGTAACATTTGCTTTTGTGTATATTAGAATAAATTGTTGAATTTGTTTTTTTAATTTTTAGACGAGACATAATAAGTCAGTCATCGTCGTTGAAGGTAAAAAGCATACTGACTAACTCTGCCTTCTCACATTGTTCGCCCTCTAGTTTTTGAGGTTCGTTCCAGCGTTTCAAAGTGGGCACCACCAGTAACCTAGTTTTAGGGTCTTTTCTAAACGGGCAGTTTGGATCCTTCCACCTGCAATTAGCATATAATATGTTATTCGGTAACCAATACCTTACGACGTAAGATAAGATTGCCACCTCGTTCATTTGCACCTCTTTGATGTAAAAATGTTCGAGACTTTGACTAACTTTGTTAATAGAGGGGCAATTACACAACTTGAAACCCAATGAAAGCAGAAAAATAGTATCTTACTGGAAATAAACTTACGTCTCACGATCTCCAACTTCCACAACCACAAAATGGGAATCCTCAGGTAATTTGCTCAGTTCTTTTTCCACAACCGGCCAAGCTGAAACATAATAAATAGTTAAGTTAGGTTTTTTTCTCCTCATCTTTTGCACTGCAGTTATTTACTAGACATGTATACAAATTACAAAATCTACTTATTTTAACTGATATGTTGGAGTTCTATGAGCTAAAAGAAAACTTACGAAACAGACGAGCATGTTAAAAAAAAAAATGCCAATTTTCCTAAAAATGGTTTCGTTTATGGCAGGAAGTCCGCCATGTTAAAGGCGTAATTTCATCGATACAGCACCTCAATTGACCATTCCAGAACAGCTGTTTTTGACAAGCTTTTTTGAGGAGCCTACAAATGTAGTCAGACATACCAAAGTTTCTGTGCTTATACGGAAATGATGAATAAGAATCGACAATTCAATGCCGTTTGTTTTTTTAGGATGATATATCCTCATTAAAACAATATTGTTCTGTTATTATTCGCATTTTATTAACATTATATTTACCCTTACATAACTTATAACGACACATAATTAAATTAACCTATAAAAAATAGTAAGAGCGGCAACACCGCAGCCAGTTTATTAATTATGATGAACATATTTCGTTTGACGTTTTAGGATTTTCTTCATTCTGACTTGGAGCTTTTGCCTAAAGGAGACAATGTAGCAATATAATATAAATACATCTCAAATCAAGCACGAAACATGATGATCAAGATGAAATTTTAAGTTCCGTCTGACATTTAAATAGGTTGGTCCGCCATATTGCCTTGAGTGGCAAATATGTCAAATGACGTAATTCGAGAATGATCAATTGGCGAATCGCGATTTCGAATTATCTGACACAAGTACGTCAATACATACAGGACATTCTGACCTTGAGACCAAAATATGGGGACTCGGATCGGATTCTCTATGCACGTGTGCGTGCGTTGTTGCCAAATCGCGTAAAATCTCATTTTTTGCTATGTGCAGACATTGCAATATACGAGGGATTGTGTTTCCATCCCCTCCTTTTGCAATCCAAGGTCAGCAATGTAAAAGATAGCCCACTGCTAAGAAAAGGGGACCAAAACTGTAAAACAGGAGGGTCTCTCCAGATGTAAAATACTAGCTCGTTGGCTCTCACGATAAAATTACATCATAGATTTCCCAAAAATGGGGACTTCCGGCCAAAAAACCAGACCTTTTTTGGTAAATATCGGCATTTGTTTGTTCTGTCCATATCCCCCAGGTCATTGCTTTTTCTCAATTGTATTTTGTCACATTCAACAATTCGAGTTTGTTCTGATTAATACAACATAGGAGATATGGACAGATCAAACAAATGCCGAAATTTTCCTAAAAACGTTCCAGTTTTTTTTGGTCGAAATTGTCATTATTAAGAGACATGACGTAATTTTGTAATCAGAGCGCATCAACTGGCGAATCGCAATTTCGAATTATTTGACGTAAAATGTCAGGGGACGTCAATTCGCCGGAAGTGATGGAACCAATGACCTCGAAGATATGGACAGAGCCAACAAATGCCAATATTTCCCTAAAAATGTCCGCCCTTTGTGGCTGGAAGTCTGTCGCTTCAAACGTTTCCCTGCGGCAATTTTGTTTTCAGCATACTTCATACAAGCGTCATAGCAACTTAAAGCCGGACTGGATATTGTGTTTGGTTTTTGTTAGAAATTAAGTTTTAGAAAACTTGGAGCGAGGTCAGCTAAGGGGTAGGTGCCCTAGTGCTCTAGTTATGAGATTAATGTAAGTTCGATATTCGATTGGAAGTTAGAAGAAATAAAAAATAATGATAATGACACTGTTTTGCAATATTTTGACGTGAAACGTCACTTCCGGCGGCAGTTGTCATCAGTTCAAAAGTTCCCACTGCTAAAAAGGGGGGCCAAAACTGTAAAATAGGCAGGTGTCACGTCTACAGATTAGCTCGATGAATGGAACTCACTGCTAAGGAGGGCCAAAACTGTAAAACTGTACATTTTTGATATATTCGGTATTCAGTGGAACTAAATATGCACCGCTTATAGACAACGTATCCGATGTAATCATATGCACCGGGTACAATCATGATCCCAACCCTAGAATAGTTCCGATAGGACAATATTGTCATTTGTCAGGGTGCAAGCGCCTGTCATTGAGAACCAGTGTCGCCAATTCGAGCGAAAATTCTACAATTCGAGCGAAAACGCTCCTTGATGTGAGCGAAGCGGGAGCTTTGAATCAATGCGAGGGTTTTTCGAAGATCTTCTGTATTTAGAGTAATACGTAGGTAGTACAACGAGGTAGAAGATATGGCCAGAGCAAACCAATACCTACCGATAATCCCCTAAAAATGGTCCCGTTTTTTGGCCGGAAGTTCGCCATTTTTAAAGTACTTACGACGTAATTTCATCGACACAGGAATTTCATCAACTGATGAAACACGATTTCTAATTATTTACGTCACTTTTAGGGAAAGAGGAAAAGAAAAGATTCGTATTTTACACTTTTAAACTATCTTTGAGTCGTGGGTAAATCGCGTTTTAAATTCGATAGAGTTACTTAATTCAGGGTTTTGATATTTAATTTTTTTATTTATACTTATTACCTGTTTTCTCCACTTATAATATTTAATTGTCTATTTCTTTTTTTGACTTATTGGGCTCATTAATTACAGTTTCTTTCTTTTTTAATGATCCTAAATTTTTGCTTCACAAATTGTCTTGTCTGTCAATCTCCGGTTTTTTTTTTTACTTTCCATGCAAAACATTCTAAAACTCTCACTTGTTTTTGTAATTTTTCACAAATTTAATGTAGCCTTTTCACTTTTTGAATTAATATAATCTTTTTGCATGCACATCAAATCAAATGGTGAATGAATTGACACAACACGGCAAGTGACGTCAATTCAAACCGATACGGCCGTCATTGTTAAGGTACCCCCTGCTAAAAAGGGAGACCAAAACTGTAAAACAGGAGATATAATATACTAGCTCGTTGCTCGTGTTGAACAGTTTTGACCCTCTTTTTTAACAGTGCGTCACTTCATCGACAGGCAGTGAAGTCATTTGACGTTTTAAGTTAAATAATTCCAAAACGCGATTTGCGTTTCTTTAATAGTAGAGCGCGATTTAAGCTTATACAGACTAGATTATTGCTGTTTCGAGAAACAAAAACCTTTTTATGCCACCAAATTTCTAGATTTAGAATCTATTATGTTTTACATAAAGCTACTACAGCTTTTAAATAAGAATGTAGTACGTTAAATTTTCATGCACTGGCAACACTGAAAGCAGGAGGGTCTCTTCAGATATAATATACTGGCTCTTTATCATAGAGGATTTATCAAGGTAGAGGTCTTTATTTACATTTTTCAATATTGGCGTGTTAAACAAACCCTCCATACAGTGTTGCCAGGATTACTTTGCTAGTAAATTGGCACATCCTTTTTTTGAATATCTTGCGAATCTTTACACCACAAGAGTAGGTACTATAATATCTATTGCTGTCCAAATAATTTTTGAATAGTGATTAATAGAACACTTATGACGCTAAAAGAAAAAAAAATACGTTTAAGATGGCCAACTGATCACAATCGGCAACATTGCAGAATTCTGTGACACGTGGTTTATATCAGTTTATGACAATTATTTCATGGATTTTTTTTCTGGTTTCCTGAATGTTTTAAGAGTTTTCCGCCGACTTTTTCGCTTTTAGCAATCGTTTCTGTGTTTTAAATTGTTTCTTAGCCATGGTGAGACAATGTTTTGTGTGTAAAACTTGGGATTATAAAAATAAATCTAGGAAATTCGGTTTTCACCCGGTAAGCTCATTTGTGTTTTGTGGTTATGTTGTTACTCGGCCCCATATTCGTACTAGTTCGTACTAGTTATGACGTACTACAAACGTCAATCTTTCCCCACGGACTAAAAGTGCAGCTTCTAGTGACCTATGGAAACCAAGATTAGGTTCACTGCTTGCTAATGCGCACATTCTTCTGCGCAAGACATATGCGGAGGACACGCCTACCAGAAAAATAGCGTTTTCGGCCGGACGCCCTAGTGCGCTCTCGGAGTCTTCTCATCCTTCTATTCGCAATGAGAAAACAAAGGATGGTAGTAATGTCGCAGCGTACAGAGTAGTCTACCGAAAACTCTAGAAGAACAAAAGTTTGAGGTTAGGTCAACTCTGAGTACTTTTTAACATGAAAAGAAAATTTGTAATAACGAAAGATCGAAGATTTTTTTTTTTGATTATAGGCTCGTATTTATTTTAAAACAAATTAGTGTAATAAGTAATAAATATTCATCGGGCGGCTTGCAACATCGCTTGGTGGTAGTGAAAGTGGACCGTTCCCTCAAAGATCGCGTAAGTTCAAATACTTTGTCCTACAATAACACCAAGACTATCAAGTGTATTGTGTATCGATTTCTTGATACCTGACTCATAAACCAAAGCAAGGAAGTGCGACAAAAATGTTGTGTATTGATTTCTTGATACCTGACATGTAAGCCAAGACAAGGAAAGGCGCCAATATTTTATAGGATAGTTAGACCTTTTCTCATCATGAAAATGGTGAGTATTGGGTAAAATTGAGGTTTTATGATTATAATTAATTAAATTAAATTACATTATTATAATTATTATTATGGTTTTATTATCAATATCAACTGACTAATGTGTAAATGTTACGCGCGTATCCGCCAAAAAAAAAACCTAAAAAGTTAGGTTAACAGCAAATGACATTGAAAGCATTTACGGCATTGTCATGTGTAAATTATACCGGGTGTCCAGCAGAACCCTGGACATAGGAGATTAACATGGGAAATCGGTTTTTACTTTTTTGCGCCTGTACGGTTGATTTGATTGAAAAACGTTTAAGAGTAAATTTGTAGAGCTTATGGTCAGCTACCATCCTGTAATTTTTTCAATACCTCAGTTTTGGCCGTTTTTTTGTAAAACGCCTCGAAAAGTGCAAGAATTTGAATTTGGCGCGTCACCCCCGCCATGCATGTGCAGTGTCGCCAACATAATAATTTCTTAACAAATGTCAATTTATGATTAACTCGCGGGGACTATTTATTTACTCCATTGTCAATGCTCTTATAGTATTTAAGATACCTACAGCATTATAAGGATAATAACACATGAGGTTGATAGTGTAGAACCCAAGATCACGAGAGAGCGAAGGCATTATGTTGTATAATGCTCATGTTGTCTTCAACATTAAATGTCCAACTTCTTGTACTTAAAAAAATTAACTTTTTTTTCAAGCGGACTAAAAGTACGTCATTTGTTTTCTCCTTACGCACACCTAAAGTGGTCTTTCAAATCCTGAGACCAAAAAAGTAGCAAAAAAGTCCTAGGCAGTAAAAGTAAAGTCAAAAGTCACCGCTAGTGTCATGGTGGCGCATATATAAACGATTTTCATTCACCAAAATTATTTTAATAATAGATGACACTAGATAAACAGATCTGAGTGTATTACCATCTTTACATTCTTGTTGAAAAAACAAAGGACAGAAATACTCTCAGAGCACTCAAGAGCACCATCCGAAACCGAATTAGTCGAAATCGCATAGGCTCTCGAATTCTGAATTCGTCTGTTAAATGTCATGCGCGTCATCATATTTATCTGTCAATGTGACATTTATTAATTTAGTATTGAAAATAATGCTACAAATTCTTAGTTTACCATAATCATTGGTTATTATTGAATACATTAAAACCATTGAACATTGAACACCACCATTCTACCATATTCTATGTATTTTACAAATAATATACACAATTGGGTAAGTACCTAGACCCGCTTAAAGAGAATAAGAGAAAATTGCAAAACTGAACCACTTTGAAATAGACTTCTTATTTCTTGCATGCTTGAAAAAAAAATAGTATATGTTACTCGGAGTAAAAGGTCTTTTTCTGCTTCGCCCAGTTGCAGGCCAGAAAAGACCCACTTTTACTCCTAGTGACACAATCTACTATTTATGTATTATGAGTTGATATAAATTATAGGTGCCTATAGGTACCTGGCCAGGCATTTACTACGGCAACACACAACAATGATTATTTTGATTTATAAATGATTAACTTATCTAATTACTGTCAATTTAAATTCATAATGCCCAAGGGCGTTATTTTTTTGGTTATGCACCCTAGGGCATTATTTTTAATATTAATGACTTTGATAGAAGTCAATTATTATGAAATAATAGACCGGTCCAAGGTTAAAAGAATTAAGAGTTCATGCAATAAGTTTCATGTTTTAATTGTTTTTCCTCATATGATTGGTCAAGAGCTAACATGACATAGCTCTTGACCAATCAGATAAGTTCTGAGGAAAAACATTTAAGACATAAAACTTATTGCTTAAGTTTTTAATTGTGTCTACGGTTTCATAAAACCATAAAAATTTGCTTTAATGCATACGTTTTTAATTGTAGTACAGTTTTTGATTACAGCTTAACCCCCAAATGAAACGTTCTGTCACATGACCAATAAATGAAATGTTATCATTCAATAATTATCAATTCATCACGGTTATTATCGTGATCCGTGCGCAGTGTTCGTGACTATTCAGTCAGATTTACTACGATTTTAATCTATGATTAATGTTTGAATAAATTGTAGCTCCTAATTGTATAAATCTCCCTTCCTACAATCTAAATATTACCAAGTAATTATTGCCGTTGTGTTAATAATAGAACATATAGTAGACATACCTACTTTTATACGTGTATTAATTAATTAATTTAACTTACCGGCATTGCAATCCGAACACCAACTTTCGCCGGACGGCTCTTTATTACCGCTAAAATACACGTAAACAAGTTTGTTTTTTGTGTCAAATGTTTTGAAAAATTCCAGGAAATTTTCATAGCCCACTACATGGTGTTTAACGACCATTTTTAAGATTACAATTGCTAAATTAAATTCTGTAGAATCTATTCAGAGGGCGGAAGTAATATTTTCAATAACTAAACACAAGAAAAAAACCATAAACAAGTTATCAAATCATCACAATCAAGCATCGTCATTCGTCACGTCATCGTCGTGGCATGGTTGCCAGTTATTTGCCGACTGTTCGAGTTCAACCGACTTCAACCACAAGTTTCCTGTTCCATTCCAATGTGAAAAAAATCAGACAATTACGTTAAATATAGGGCAAATCCCAAGAAAGGCTAGTAATAGCAGCAAATATTAAAAGCAAAATGAGAAAAGTGGAAATTTTATGAAATTTAGATATGTGTAGTTACTAGTTTTTTTATATATTCAAACAAAATCAGAAATTACCGAAGCAGTTCAACGCCTACGACCACCCACCAACGGTTTCTACCTGCAGAAATCCTCATTCACCAATCCTCAATACGTTCTCATTTCTCAATATTCTCATACAACATACAACCCAAAATCAAAATACTGTTTCGAATTTTTAAGGCAAATGCCTTTATCTGGCAACACTGAGTGGTGGTGAAGACTCAAGAGTGCTCCGCGCATCGTATATTTTGCGCTTCGCTTAAATGCTCCTAACCTGATTGGTATTAGGGATGTACTACGAATATCGATCCTTTTTTTTAATTAGAGGAAATTGCCTTAGTGGAGGAAAAAATAGCAATAACAAATAAGCCTAACTAGCTGTTTTTTTTTCAGTTGTTTTCAGATATTTCTTATTTGTTTTATTGGAATGATGATATTGACGCTTATTCTATAGGAAAGAGTGAAAGTGAAAGTGAGATTTTTGACAACCTTGATTGGTCAAAAAATTCTGTTGACGAATTCCATTGGCCAGCAATTCTCACTTTCACTTTCACCCTTTCCTATAGAATAAGCGTTATTGAGGCTCTCTTTATTTTGCCTAACGACAATGGAGTGGAGGACGGATTGCCGTCGCCCTTGTGCCTGTGTTGAATAAGGATGCAAAGATGCACGCACTCATCAGTCGGACCAGTCCTGATTTATTTATTACTTTTGCTAATTTTAACTTCAGTTATTAAGTATTTATCTTCAATTCGATTCATCTGCTTAGCTTGGATCATGCGTAATGTCGCTATTAATTGATTTCTCTGACTGGCCATGTGACACGTGATTTCCTTTTATTTTTCCTCGTGGGCACCGGTGCTGCAATTCTGGTGTGTGCTTCATGCTTTCTTTTATCTTGAACTTCGACGAAGAGACCCAGCCAAGGACTGGGGCTCTATCTTTTTATCGCCCTTAGAGTTCGGCTGATTTAGGATGTATAACTGTTTGGGGTTTTCTATTTGAGTCTTTTTTTCTACGTTGCGTGCAACAAAACTGTTTATCTGCTCCGGCAGGCTTTAACGGCTGACAAAACTCTTGTCTCGGTAAGTTGCACAACACATTTTTGCTATCGCCGCCATTTTACTAAATGGGTCTGGCACGTGGAACGTTTTTCAGTCCGGGGTTGAAGCACCAGCGGCCGTACTTACCACCGGTACCACCCCAATAGTTGAGCCCCAAAGGGGGAAGAACGTTTTTTGAATAAAAAAACCCTTAGTGAGGTAATTATTGAATGTTTTGTGTTTTTCAGTTTTTTTTTATCAAGTAAGTTTTTTCCCTTAATAATATACTCAAAGTTAATAACTTTGACTTTTCTAAATGAAATTTCACATAATTCGACTTTCACATATTTTTTTTATCTGTAACTACGGTTTTGATGTGTTTGAATTTAATTTGGTCCTTCAATGCTTACGTCTCTCTCTTTTAATCTTTAAATTATAGATTTAATGATATTACTAAGCTTTTGATGATTTAATGATATTACCTGCTTTAAGGAAAAATTGTTTGTATAACAGGTTTTCTTTCCTAGAGTTTTTTTTGGGGTTTAGTTAAGCATAACCTGTACCTAATATCGAGTCACCTATTGTCACTTCTGTAGGAAGACAACCAGCATCAAGTTCTAAATGTAAGCTAACACTCATAGCAAACTACCAAATTGATTTTTTTTGACCTTACATATTTGTCTATATTTTGGTTTGGTGTTCCAATATTCCATCATTGGAGGTGTCTGGCTTTACTGTCAAAGCCAGTGGCGCTAACCTACCCCACTCTCCAAATTATCTGAGCTGGGCCACACTTAGATTTTGAGGTCACTAGACAACTCACACCCCTTTAATGTGGTGAACGTATTCAGCCAAAGTTTACGCTCACAAAAATAAAACACTTTTTACCGTCTTGTATCTGGTTTTTTATTTCTTAACAGCAAAAAAATTCTAAACTTATTTTTACCTAAACCCGACATAAAAATGCACAAAACATAAACTGTCAACTTTCCCTCCCTTTTTCCTACTGACGACCAGTGATGGGCGCGTATTTTACGTGATGTATATTACACCATTATGTACACGTAGACAATAATAATATAAACATATTATTATTGTCTAGACATAAATAATTTAAACATTTTACAAAATATTTGCCATCAGTTTTAAACAAAATATACAATATACCCCAGATCATCAATCTCTTGACTTGAATATCGCTTGACATGATTAAATTAATATTTCGTAACTTTTGAATGGTTTTGCATAGGTTTTAAATTTTATATTTAAATACACCACAAGACAAATAATTAATAACGTAAGAAAACAATAACCATACCGTACCATAACTCTACAAAACTTGTCACTCAGTTGACAGTTGTCATCAATGTAATCTCAAATTTATGAAATCTACATAATTTACATGATTTTCTACATGAAAGCATTATCTACATTATCTACGCATTGTATACGCCATAAACGTAAAAAATAAATTCTACGCGTAAACGCCCATCACTGCTGACGACTGATAACTGACATGACAAGTGACACACATTACTATTCTGACATTTAGCTTAAACTTCAAATTACGGAATACTACATTAATAAACTCAAATTGTATTGTAGTTTTCCTTACCTTTCATTCGTAAACAAACCCTTCTCTATAAGCAGGATTTCATCCTGTAGAAAAAGCGTCGCATATGATTAAAAACAAGTCCGGGAGATAAAAAGTTGTGAAGTACCTTTAAAATTAATAATCAATTATAGATAAAAATAGAGGTAAATAATAAATGCAATTTATAAAAGGAAAAAAAAGAGAGAAAACCTCTCATATGTGACGTATGACTGATAAAGTTTTTTTTTCATTTTGTAATTTTTTTCTCTGAATCCGTTATTAAAAAGGCAAATCCACACAAAATATTGTTTATTTATAATTTTAATCATAATTAAAATGTTTGCAGCTATATTACTGATGAATATAGGGCATCGAAACGTTTAAGACTAATAGAAGTTTGAGAAAAGAACACTGTGTTTTTTCTGATAACATAAGGACCGCCGCACCCCAAGAACTACCCCCCCGTATAAAACAAAATATTGTTATAATCAAATTTCGTCATAGCCGTAATAAGCCTAAAAAGAAAATATATTAAAGTTAGCTCTAGCATAATCGTTGTCACCAGTCGTCGTCCCCCCCCCTCGCCCGCTTTGTCACGTGGTTTTGGCTGGTTTTGGATGTTACCATCGCCAGGGGATGAGGTAACTACGGGGATTTTCTAAGTCTCACGTATTAGGTGGTGCCAAATTTTCCAAGTGCAAAATTCCATGCCGCAAGAGGGACGTACACGTCTCTCAAAATGGATCGTTCTTCACTATATCCCTGTGGTCTTAAAAAGAGTTAATTTGGGGCGGCAGAAAACCGATAATTATTCCGTGGCATTTCATGTTGGGTGCAAAAAAACCGATGAATATATAATAGAGTTTAGCCAGTTTTATTCGAGTTCCTAATTATTAAATGTTAATTACAATATGTTGGGTCTTGGTATTGAGTTACACCTGTGCTCGGCGAATAAGACCTTTTTAAAATAGTTAGGTAGGGTTTTTGTTAGAAAGTAAAAAAGGATGTCCGAGACTGTGAGATGTTTTGCAGTTTTGTTTAAATAAAGAATCGTGAGCTAATGCAACGCATACACTCATGTTCATCGACCAACACAAGCAACAAAGAACTAGGGAGTGCCAAGGCTGTGGATCGAAGGAGCGCACAACAGAACCAATTGCCCGTTCAATGACATCGAATGTTTTGTCTGTGGAAAAACTGGTCACAGGAAAAAAAGATAGGTTTTCAAATCTCTCCCAATTGCTTTGGCAATCCAAGATGTATTGGATATTCAGTTGGATCGCTTGGTTAAGAATGCAACGTTGACAAAGGTGGAGCATTCTGACTGGGTGGCGCCCATCGTCGTTGTTAGACGTTCTAATGGAAAAATTCGGCTGTGCGCAGACTTCTCTACTGGTCTAAATAAGGTTTTAGAAGAAGACGTTTACCCCATACCTAATTTAGAAGGACTATAATAACTAAGTTCAATAGCAACAAAATTTTTACCCAACTCGACTTCGCAGACGCTTATCTTAGATGATGAGAGTCGGTTGCTCACCACGATAGCAACACATCGCGGATTATATCGTTACAACCGTCTAGTCTTTGGCCTCAAACCTGCCCCGGCCATATTTCAACGTCTAATTGAAACTTGTCTATCCGGCGTAGAAGGTGTAGTAGTAGTAGTATACTTGGATGACGTCCTTGTCATGGCACCGACTGAAGAGATACACACAACGGTTACATCAAGTTCTGGAGCGTTTGGACAAATGGGGATTTCGCCTCAACTTGAATAAGTGCAAATTCAGAGCACAGTCAAATACTTGGGCTTCATTGTTGACCAAGATAGACTCAAGCCTGATCCAGTTCGCATAGCTGCCGTCGAAAGCTTGAGACGACCCTGTAATCAGAAAGATGTTCGATCTTTTTTGGGTCTCACAAACTATTACAGCAAGTTCGTAAATGATCTTTAACGCAAAAAGACACCACTAGAAGAACTTTTAAAGAAAAATATTAAATTTGAGTGGACGTGTTCAAAAGCATTAAAGACACGTTAAAAAGTCCGCTTTTGCTTGCACACTTTGACCCGCACCAAAAACTCGTAGTTGCGGCTGATGCTTGCCAGACAGAGGACTACTTCAGCGATATGTCGATGGAAACGAGAAGGCGGTGTTTCACTTGAGCAAGGCTCTTACGACCTCTCAACGCCAGTACAGCCAGATCGAAAAGGAGGCTCTTGCACTGGTTACTGCTGTTGAAAGATTTTACAAGTTTTTATGGGGGCATCATTTTATATTGCAGACAGATCACCGGCCTCTGATCGCCTTGTTCAACAAGGATATGAAAGGACTCACTGAGCGCACTGCTTCGCGCTTAAGACGTTGGGCGCTGAGACTTATCGGCTACGACTTCGACATTGAATACGTGAAAACCGAGGCGTTTGGACAAGCTGACGCCCTTTCACGTCTTATCAACGATGCTCGAAAAGACATTCAGGCTCCTAATATGGAAGACGTGATTGCTATACCCTTCAATTGGTTGACCACGTTCTATACGAAATTAGCTTGGAAGCTATGGGATCGGTGGAAGCACGAAATAACTTACAACGCATGACCCTTGCAGACGTCACTTATTTCAGAAAGATTGCAAATCGAATCAGAAACGGCTGGAATGAAAACGACTCTGATGACGAAAATCTCTAGCCCTACATGCGACATTCCGATTGTTTAGCCATCGCAAATGATGTTATTATTATGGACGAACGAGTTGTCATACCTCCGCAACTTCTGGACTTTCCTCTTCATTTATTACATCGTGGTCACCCCGGAATTCGCCGAATGCGCAATGCTCCAATTGTGCAAGAACAGCGGCCTTGCCGTGCAAGGAACCCTTGAATCCATGGCCACGGCCCGAAGGTTCTTGGAGTCCAGATGGACTTCGCTGAACCAGTTAAGGGACACTCGTTTTTGGTTATTGTAGCTAGTTTCAGCGGTTATGTAGACACTGTTTTGTGCCACTTACTTTTTCGACACTTTGGTGCTCCAGAAACAGTGGTGTCGGATAATGGAACTCAGTACACGTCAGGCGAGTTTGCCTCTCTTTGTGCCGAGTTTGACATTATTCACTTGCGTTCACCGCCTCGGATGCCACAGTGCAATGGATTAGCCGAACGAATTGTGCTGACATTGAAAAATGCTCTTGAACCCAACAAATCTAATTTGGATATGATTGTTGCAACGTACAATCATACACCGAGTAGCGAACTGGACAATAGATCTCTGGCAGAAGTTTTCTTTGTGCGTGTGCCTCGTACTCCATTAGATATTTTTCGGTCTAGAACTGACCTATCAAATGCAGACCTCTCAGAAAATCAGGGGCAGATGAACCCTACAGTTCCATCGTCATCACGGGGCACATCACCGCAAGTTTCACGAGGGAGAAACTGTAATTGTTGAACTATGGAACGGAAAACGGATTGATGGAGTCATCACGAAACTCGTTGGAAACACTATTGCCGAGGTGGACATAGGAGATAATACAGTAATACGCCATTTCAACGAAATTTGGGAGCGTCGTGACCAGCCGTCATCACTTTCACGAGGATTAACTGCATTGCTAGAGATGCCTCAAGGCGAAAATTATTCAGATAAACCGCAGGTTGAGTCTGAGCTACCTCAACGTCCTTTTTCGTTTACCACTGAACAAAGATCGAGTGATTCGGAACATCCATCAGTAATCAATCGCGATAGGCAACCTTTCGAGGAAGATATTGATCTTGAGCAGTTCCCTCCTCCTCCAACCCCGTACAATTTATTGATGTGGAACAGCAGCTTTCACACTCCCAGCCTTCCGGAGTCTGCCGGGTAACCCCAGTAAATCAGATTTATTCCCAGCCACGTCGTTTAAACCGCACAGACTGGAATTATCGTGACTTGTCAGGAACACGACCTTATAATCGCCGGTCGTTTTCGCTAACTTAAGTACAGGAGGAATGTTGGGTCTTGGTATATATAATAAGCAAGGAAAATGAGGGTTGAAAAAGAGATAGGTAATAAGCTATTACCGCCCTTGGGTGGTAATGAATACCCATTACCTACGTCTCATTTAGAGGTAGGTAATACGTAATTTCCCACCCTCCTAGGACGTTTGTAATGATACCATTACATATATGGCTGTAAATAAAAAAAAAATGTTAATTTAAAATAAAAATATTATAACAATTGTCAGTTCTATCTGACTAACCTGACAAAAAAAACGAGGAACGGTGACCTAATAATATAAGCCAATTGGCCCACAGAAACGTGTTTACTATTCCTAACCGTAAGTGAGAAAAAATAGTAAACAACGCAGTGCGAAAGAGAAAAGAATACGGCAAGTAGATAGCTGCTTGGATTCTCGATATTATGGTGAACGAAATACTACTATAATATGATATTATAACTTTATAACTTTTATTACTACGCTACAAATACCAAATTGCCGGGAGTCTCCTGCAACAGTCTGTTATATGCAAAAAAGGGGGTAGAGTGGGGGATGAAGCTGTATCTAAGACATTCGAAAGCACTCAGCGTAGCTTTTCGTAGGCGGGCAGTGAGCGGTTTAATTAATTAATAAAGGCGCGCTATTTAAAGTCACGATCGATAATCCCGGCGTTTCTAAAACGAGTTTAAAAGAGTGAAATATAAATTGGCGGCAATCAGATCGGCGTAGCCAAGATCTCTCGCGTCAAAAATCGAAATTCCTTTTGGGTAGAAACTATCCGCAAGCGTCTAGATTCAAACTCCAACTCCCCCATATTAAAACGTTTGGTACCCCCCAGATACTTACTATTCCTGGGAGGGTACGCATATTGAAACCATTGGTTCGACAGAACATCGATACAAACCTTGCCACTATCGCGTTTCGAATGGCGTAAAATGTGTACATTTAAAAAACCAACTTTTCCGGAAAATACACAAGGGGTGAATACGTGATAATTGGACGGAGTAAACAATGCTTTCCAAAATGACATCTCACTCGACATAGGTAGCAATTAAAGCCTTTTAGTTATGTAAATTGACCGTCAATTTCCTGGCCGAGTCATTCAAGTCATTCACGACCGAATTCACTTTCAAAAGATGCAAAACAAATATCTGTATGCTGAGAGAGGATAAGATTCTAATTCTAATCAACATTCAATTACTACTGTGTCATTTGGTTCACAGGTCTGAGATACTTTTTATGGCGTACCTACAGGGTAGTAGTGCAGTACCTACTAAAACTAGTATCTACCCTTTCTCTAAGAGCCACTTTTACATTTTAAGTTAAAACCCTACCTGAGAGCGGTTTCACACTCTACGCTGAAATTTCAGTTCTTCGGCTTTCTATGTCGAATAAAGTGATTGTCTAATTTTGGAAAAGTTAGTCAAAGCTGACGTGTTAAGTCCAATGGGATCAGTATGTATGCGAGAAATAGAAATAGTTTGCAAGTTGTCTATTTTTTCTTCTGATTTCTTTATCACGCATCAAAATTTGACAAAATCTTGTAAGAAATATGTTGCTTAAAAGACACAAAATTTACATTTCTTTTTACTGCTGGGGTAGGTACATGAAAGAAATGTAAAGTAATTTTAGAAAAAGTTGTTTTTTCGGATATTTCCGGACAGAGTGGGAATTCTTTGAATTTGAAAACATTACTTTTGATCAGTATTAAAATGGTGAAATTTGTCTCGTTTTTTAATCAAATTTGAAAGGGTGACGAAAATAATATCCTAGTTTGCTGTCTCATATTAATACATATGAATTAACCCAATAAACAGCTGAAAATTTGGCTAATATTATTTCATTAAACTAAGCTACATTTGTAAAAAATTGTTCAAATCTGGTAAACCTTCAGCGCTGTCTAGTTTATCGATATTCTCCTTAATTAGCTCCTCAACATTCACTTTGTCCAACTCCTCCTGTATCCTCGTTTTGATGGGTTTCTCAATGGCATCCATAATTTGATAGCGCAGCAGATTTGGCACCACATTCACTCCTAGTTCTATTAGATAATCCACTGTTCCTAAACCGTCAAACCGCAATTGGATATTTCCCAATTCTATTTGTATGTCGTCCAAGGATGGTCTTTTTCTGGTATCCATACTTTGACTTGCGTTCAGTTGCACCTAAAAATGTAGCTACGTGTTAGTTAACAAAAACGTTTGGTACTCCTAATTGGTATCCTTATCAAGTCAATTCCTCATGAAGAAGCAAGAAATAGTTATTTATTTAACAAGTGCGAAAAGTGGTACTCTACTGCACGCGATTGAACTACGACGCGAAGTGCAGTTCGGTCAGCAATCATATGGGGTATAGGCACGTCCGCACGTGTTAGGTACACAATTAACAATATGCTAACCCTGAGGAAGACCTCAATAAAGGTTGAAACGTTGGCTCTTTCACAAATGTGAAGTAGTTATTTCTGTCCTACACCCTACTACTATTTTCACTTCTATCGACCTGATTAAAGGACGCAAAACGTATATGATACACAATTAACTTTTCCTACGAGTGCGCATGTGGTCAATCTAAAGTGATTTTGGGCTTTGAAGCCCCGAAACCACTGGAATTTTTTCCTGACGTTTCGTCTACAGCTGCAGCAGACATTATCAAAGGCAATGAGTCAATGGGCAAAGTGACCTCCAGTGCTTCCTGACGTTTACTGATTCGACTATGGTGAGCTCCGTAGTATTTATTCCCCCGCCATCGCGCTGCAGTAGAGGTCCTCGGGAGGGGGTAGTGGTGACGCGGGGTTGCGGCGCACTTGAATTATGTCGTAGAGCTTGCTTCCAGTCTGCATTTATAAACGTAATTTCCTCCTTCATGTTGAATTTATCGTCGTGTTTAAAGATCTCAATGGCGTCTCTCGTTAGCCTCGGATAGAAATGCTGCGATTTATATAAGACGTGACCTTCGGAAAGAACGTGCTCTGCTACTGCTGACTTTTATGTTTGTGCCACTCCTCTTGTGTTTCGTAGTCCTCGTGTTGACACTGCGTTTTGTGGTACTTTTTGTGGCTGTATTATATACCGAGGCACAGCTTCATGGAACTCGGTAAACTCCGGGTGCCAACTCTGGGGTCTCTGCGGTCTTTGGCCGACCCCAAGCTCTGTTGTATCGTACCAGTGGGTTTAAAGACAGTTTGTTTTAACATTGTGCTTTTTCTGCAGCATAGTCTTCAAGCACTCAAGCATAGTCTGCCGATCCTGTCCGTTACTTTGTGGATGTATGGTAAACTAATCCATCCGCGCTTTTCTTCATCTTCTCCCGTTGTTCCTTTCTGGCGCTCTACATTCCTTGGACGGACAGCCATATCGAACTCGTGCTTGTTGTATCCATTCCAACCAAAGGCTCTTTCCAGATGCGTTATTTCCCGTTCCAATTCAGCCGGCTCACAAATTCTCTTGACTCTCACAGGCAGAGTCTTTATGTCTTCCCTTTCTTGTCTGGGAGGATGATTCAATCCGATATAGCGTGAATAAGAGTATTGACCATCCCACATTTCGGTCATTTATCTATCAGCCGCCATTGAAAAAAAGGTTGTTTTTTAAATAAGGAGGTTTTCTACCAACAAAATTCGACATTATGGCACAATTCGAAAAACAACGAGTTCATTAAATATGCATTTACGCCACTGGAATCTACCAAAAAAAGTACTTTGAAATAAGTAAAGTAAGTAATTTTTAGCTATACCTACACAAAAGTAACCAAATTTAAAAGGTTTTTTTGGAATTGGCAAATATCAACTTGCACTATCATTTTGCACATAACGATATTTTTTTTATTGATTAAGGCCCTAAACGTAGCTAAAAAAAATACGTCGAGGTTAGCGTATTTGTTTTTCTATCTCTTATGGCTTTCGAGATTTTCTATCTAATCAAACTTTAAGATATTTAAAATTAATACAGAGGGTATTGAAGTTTTTCAAATATTGTAGCTACAAAAAAGGGTATCTCAAAAAATGCTCACCCGTATATATTCGACGCTAAAAGAAGCAGTTCCCGCTCTTGCCATAATCCCTGATACGAAAGAAAGTTCCCAATGTGTGGTACCTAACAGTTTTTGGGTACCAACTTCCACCAAAGTATGCATGGTGTTATTTCTCATTTCCAGAATAATGTCGTTGGTTCTGAAATAAACTATTTTTATACTTTACGAGTCCGTAAAACGATATAAACTATTACCTATGAAAGCTGGAACCTCCATACAACCACGTGTGGGTTAGGAAGACGTCAACTATTCCTGCACTACTGTTATAATCTGCTATCTTGTATGGATCGTATCCCATAAATTGCACTTTTTTCCGAACTTCCGTCACCAACTGGTCAAAAGGTGCAATGGAGTTGGGGAATTTCTGCGGGAATTTCGCAACTTGCTTGTTGATGTCGTTCCTTATGTTGGTGTTCGCTTCGCTGAGAATGAAAGGCTTAATCGAGTCAAAGACGAATGCCCCAACAGAATTCATAATACCCTTGAAAAATTCAACTTTAGCCTCAAAGTACTTAATAAGGTCTTGCATTGCTTCACCTGGAACATAGAAGCAAAGAATCCTAGTCCCTGAAAGTCCATTTCCATGTTTTTAAATACAATATCCATGGCAATATCTTGAGCCTCCAGAGAGCCATTTCGTTGAACTTCAAGGTTGGCAATTGCTTTGATATTGACTCCGGTTAATTTTACCGTAAAAGGTCCCTGGGCAGATGAAAACCACGTTCTAAAGAAAAGTTATTAATTATTTCAGGTTTTTTTTTTTAGTATCAGGTTTATACTGTCACTAGGTGTAACTACCCATGGCAATGTGATGTGGGTTTTGCTAGACCTTGATCCGAGGTGGGAGAAGAACGGATTTTTTAAATCCATATTTCCATATTTTTAATATTTCAGAGCTACGCTTTGTACCTCTTTTTTACATTTCTCGTTTTTTGTTAGAGTTACCTATGTATCTATTTTGTATACTATTGCCAGTAGTTTTATAGTAAGAAAATTAAAGCCTTGTTATGTGAAGGCATATATAGATTTATTATTTGGAATTTTAATGAGCGATGGATAATCTGCCTGGTCCGAAAAGGCTGAAGTTGGATCCCTATTCTAAATAAAATTAGTCAACTACAAAAACTATACGAGTACTCCATATTCTTAAAGTGACCTTGTTACAAATCTATGAAAATAAAAAAAGTGTACGGTCTCAAAAATTCCCAAATTCCAAAGATAGCTATTCTAAAACATTGAAATTTTTAATGGGCGATACTCCCACAATAGCACACTCCCAGAAAGTGGTATGACGACTCTTCCCCTGCTCTACAGTGGGTGCAGAGTGGACTTTCCTAGGAGGTGCATGTGTCTGTTTAGTCTGCAGTGGCCAGTGAGGATTCCTATCTGGTCTTCCAAGCACTGTTGACTTCTCCCAAGTAATCACGAGACCTTGATTCTATCCGGGTTAGGATAGATTTCCTTGGTCCATCTACATATTCTTGATTGTTTCCAGTTTGTCCTTGTACTGTTCCATGTCCACTCATTTAGAGTGTGAGAGACGTACCTATTGCTTACTCCTAGGCATGGTTCCGGTCCAGTAAAGCACGTCTGGGAACCACGCTTGGCCGATTCATCGGGGCGCTCGTTTCCCTCAATGCCCCTATGTCCAGGAACCCATTCAAGAGTTACCCTATTTGTTTCTGCCTCTGTGCCTTTAGAGCATCCCTGCAGTCCTGAACGCGCTTTGAAATCGTCCTGTTCCTGCAGATGGCTCGCAGAGCCGCCTGACTGTCTGAGTAGATGAAGATGGTCTGTTTTGCTCCTTGTTTGACTTCTGGTCGTTTGGCCACTTCCAGTATATATACTTTGTATATTCCAGCTCCTGACGACTGTGAATCAGTCATTCTAGATCTATCTGTAGACCATACCTGATTATTCTCAGAAGGTTGCTGAAGCAGCTCTTCTTTGAATTTTGCTCTTTCAAATGACTCATTCCAAATGACTGTTTTAGTTTCAGCTGATCGCAAGGTCACCCACCCTGAGACTGGACAATTGGGACATCCCGCTGGATGAGGCTGACGATCTGCTTGGGACCACTTCTTATGACTTCCACATTCCTTCCACTGGTCGCAGCAATCCATCCTCCTGCAGGAAGTGATCGCAACCTTTTTCGTCCAGATTGGAAGCTCCGGAAGACACAGTAAGGCATTGAGAGCTGCTTCCGGTGTTGTTCTGAACGCACCCGTTATGGCTAGGCAAACTGCTCTCTGCAGTCTGGCCAACCTTAAGGCATAGCAGATCCTGTTCACCGCTGACCATCAGACCATAAGATATCCTTGGCCTGATTACTGCGGTGTAGAGCCAGTGCAAGACGTGTGGATTTAGACCCCATCTCCGGCCCACTGCTCTGCGCAGTTGGCATATAAGTGTTGTTACCTTGTTGCAAGCCTTTTCTACGTGACTTTTCCAGGTCATCTCGCTGTTTCCTTTTGGTGTAGGGCACAAGCTCTGTCTTGACAGGATTAGGTTAGATGTCATGCCGCTATATGCATACGCCTGCTTACTGAACCCCTCGGACTGTATTCTTTCCCAAAAGACCGTCGGAGGAGGAGTCGTCATTAGGAGATACCATAGTTGAGGTGATAAGCAGCTGCTTTGTGGACAGCAGGCCTCGACCTCGATTTCCCTACGGTGATCTCCCAGAGATGCCGTCACCCTACGGTTGCAGAACATCGATCTGACCCAGCTTACCAACTGTGTTGGAGTCCCTCGGGACCTAAAGGCCTCGCAGATGTTTGTTCTGGCTATGTCGAATGATCCCTCAATATCGAAAAAGAGTGTCAGCGGAACTTCTTTATTCGAGTAAGCCTTCTCTATTTTATGCACCATAGAGTGGAGAGTCGTGTCAGTCGACTTCCCTTTACTGTAGGCATGTTGATCGGAGGAGCGGCCACGCCATTTTTTCCAGGGAAGTGGGTCTCCAGGAGAATCTCTAAGGTCTCTCGTTCATGTTCCGTCCTATTTTTTCCTTGTACTTAGTTGTTTTCCTATTTCTGGTCTCAGCAATTTGGCGAGCTTGGCCGATTCCGGAAGCGAGTCCATCTCTCCGCAGAATTTCCGCCAGCTCGCTCTTTTGTTTCGCCTTAACTCTTTTTTGAATTCTCTGCGAGCTTCGTTGTATCCGCCTCATTCCTGCGCACCCTTTATGGCAGCCCGGTGGAAGGCCCTTCTGGCGTCTAACTTAAGACGCTCCAGCGTGCCATTCCACCACGGAACTCTTAACGAGCACCTTGCTTCCTAAGTGGGCACGACTCTTCACTTATCTATTCCCTCTGTAGAGAGCAACCGTCGGTGGTTGCGACCCATGACCTGACCTAAAAGTTCATTGAACTTTATCCACTCTGTGGTCATCGGGTTCCTTTTCGGCGGTGTATCTGTCCAGTCTGACTCGATTTCAAATCTTATCATCCTGTGGTCGGACATCAAAATGCCCTCAGATACTCTTCAGTTTTTTACTTTCTCGGCCATCCGTTGCGAGACGACCATCACTTACACACAGTACTTAAACAGTAAAGTAAAATATCATTTAGAGTTAATGTTGGTGCAGAAGACATTACTACTTCAGTTCCTAGATTAACAGAAACCCCAATTATGTCATTTCATTTGCTCTGGCCGAATTTTACAAGTTCATAGTTAAAGTCGGGGTCAGCAAAATTCGACTATTACCTGAGAATCATATTGCTCTCAAATTAATAAATTAATTTCAGTTTTGGCAATTGTTGACAGCAATGCTTTTTTTTATTGGCGGGTAAAGTATCAGTCAAGTTTAGCTAAACCCGTCTTTGAGTGCGATTTGTACAGGGTGTCCCAAATTGGTGAGTACTTCGGTACTGTTATTGCTTCTTCTGTTTATGGTCAGCTTTCACTAACGATTCTTTTTTTGTCGCGTGGATTTGAGTGAGCTAAGGAGAACCATGGGTTGGATAAGGAAGTCCCGCTGAGTGGGATGGAGTTTCGATTAGAATGTTGAGGGCCTTCCCGGAGGTGGCATTGGAAGCGATGGTATGCTGCATAAATCACTCTTTCGAGACCGGCTCTTTCTGGACTGTCTGAAAATAGCGTCGGTTGTGCCCATTTTGAAGGGCGGTGATGAGGAAATTGCGGGTAATTATAGGCCTCTTGCGCGTCTTTCGACCCTTGCAAAAATCATTGAGAGGATTGTGAGAGTGCGAGTGGAGTCATTTCTTGTCAGACACGATGTGCTCTCTGCGAGGCAGTTTGGGTTTCGGTCTGGCGGAAGCACGCACGATGCGGTCTTGTCGTTCTCGGATTTTCTGAGATATGTCAAAGGCCTTTGACTGCGTTGACCACGGGCTTTACCTCAAAAACTTGAGCGTTATGAAATCAGGGGTATATCTGGTCCCGACCATACTTATCCCATAGAACCCAGAGTGTGGCGTTTGTGTGCGAGGAATCCGGCATACGAGAGGTGAAGCTTCGGGTTCCGCAGGAGTCGGTTTTGGGACCGTTGCTGTTTTTATTGCACATTAATGATCTGGTTACTCTTGACATATCTGGTAGCATTACTCTGTGTTTGCAGATGATGCTACTGTTCTCTGGCATTCCTTGAATATGGACGAGATGAATTTCATTGATTGATTCGGACCTGGATATGATTGGATCTTGGTGTAAGTCAAACGGGTTGCTGCTTAATGTTTCCATGACTATCGTAATGTGTTTTGGGTGTGATCTGGACGAAGTGAGACTGAGTTACAAAGTTGCCAAGAGGGTGACGGAGCATAGATTTTTGGGGGTTTTTCTGGATAATAGACTAACTTTTCAGCGCCATATAGAGGTGTTAAAATCTAAAATTGCTAGTAACTGTTACGCCCTGCGAGTCATATCAAAAGAGCTAAACAATGCATGGGGCAATAGCTAGAAACTCATATTTTGCCCTAGTTTAGTCGAATATGAGATATGGAATATGCTTCTGGGGTGCCCGCAGTGAGTATCTATTTAACAACATATTCACATTGCAGAAACGAGCTTTAAGGTATTTCCATTGCCTGTGCCTGACACTTCTTGGTTGAAGCGCTCAAAATTGTACAATTGCAACAGATTTGCAAAAAATGCAACAAAAGTTCTTATTTTGATAAGATTTCTTATAATTAAGGACTCGAATGTGACAGGTACATCGTTAATATCAGGAAAAAAAAATTTTTTTTCAGTGACGCCATGTTTTCGTTTCTTTTCAAATGACCAAGATTCCCATGGTTAAACTCGAGAATCGGTCACTCTGTATATACACTTTTACACCCTTCAGCGGTTTTCTCCACCCTACCTACCTTTATATATCGTATCCTTTTTTTTTTCTCCGGGGTTTTGATTTTGATTAACTCAATTAGCTTTTCATATAGTTTTTGCGTATTTTTTTGGGATGCCATTCTTAAATATTAAATTATTTACGGAATTTTTAAGGTTAACAGCACGTCAGTTTTACACAAGTAATATATAAAATGCTACGTTGCCAAATGGATTATTGAGATTAATCCCAATCAATTTTGTTTATTCAATAGGATCTACTGCATAATTTCCGCGTTAAATGTTGTGTTAAAAATTAGCTGAAAATGAGTGCACATCACATCACAATCGAGGGGATTTTCTTTAAAAATAACGAAAACAAGTTATTATTTTTGCCCATTGTCTAAGTACCTTTAAAAATTTTATAAAGATTTTTTTTTTATATTAACTCAATTTTGACAACAGAACAGATATGGAAAAAGAATCAGAAACTAAGTGCACCTTCAAGGGATTTATTATTTCTCCAAACTGTTTAAGTACCTTTAAGAAGTGGAAAAATTAATGTTTTCTCCAACTATTTATAGAACACAGGCTAAGGTTTAAAAACTGCTGCTTACTAACCTTAATGTGTAATTCCCAATAATATCCAATCTGTCAATGAATAAGCCGGCCTCAACTTTCATTTCCGCTATATTGGCTGTAATGTGCTCTATTCTAAATTTCTTCAGTCCATAGAGTTCTACGTCTTTAAAATTCATTCGTCCGACCGAAAACGAATGGTTCATTGGGGGAATTGGTAGAGGGTCGGGAATAGGAGCTCCAGGGAGCCCTACAGGGTCCTGTTGCTTGTAATGGTCCAGTATGGTCAACACATAGTCGCTTAGTCTTTTTTCTTGCTCCTCAGGTATCGCTGTTGGTGGCTCTTCAAACATCGGTGTTTAAATTATATTAGGAATAATAAATGATCATTTCAAACTCACCCGCATTAATAAGACAAGTGAAAAAACAAAACACGAATACGCACAGTCTCTTCATTATTACACTTATGTCGGTATGTTTGCCGACTAAATTTTACTACTTCAAATTCTTTCGCTTATCTGTTACAGCAGTCCCTGGGGTCAAAGATTGCATTGAGCACTGGGGACGTCAAGACTTATTTATCTTTTAATTTTGTTGACGATTAGGTACCTACTCATTTATGTCGTACGAAGCGTTAAAGCGATTTGCGTCTTACATGGGTATCATTGGTATCATGTTCATTAAAAAAAACCTCAAGTAGGCCATGGCATTAGAATAGTAGGTCTGAGATGACTTCATAAAAAAAATCGAAAATGTCATAAAATGTTTTTTATGATATTTTAATTTTTTTATAAACTTATCTCAGACAAGACTTTTAATTCCATGGCTTGCTGCGGGTTTTTTTTTATTGTCACGTATAAATAAAAAAAAGGTGTTGGGTGTAGTTGAAAATTAGCAAATTGGGGGCAATAGGGGGGCTAGCGTTAAAAATAACAGGAAGTAAAATAACATAAAAGTAACCTGTTTTAGCAAATTTGGGATAACGAAAATAACCGCAGAAATAACGTAAATAGAATGCACAGAAGTTTTTATCAATATTTTAGGTAGACCAGGACCATATATTGCGGACCTAGTGGCTGCGATCGGCCTTATGGGTGCAAAAAGACTTTTGGATAGCAAGGGGTCCTTCCGCCTTTCTCTGTACTTTATCAACGAAACTTGACTATAGGCTTCTACTGGTGGTCTCGGATGGGGCTCGTTCGTTCATTCGGCGTACCGAAGCTCCTTATCGACCCATATATTCACCAATTACCCAAAAACGATCCTTCTCGCTAGTACCCCAGACTACCGACTGCTTTCGCGAGTCCCCAAAACTAGACTCTCTTGGTAAGCCCCCCGAGTAAGACTTCTTTTTCTACTTTGATACAGTGGGTACCTGATGGTCGTTCGTCCTTCCGGCGTAATGTCGACCTTCAACCAGCCACAAAGCGGTTCCCCGCACCGACTCCTCGTGAGTTCCCCCGAAACCGTACTCCCTTCGTGAGCACCCAGCCTAACACTGCCATTTCTCCAAAGTTGTTCTTATTCGATTGCAACCATCTTTTCCATGACGTCAATGGGCACTTTGATGTTCCCCCAGGTTGAACAAATTTGCGAGGTTTGATTTTTAAATTTAGGTCAACTCGTGCTGCTTGGTTACTAAACTGGCTTGGTAAGAATACTGCAATTTTTGTGTCTTTTTTGCTCCTTTGTGGCATGCCCCCCTTTTAGTAAAACTGGCCTCCAGTTTTAAAAAGCACTAACCCGAACAAAATTTTATTCCTGAAGGGAAATACCGATATGGTTCTTTTCTAACTTGTCAATATTTAAAATTCTAAGTTCTTTAAAAATCTAAAGTTCTTTAAAAAATTCTATACTTCTGAGAATCTGCTCAGTTGCTACCCAAAGCACAACTAAACTTAACTGAACCGTGTTGTCAAAAAATATAAGCATTACACTTCATTTGCAACCTGGCTAAGTGACAAAAATTCGGAAAAATACAACACAATTACGTAGTAAGGTAATCAATAGTTTACACTCTTTACCCTAAAGTTACCGAATTTACTCAAGTCATCCAAAAATAGTAAAGCATATTAAAAAATTAGAAAAATTTAACTGCGAGAACGTATGAAGATAAATTTATGAGACTTGCTGATCAAAGTTCATAAAGTTCATGTTCCCTTACAATACTACTCCAATAGTCCGTTTCTTTTCTCACACTTACCCTGTCCCATCTGCGTCAGCTGCGTCCCTGGATTGGCCCTCGTCACTGCTTCCAAGACCAGTTTTTACTGTCGGTCTTTTCATAGTACGTCGGCGTTACCTAGCAGCCTAGTTGAGCTGCCTTGTTTCTGTTGGTGGATGGATGGACCATTTAGCTCTGCATCCCTTTGTTTTGGACCATAAAGTGATTTGGTTCCTTATAAAGTCCTCCTTGGTTCTTCCGTCCAGGACCTCGACTTGGCTAGCTTGCTCCATTTTGGCTCTGGCAACTTTGCGTCGTGGGGGTGCCTCGGGTTCCAGCTCTGTGCATCTGGATCAGAGGGTCATGTGACGTACATCATAGCGTCAAAATTTTAGGTAGACCAGGACCATATATATTGCTACTCAGTAAATGAGCCTTTCCCTCAACTTTGACAATTAAACTTGACCGTAGGCTTCTACTGGTGGTCTCGGTTGGAGCTCGTTTGCCCTTTCAGCGTAGCGATACTCCTTCTCGACCTCTATATTTACCAATTCCCCAAAAACCGACTGCTTTCGCGAGTCCCCAAACTAAGGCTTCCTTATTCGTGAGTCCCCAGACCGACTTCTTTTTCTACTTTTAAACAGTGGGCTGGTATCTGATAATGGTCGTTCGTCCTTCTGACGTAATGTCGACCTCCAACCATCCCCAACTCGGTTCTCTGCACATTCTCTGCTCCTCGTGAGTCCTCCCATAAACGGACTCTCTTCGTGAGCACCCACATTAACACTCCCATTTCTCTTTCAAAAAACGCTCGTGCTAACTTTCTTTATGTCAGCGAATTTTTCCTATTCGATTGCAACCTTTTTTTCCATGACGTCAATGCGCGGTTGGATGTGCCCACAAGTTGAAGAGATTTACGAGGTTTGATTTTTAAATTTGGGTCAACTGGTGCTTGGTTTTATGACCGGTCATCGGCCGACCATTTCTAAAAATGCTACAGTTTTTGTGTTTTTTTTGCTCCTTTGTAACACACTTTAACTGAATCTCAACACACTTTACAACATACATTCTTGTCTTACTCCCGTTTTAGTTGAGAAACTGTCAGAGTATATGTTGTTCGCCCTAACTTCAGCTGTGTTACTTTCGTACAGTTGTTTTGTTAAATGGATGAGGTGGGGAAGAGTTCCCATTTCGAGAAGGATAGTCCATAGCGACTCCCAAACAATAGTATCAAAAGCCTTTGAATAATCGACAAAGCATAGGTAAATCCCTCTGCGTAAAATTCGCGTGCGTTTTCGATTAGTTGACGGACATTTGTTCTTTAGTGACCTTTCCCGATACAAATCCTGTTTGTTGATCAGATATTTGTGGTAGAAAGAATGGTTAGAAATATTTTGCTGATATGCGGAATTAATGCTATTGTTCTATAGTTTCCACACTCTAATGACGACCCCTTCTTGTAAATTGGGACAAAGATGAACTGGCACCACTCATTCGACCATTTGCCGGTCTGCCAGATTTCTTTCCAGAGTGCGTGCATGATGTTGATGCCACTCTCACCCATTGCCTTTACTACTTCAACTGTTATAGCTTCCACTCCAGGAGCCTTTCTATTCTTTAGTTTTTTAATAGCTCTCTCTACTTCAGTTCTAAGTATGTTCGGTTCTTTCTGGAAGCCTTCCAAAACGGCAGTTTTTGTTTCATTATTAGTGTCACCAATCGACAGCAGTAGCGTCTCCATACCTTAGCAGTTTCCATAGTGTTTGTTGCAGCATTACCGAATTCATCCTGGATTATTTGTATTGTTAAAGTGATTTCGCGTGAAAGGTATCTGACTTGAATTTTCCGGATTCGTTGCAGTCAGCGTATTGTTCTAGTTCTTTGCATATGTCATTTATTTGTTTATTTTTACCTTGTCGACAGGATTTCCTAATATCCGAATTAATTTGTTGTAGTTGTTCGTCTTTCCCGCTTAGATTTGAGTTTCGTATACATCTTCTGTGTTCTATAGTCGTAAGGTTTCATTAGTTTCATTAGACATCCAGTGTGGTCGAGGTTTTGATTTTGATTTTGCGTCAGTTAATTGTGCTGTGGCATGTTTAAACCAGTCTCTTGTCATGACCCACGATTGTTGATCTCTAGTTGCCAGTGGTATGTTGCTTAGACTAAGCAGCTGAGTGAGATAGGAGCATGTGATTCTTGTAGGATTTTTGGGCAATTTCCCTTTTTGCAGTTTCATAGTTAGATAGCCCTTCAGCAGTTTGTGGTCGGAACTGCAATCTCCACCTAGTTTTTTCTTTTATACTGTATATCGATGATCTCCATCGCTGTTTAATAAGAACATAATCTATCTGGTTTTTATACTGCTTGTTTGGAGATATCCAGGTTGAGAGTCGGTGGGGATGGTGCTTAAATACTGTATTCATCACTGTGAAGTTACTGTCTACAGCGAACTGGATTAGTCTTTCTCTTCTATCGTTCTGACTCCCAGCCCGTGTCTGCCCAGGACGCAACGTATGTGGTCGTCATATTTGGTACTGCCCATTTTAGCGTTAAAATCGCCCATCAGGGTTGTACCACCCAAATGTAAATTATGTACCATCAATTGTTCTGTAATTTATAACGCAACTTAACTATCGTATGTATGTTAGCTATCTCAGCTATTTTACAATTATAGTACTTCATTAGGTGCCTAGCATCCAAATTTGAACCATGGGCTATCAATAGTACCTTAAATATGAATTCGTTTATATATAACTCCCATATAAAATATCTGATTTGATACCTTTTTGAACCCGGTAAGAACGCTACATACTAAATTTCAGCTACCCAGCTCAAACCGTTACAGAGATATAATTATTTAACCACTTTTTTTTCCACCATTCCACCAGCCTACCATTCAATTTTCAACTCGATAAGACCATCGGTTCATAAAACAGCTATAACTTACCTACCTTACTATTGCTGGCTATGTCAGATATTTTACAATTCATGGTACTCCAGTGGGTAGCTGTCATCAAAATTTGACCCATGGAACATAAACGGTTCGCCAAATTATAAAATAGCTCTGTCATTAACGTGAGCTATTTTAGTAGCTAATGGTATTCCCTTAGCTATCTTCCAACCAAATTTCAACCATTAATACTACCCTACATATGGCTTTATCTACTATAATTCTCCCTTATAAGATATAATCAGGCAGCGGAATTCTAAAATTTTCCACATATTTTTTCCGCATCAGTTAATTTGTGGATATTCAATTATCCCTTGTATATTTGAAAAATGTTTACTTTCTGTTTCCCACTGTAGATCAGTCTAACTTTATAGCCATTACGCCTGTATTTGTAGATTGGCCTATATTTATTCTTTAGACTCCATAAGAAAATATTATAGAGAATTTGTACCATGAGAAAAATTGAAGTCTTGGTGGTAAAAGATACAACTTTTATAGAAAACACTAAATATCCAAAAATATCCGAAAAAACACCGAATATCTCCCGAGGTATGACGTTTCTTTACATACATCTATATCGAAAGTAGTTATCAAAATACACCAAGTTTTGCAGAAACATATAACGCAGCATATAACCTCCTAAAGCGTTTCAAAATGCTAAGGAAAATCGGCAAAGTGACTTTGGAGATAAACAGTTTTAATTGCTTTTTAGTTTATTACCAATCTCTCATTATTTTGTACATAGGTACTAGGCGCTTACGGTTGTCCAGATATAAGAACCTCGGTATGAAGAAACACTTTAAATGGTAAAACTTCAACTATAAATAATAACTTTATTTATACAAAATAGGTTTCAAAAACAATAGTAAAAGTACCAAAAATAATACTTAATAAGCACAATAATAAGTAGCTAAGTAGTACCGGTAAATACAAAAATTACTGCACTTGCTGCACATCGTTAATATACTGACTCTGTCTCTTCTTAGGAGCTCGTCTGAGGCTACCCAGGATATTCAGCAATTCCGAAACCGCTTTCGGAGCATCCTTATCTTTTTCCTTATTCTCCACGACACTCTCTTTTTTCCGTTTCCTCAGCGTAAACTTTCCTTCCTTTATGGCATTAATAATATCTTCGTTTACACCTGGAGCAGCAGGTTTCTTCTCAGGCGTTGACTCTTGAACTCCTATGCTCTTGGCTAAGTCCTCCACTGCCGCCCGGCTGCGACGTCGACGAAGCGGCACAACGGGAGGTGCACCAGAAGCCGGCATCAGTGGTGGTGGAGGAGGTGGAGGAGGTGGTGGTGGTGGTAGAGGAGGAGCTTTGAGTTTTTGTTCAGCAGCTTCAGCCCGGGCGAGAGCTTCTTGAAGCTCTGCTTCTACCAGTTTTAAGCGTTCTTCTAGTACTTCCACGTGAGAGTCGTTTTCCCCGTCTTCTATCCTTTCCTAAGAACCAACAACAACTATATCATATTTCGAGACTACTGCAAATATTAGAGATTACACAGAATATATTCTTTTCAACTTTTATATTATAAATGTGGTGTTTTTGAATCAAATACCTGCAAACTATTGAGATCTTCTTCATATTTAGCTCGCTCGTCCTCAATGGTTCGCTTCAAATTCTCGATCTCTTGTAAAAGCATCAAAGTGTCTGTTCCGTTATCTGTGTTCAGACCTTGTAGCAATAAGTTGCTTTGGTGAGCCAATATATTCCTCTCCTTCTTCTGGTCTTCCGCTAGTTTCCTAATGCTTTAGCAATTAAACAACAGACTTATTAATACCCAATTATGCTTACCTTAACTGTAATATTTCGTTTCTCTGACTCTCCTTAAGCTCTTTCAGGTCCTCCAGTTCTTTTCTCATCATCTCAGAGACTCTTAAGAATTGAGAATGTTCTGAGCGGAGATCGTCGAGGTTCTTAATTAGACTGCTATTCTCAGCTTTGACAAGTTCTAATTCCTCAGATAGCTTAGTATTCTGTTCCAAAGTCTGGAACTCGTTTTGCCTAACAGAGTCGAGTTCAGTCTGGAGCTCAGCTACTTCAGTGCTCAGCTGTTTAATAGTTTTGTTCAGGTTTTCTATGTCCGCGTCATTCGCTGCTTCACCTGTGTCCACTCCTTCATCGACGGTGTCTTTGTCCGCTAAATGTAACGTCTTTCTCTTTAGCTGTTTGTTTTCTTTGTACCAGTGGGTGGCATCCTTCATGGCTCTGCAACAAAATACTACTTTTTAACCACAGGAACGATGTAATTTAAACAACAGACTGAATTTTTCTTCGGTGTCTTCGCAAATCTGATACAAAGCTGACTAAAATGCCCATGTATATTAGTAATGGTACAAGCTGGTTGTAGCGGGAAATATTTGCTGATCCGAAAGTTGTAAAACTGAATTCCATTTGGATATTGCAATAACAACATTGATCAAATTGAAAGGTTTCAAACCATGACGTTTATTCGCTTTCGAAATTTGAAGTTCAGTTAAAGCCAGTGTTTCATGCACTGAATTTGTGTTTCTTCAAATTCGAACTTTCTGATGATTTGTACAGTCAACCTTTTGGTTATAAAAGTTGTCTTAAAGAGTGGCCTAAATCTGTAGTTTATGATAAGAGTTTTCAATGCTAAAAAGAAAAAAGCATACCTTTCCATGGCACCGGTTTCAGTCTCGTATTGATGCTTCAGAGTCTCATACTCTTTATACAGGTTTTTCGAAGCAGTCGATAATCTAGCAAATTCTTCGTTCTTCTCGAAAAGTTCAGTTTCTAGATGTTCGTGCTTTACTATCAAATTTAGGTGTTTCTTCTCCAAGTCCTGCAAATTCCTCCATACTAAAAACAAGTGAGTTTATGTAACCAATTTTAAACGTAATAACAAAATATTAATATTTTGCAAAGCAAAACAACAAATATATCTACTTAACACCTACTTTTTTCTTTCTCCGATAAGAGAGTTTTTCTTTTTTCTTCGCTTTCTTCATATTTCTGCTTCCAACGATGGGCAGGATCACTAGGGATTCTTGGCCGATTGGAAGTGGTGCTAGAATTCGAACTTTGCCTGCTCAGGGACGTCCTCAAGGGAATATTAGAGACCGAAATGTGTCTAGGTGTTGCTACGGTGTGTCTGACGGTATTCTGGTTCATGGTAAGTACGATCCAGCTGAAAAAAAAAACCAAAATAAAGCTTCTGCACTCCATAATACCAGATTGAATTTTTTTATCTAAAGATAGAGCTTCAGTAAATTTAAACTACAACAAAGAGGTTGTTGTAACTGTGGTGGGAAAAATCGCGTATTTATTTTGAAGAATATAGGTATTCTTCTTTATACTCATACATACAACATGGTAATATTTAAGAGCAAATATTTGATATTTCTTAAAAGGTCTTGGCAAATAATTTAATGCCTGAACGCTGCATATTTTTATGGTGTCATAATACCACAGCTTTTAACGGTACTCCTGCAAGACGTTAATATCGAAGGATCGGTACTGGTGGAGACAATCTGGGTGAAAGTTAAAGTGCTTTTAAATGCTGCATTGTTGTCGCACAAAACCGATTTCTGCAGTTGCATTGAACATGAGAACATTTGCGTTAATGAAGCATGAATAATGATAAGTCATATTTTCATCTTCTGGAATGTAAAACGTATTTTGTAAGTATCTCATATGGAGAGAGAGAGTTTAATAATTCTGTTGAGAAGACTCTCAGATGATAATTATGTTAGTGATGATTGCTTGATGCTTGGTATATTTCAATGAAACTACAGGATGTAGAAACCTTAGGACACTAAAATATTTTATAAAAACACCCTACGTTATTAACGAGCACAAAATGTTCTGCAGATTGTATTCTAGAAAATATTCTTATCGTTTTTTTTTTAATTTTTCGTTTTTGCTTTTGCCTTTATAAACGAACCTTAATTTTAAAAACAATAAGGCAACCTATATACTGACATACGAGGCACTTTCAGTTACACACTACAAGGCAGGGAAATTCAGAAAAGAGAAAGAAAAAAAGAAAAATACCTTCCTCTTCTTAATTCACAAACATAAAGTTGACTTGTGGTTATCAATACACTTGTGTACCACCTGAAATAATGTTTTTCTATAAACGTCAAAATATGACACAGTTCCGCGCATTACTGACAGTATGCAAACTGACACATATTTTCACGGTTATCTTTCTCGCACGTCGCCCATAGCAGCGTAAAAAAAGTTACTCGTTGCCATAGGACACGTGAAAAAAAGTCTTTCGCGCACGCCTTCAATACAGGGGTAGCAGAAAAGAACTGTGAAGCTTAATTATTTATAAAATCATTAAAGATGTCCCACATTGCCACTTGTTAAGAAAATAACTGTTATGTAATCCCTCTCACCCTTCAACCTCCTGATTTAGGTTTTTTCTCTTGTTTTAGCCATTTTTAACAAGTTGAAATATGAATTGCCAAGTTTTTTAATATGCTGTTTTTTATTAATATTTTTATGATTTTCTTGATTCTGATCTTTTTTGTTGTGATAATATCTGATGATGAGTTACTTTGATGTCTTAGGATTTTTACCTCATCAAACCAAACGTATGTAGATACTTTCCTGAATGTTCTACTAGGGCTCTTTTTTTGGTTAGAGTTAGCTAGATTAGATAGGCGAATAGTCCTTTTATGTTCTTGAATTTTGATCTTTAGATTTCTAACAGTTTGTCCGATATATGATCTTTCACAAGAAATTTCGTAAACCATCTTACTCTCATAATCTTTTTTGGTTTTTGTCTTAAGAATAATTCTTTGTTAGAATTTTCATTGTTAAATGCCATATTAAGTTTTTGATCAGTAAGTAGGTATTTTAGAGATCGTTAACAAGAGAATTTCTACGTACGTTGTTTCACGTTAAAAATCAATTATATCTTTACTGAAACAATGGTTCTAGTATATATTTGACTGATGATTGCTTGATGGTGTGGATCAATGAAACTGCAGGGTCTAGAATAAGGAAAAAGAAACAGGGTTGTATAATGTCGATGTTTCGGCACTAAATTAGTGCCATCTTCAGGACACTAAAATTTTGTTTATATAATAGAAACACTTATACATTCAACAAGAACAATCTTGAGCAGTTATTAAAATTCTTAATCCTAAAAAAAATAACGAGGTGATCTGTACTTACATACAACACAAGCCACCTCCCTTGTGAACAGACATGCAAGACGTTTTCATTTTTTATTATTATTTTTTTTTTATTATGATGTTCGAACAACGAGAAGAGAGGACCATTTAGCTACACTTCTGCTGTGTAGAGAGTAATATGTGTATAAACGTGTATTTATTGGTAAAGACATGTCTATGTTAGTGATAAAAATCTTATTCACTGTACTTTATTGTTATCTGCACAGTTGTGTAAATCCACTATGCATGTGTGTATTATGTTGATTCTTTCCTGTTTACTAAGCGTGTTCTTATACCTATGTTACAGCCCTGAAGAAGACGTGAAGAATACGTCGAAACGTTGGCCGTTTTTCGAATCGCAAGGGTGTTTTATTGGCTGACTACCGCAACTGCAATATATAAAACATCAAACTTAGCAAATAGGTAGGAAATATGTTTTACCGGATTAGCACAAAAAGATCCCCATAGAGGATCCCCCACGAGCTTGTATACTCTTTTCATTAGATATTAATGTGGATTAATATTTTTTGTATTAGATATTTTTAAATTTTTTACTTATCTTGTATAAAAATTATCAGTTAACTGTCTCATGTAGGTAGCTGCTATTGGAAATATGTCACTGTCAGGAATCTAAACAAACCACTTTAACGTCAAAATAGAGTAAATAATAGTAAAAAGTAGAGAAAAAGGGAGCTAAGGTGCAAATGATGACCCATTACCTACTTCAAAATTTAGAGGTAGATAATAGGTAGGTAATTTTCTAAGGTTTATAATGATATCATCACATATATAGATGGAAATAAAGAATCCTTCCTATATCATTTTTTAAATGGCCTGCTATTTAGGTAACATCAAATAATACAACAAAGGCACCATATCTTGCTTATTCTTATTTTCGACAGGAAATACCCTACTTCTACTAATCCAACTCTTATCGCTGTGCCCAGATACACACACACATACACAAGCTATATGCGGTTTTACGGGTTTTGTATGTTCCGCAGAATCCCACCATAAACTATTTATTTCTTACAAAATTGTATATATTTTAGCTTATTTTTAACCAAATTATTTGTTTACCAATTACTGTACGTTTTAACGGAATTCCGGGCAAAGTCAATGACTTTAACATGATGATGTGTTATATCCTAGCACATAAATTGGAATTTAAACACGTATTTTTAGAATCTTACTAATTGGGTTTTTAGTTTCTTTAAATTGTTTGGGATTAAAACCGGTTTAAGTTTGATTATTTTTGTTGATAAATAGTCCAATAAATTACAGTCAAGTAGAAGTAGAAGTAGTAACATGGAAATGCATCGTTCGATTATTATGTATCTGAAAACTAAAACCTTGCTTGCGATTGCGTTATAAAAATGTCCTTTATCGCTTCTTGATAATAGGGATTATCAAATGCAAATGTAAAAATATATATTTTCAATTCAATTATTTACCATTAACTTTCTTGACAATTAAAGAGTGTAAGGTTTTCAAACTAGGAAAAAATAACGCAACTTGTAGTTATATATCATAAGTCTATGCTATTTTCTGATTGTAAATTATGTCAAAACATTATTTGTTTAAACAAACATTATTTGTTTTTATAGTGAACAAAAAAATGTTTAATAACGAGTTAACTAAAGATCACAAAAAAAAATTGTTAACATCCCCACACAAAGAAATTAAAGTTAGTAATCCTGTTTGTGCATAAGATAAAATTGAGTTACTATAAACAATGTAGCGAATGGTGAGTAATATTTATTACAGATATCAGATACGAATAGGGCAGGGACTGGTTTCCCATTTGAGTCACGCAATGATAAACAACGATCTCTTTCCCGCTAAAAAGTAAAGCCGCCGTTTCATTGTTCATGAAGTACTGAAAAATGTATGAACAAAAATTAAAATAAGTCATTCAGTGAGCGAAATTTATTGGGATTTTATGTGTTATTTTTGTTGCTGAATATTACTGTAGTAAAAATAGTTCTACAACAATGGACAAATGCTGTTGGAAATGTAGAGTTATTAGGGTAAATGTAGTCACAACCGCTGCTAAAACGAAATATTCCAAAGACATACCCGTGAGAGTTGCTAGATCTCCCATCGGGCGCCTACCCACATGTGGATTGGGGCACGCTCTCTAGATATAGGGAGTACCGGGGAAATAAAATACCCGGGGTGAACAAACGGCAATGTCTGCTCCCAGATTGGGCGGTTGCAAACGGCGTTGGACCCAAAATGGGCGGCCGATATACGAGCCCAGGTTTTGGCATAAAGGAAGGCACCGAATACCACTATTCTTTTCCAGTCTCCATCTGCAGAACTGCTTTATTGAAAGTCCGAGCCAACCCACCAATACAGGTATGTGCATCGACTGCAGATTCGCCGAACCATAATGTGGAAAATTTTTATGGTGAAGTCAAAGAATTGCTTAAATTGACTAAGAAACACGACGTCAACATATTTATGGGTGACTTCAGTGCCAAAATAGGTAAGGGCAGAGTTGAGGAACTGGTTGGATCATATGGCCTTGTAGAAAGGAACGAGAGGGGTGATCGACTTTTGCAATTCTGCCAAGAAGAAAGCATGAAAATAACAAACACATGGTTTCAACGGCACCCTCGTCGACTTTAAACCTGAAAGTCCCCAGCGGACTGACTACATAATTTGGTGCGATACCAAATAGATTCTAATTAATCAGAGATTCAGTTCAATCATCAAGAGCGCCGTCACATATCCTGGAATGGATGTACCTTCTGACCATGTGCTATTGGTGGCCACACAGCGACGGGTGGCTTTGAAAAAAGTGAAGGATCCAATAGTAAGGTCTGAGATGGGTAATGACTAATGAGATAAACAAACAAATTCGATGACGGATGAAATTTTGTTGCTAATGGATGAACGTCGAAAGCACAAGAATAAGGTAGACAGCAGCAGGTATGAAGAAATTCAAAGACTAATAAGATCGACGATTATAGTAGCAAAACACAAATGGCTTAAACGTGAATGCGCAGAAATTGAACAGCTGCAAAATAATCACGATGATTTTAATCTGCACAAAACGCTGAAAGAGATTGCTGGCATATATAAACACATAAGGTTAACTGTAAATAACAACAACAATCAGATAGTCTTCGACAACAAAGAAAAGAACAGTGTCTGGGAGCGGTGCTAATAACTCTCTAACCGGCCCATCTATCACTAAGGGCGAGACTAAGAAAACACCATACCTAATTCATAACAGAGCGGCTGGCCCAGATGAAATCCCTTCAGAAATACTTAAACTCCTATAGCTGAAAGAGGCATTACAGCACTACATAAAATATTTAACACTATATGTCAGACCGGTCACTACCCCAAATAGTCGCTGTGCTTTACTTTTAAGGTCAAGTTGGTTAACTGGGTCATAGTTATCAATCTGGGTACCCCCTTTAAATCTCCCGCCATAGTCGTAGGAAAATGTTTTTGCTTGTGTGTTGGTAAGCTTACATTTCCAATCCTTCTACTGCACCGGTTATTTGCCGTTAACACCGATCGTGGCGATATTTATTGCATCTTTTTTTTGTTCCATCCAGTAACTGAAACACGAGGGAGCACGGTGGCAAAACAACGTGTCTGTAAGTTCATTATATTCTACCAAGTATATTGTATATTGTCAGTTTGAGGTGAGGCTTCTTGATGACATTTTGATAGAGAGTGGCCCAGTCACCTCATGAAATCGACAAAATGCCTCGTTCCTCGTTCCACATAACATCATCGCATAAACGGAACTAGTGGAATGAAAGGTATCGTTGCTGCGAAAGGAAAGGGTGGTGGTGGCAAACTTATTTTAACAACTGAAATTGAACGAAAAATGGCATCTGTAATACAAACAATGAACAACGGGGCTACGGACGCCAAGAATTATTCGATGTTATTCAGACATATATATAAATAACAACCACATTAACACATGATTTAAAAACGGAAGGTGATTTTTGAATTTCTGCAGAAGACATAGATTATCTGTTAAAAAACCTCAAGGTGAACTTGCTAGAAAGAAGCAGGAAAATCCTTGGGTTTTCTATAATTTCTTTGACTGAATGGAATCTACAATAGCGAGATTAAATCTGTCACATCGCGCTGATAAAATATTCAATTGCGATGAATCCTCATTCTGTTATGATCCCTCAAAAACGAAAGTTGTAGGGGCCGTAGGCGCAAATGGTACAAGAATGCTTGTTGTTGCAACAACATGGTTTGTTGTTCAGCTGCGGGTCAGAAATTGCCTTTGTTAACCATATTCATGTGTGAATACTGTAATTTTCAAAAATTGGTTTGTAAAATGCTTTTTACCACACATTTTTGCTTATTTATGATGGACATTCGACGAAAGTGGCCTCCGATGCCTTGGAAGTGGTTGTAGAAAACCATGCTACCGCCATATACCATGCATTATCGGCAACCGCTTGACGTTGGAGTTTTCCGGTCAGCAAAAAATGAGTAGGACAAGCATCTTATGAAACGGCAAAGGCAGAATCCACGCCTTAAAATTCCAAAAACAGAGTTTGTATCGATGTTGAGTAAGATATTTTCTGAAATGTCAGTGACCAATATCATAAATACCTTTAAGGCGACGGGAATATATTGTTCAGAAACTGGGAGACTAAACCGATTCCTGAGAGCATTTTTAAAGCAGCTGATTTGAAAAGGTATAACAGTCAAATACAAGAAAAGCTTGAAGGTTCAGTCGGCGAAGGTGATCAGCGAATCGAAGACAACGGCCTTGTTGCAACAGAAGAACCATTACATGAAACCCAAACTACTGGAGAGCCAGATATTACCGAGAGAATAAATGTAACCGTTAAACCAAATATAGGAGCATTAAATGACGTTATAGTGAAATAGAAACAGCGGGTTCAGCGAAACCTGTTTTAATTACAGATACAGGTGGGGAAAAAAATCCGGAAAAGGAAAATCGATCTGGGACTATAAAATCATCTAAAAGTAATAAGTTGTCTGAAGACGTGTTGCTAGAATTACTTAAAAGTAATGAACAATCTAAAGCAACTGTAAAAACCAGAAGGAAAATTTGCAACGAAAGCGATATCATCACGGGGCCAGAATTCATAGCACAAAAACGACTGGAAGACGAAAACCAGAAGATCCAGAATTGAAAATGAAGATTCGACAATTTCGGAGGAAATGTCGATTTCAGATTTTTGATGCAATTGACGCAGATGGTGATGCTGAAGAACAAGTGGTCAGTGTTGTCAAGGGTGACTACGTTATAGCGAATTTTAATGGTGAAAAGTACCCTGGGCAAGTATTAAATCTCATAGAAGGCAATGTGAGGGTCAAACATATGACCAAAAGTGGATTGTTCGGATGACGCTGGCCTCATAAAGAAGACACTGGGCTGTATAATGAGTGAAATTCTAAGGATTATTCAACCCCCTAAATTGTTTAATAAAATGGGAAATTACAGTGCACCCGAAATGTCTGTGAACTGCTAAAGCTCTATTATTTATATATGTTCTCCAATTTTTTACGTACTGTTTTTTGAAACTTACGTACTTACGAAATCAGTACCTTTTGATGTTTTTGATGTTCGAATTTATCCCATTTTATATTTTACTTCACGGAAATGTTGATTTTTTTTATTTATTTTATTTTGTCCTGACATGTAGAGTAATAGAGTTAAAGACTGTTACTTTGATAATAAACGTGTGCCATATTTTGCTCTCGTGGTATTGCCTCCAGTAATTTTTTTGATGTTGAATATTACTATGGTAACAATTGTTCTATAACAATGGAATACTGGGCAAACACTGAAGAACAGATTGTTGGAAATATAGAGTAGATTGGGTAGACAGTGACCTCATCGAGAGATCGTTCGTTAATGAAAAATAAACCTTGATAGACTTTATAGGCAGAGCAAAACCGCCAGCATAACATATCAAGCTGTAAATAATACCAAACAATAATAGTATATTATCCAACAAGCATATAATGCAGGCCATCATCACAGAAGATGTCGTTTTGAGACCACGAGCGTAGCCAGTAGCACAATTTACCTGAGGTAATGGTGCCTATTATATGCAAGTTGGATACTATTAGTCACTTTGTACTACTAGACCCAAGTAGGGCTATACGTCGCCGAAATACACGCTGTTTCCAAGACCTTCAACACTCTTTTTTCTGATCATCTCTTTCTACATTACGGTATCTGAGTTAAGCTTATCTCTCTTGTGGCACCCTTTATTGTCAAAACAAGGATCCAAGCACCGACGTATGCATGTCGTTTCCTGATTTTCTGAACTTTTTCTTTATTGTAATAAATAGCGTTTTCTGGAAACCGTTCCAAGAGTATTGCTATTATTACAGTCTTATTAAGAAACCAAAGGTTGGGAATAGTCTTAGCTTAGAGCACTCAAGAGCAACCACTCGAAAAAGCTATTTCAGCGATTCCATTCTAGTTTGAAAGGTTGAACTTTTGAACAGATCAACAAAATAGTTTAAAGCCTTTAGTCCCAAACAACACAATTTAATTTTTTTCAAGCTTTTATTTCCATATTCGGTATTACATATCAAATCAGGAACGTATATTTCAAAAGCCGTTTGCTTATAGCACGGTGCAAACGTGTCTTGTTTGAACAAATTTGTACTCGTCAAACGTAATTTTAAATGCACCCCAGTTGATATCAGTCAATTTTTAACTTCGTATGTCACCGTTGGAGTCACTAATTGTGGGAGTTCCACGACAATGACCAAATATTGGGAGTTTTGTTACGACGAAAGAGAGAGGCATATATAAATATGTCGATGTTATATTTACAAAGGGTGTCGCCATGCCTGAGTCTAGTAGTACAAAGTCATGGGTACTATACTTTGTCTACTGTTTAATTTACAATTTTTTACATAATAATCAATTAGATAACTCAGTCGTCAAAACGCGTTTGGTTTTGATTGCCCAGTCGAAGTGACGTTAAAACAATTATGGCGGCCATGAGGGTGACCATAATAGTTGTAACCTTCATCATTTGTAATTTCCAACATAGCGGTGTCCGAAGGCAAATCTTATGGAGTGTATAATGAAAAACCAAAAGATGCAGCTTATATACTGAATACTATTCACGCTGTTCCAGTCCAAAGTCCACATCCTATTATGTGCTTATAACTTGTCAAATGATGACCATATTATTGTACAGCCGGGGACAAACTACTTTATTGAAATTCATTTTGTATTTGTAGATACTAGAAGTATATGCTTAAAAAATAAAAATCTGCATTGCAAAGAGCGAATGCACATCCCTTAAATACAATTAGAGCGATAAAATGAATAATGACTTAGATTGAAAGCAACAAGATCCATACATTAAACTAGTTAAAAAAAGTTAACATTGATATAATTTTTTAAATAATACTATTAGTAAATAAAGGGTAATAGTTGTACTAATATGGCCTATCGAGTGTCATTCATCAGCAAGTGGTCGATTATTCTCTGTTAAGTTTATTCGAAGCCATTACACTATTAAACATAAGTTAAAACCGTCAAGACTACACGACTCTTAGTTGATTACAACAACTTGTGGGATGGCAGTGGGCAATATATCAGACCCCTTTAACCATATCCAATAGCCACTAAACTGCGCTTAAAATTAATTGCCATCAATTACAACATGGTCCCACACGTTTCTTAAAGTGTCTCATCTTATATAGAGAGGACTAGTTTTTTTGTACACACACATCCGAGCACACATTTGTTTGCATTAAAAAACGCAAATTATGTTATTGTTGTCCTGAATAACTAAATATGGTTTGCCGCGTTCAGGAAGAGCAACAACATAATATAGAAAACCAAAACAAATTATGGGAACCCGAGAATGGTCTTTTCATCGCCGAAGATGAGTAAATCTAAGTATTATTCAATTTCAGATCGTGTGAACCTGTTTTTTGGTCGCGATAAATAGCTGTTATAACTGTACTATAATGATTATGAATAAAAAGGAAATAGGTGTATTAGAGGAGTTGAGAAAAGTTTATGTTCTTTTAATAACATTTTTATAGTCTTTTGGAATTTAAATGGTTTTTTTAATGTTGATAAGAATATTGGGCAAGAGGTCTTTAAGCTGGTGAAAACATAAAATAGGATATAAAAGAATTGTTTAGAGAGGAATGTGGATTTGTATGATGTTTGAATGAAAGAGGAAAAAGAACGAGGGTTACAAGATAAGGAAGAACAATACCAGCATCAGGCTACACCACTGGCTTTGCTTTAGAAACAAACAAGGCCAAGCTGCACGAGTGTAAATATTAAAACGGACGAAATAAAAGACCAAATGAGCGAGTATGAAAGGGCGAACAATGTCTCTTCTAGCTCCCAAAATAATTTCTATGACCATATTTGTATGTAGTTAAATCTCCGACTCTCTATCTCATTCACTATTGCGTGCCTTTAAGGATTTATCAAGTCAAGTAGCTTAATAATTTTAAGAAATACTTGACTTGAAAAACTAAATACTTTACTACTGACTTGATTTTTTTATAGTTGAACTTGACTTGATGTCAAGAATTTTCAAACCAAAATCTTAACCAAAAATTTGCAAAGGAACAAGATGAACTCAAGCATGGTTACGTAACTTCGTATCAGTCAATTTGACAACAATGAATGAAAATGATCAAAAATCTACAGAATACAATTTTTCATAGTCTCATTTTACCACCGACGTGAAAGTGTGGTGACGCTCTTTCCTTGTATTTTGTATCTAAAGGTAGCTTGAAAACATGTTATTAATATAAGACTTTCACGGCCGGTCAAAATACAATCTAAAGTGTTTTCCGGCCTTTTAAGCCGTGGTCCTATGAAATTTGTTCCTGACGTTTCGTCTACAGCTGCGGCAGACATTATCAAAAGCGATGAGGCAACGAGCGAAGTGATCTCCCGTGCTTCCCGACGTTGACTGATTCGACTGTGGTAAGCTCCGTGGTATTTATTCCTCCGGCGTCGCGCTGCAGTGGAGGGACTGGGGTGAGGGGAGTGGTGCCGCGAGATTTGGGCGCACTTGAAGTATGTCGTAGAACTCGCTTCCAGTCTGCATTTAGAACCGCAATTTCTTCCTTCCTGATGAAATTGTTGTCGTGTTTAAAGATCTCAATGACTTCTCTCGTTAATCTCAGAAAATGCTGCGATTGATATAAGATATCCACCTCATTGAAAAGGATGTCTTGACCCACCGTAACATCAGATTACGAAGGAAAAATTAGGTCACTGTTAGATCCCACCACCTACAAGAATCTAACTCGTGATCCAACCGCCCGGATTCTGAGGGCCACCAAAAATGTTATCAAGGACGTGGCATCGGATGCAATGACTAAGCTTAAAAAATCAGAAGCCTTGCCACTAAGCCTATACGGTTTGGCAAAGATCCATAAACCGGATGTGTTACTGGAGACCCATCGTGAGCACCATAGGAAGCTCGACCTACGAAATCGCGAAACACCTCACAAAACTGCTGCAATCTAAAATAGGAAATACTGACTTTATAAAAGACTCCATTCATTTCGTCGATAAACTGAATTCTTTGACTCTTTATTCTCCAGGAGAAATTCTCGCTATTTTCGATATTGTTTCGCTCTTCACGATGGTACCCATTAAGGAAGCCATGAAACATATTAACCAGGAATTTCGACAAGATATTGTCAAGTTGTTCCAACACTGCCTGACCACTACATGTTTTCAATTCAGGGAAGATTGCTACAAACAAACTGATGGTGTAGCTATGGGCAGCCCCATAGTCCAGTAATAGCCAACTATTTTATGGAAATTTTCGAGTCCAAGTTGGTGCAAAGTGGTCCAAAGTACAATGCCAAATAAGAGGCCAAAATGCTGGTTCCGATACGTGGACGACACCTTTGTTATTTGGAGCCATGGCAAGGGCGAACTTCAAAACTTCCTCTTACATCTCAACTCTATCAACCCAAAAATTAAATTCATTGTGGAGATAGAAAAGGAAGCACGGCTACCGTTTTTTTGGATGTTTTGAGTATCAAGGAGGCCGAATGGGAAGGTTGTGCACACCGTTTATAGAAAACACAATGTTAAAACTGTCTTTAAACACACTCGTACAATGCAACAGAGCTTAAGATCGGAAATACCGCAGAGATCGGCACCCGGAGTTTACAGAGTTCCATGCAGCTATGATTCGATATACATTGTAGCACAAAACGCAGTATTACGAAACACAAGAGAGGTTGCAGGATGGGACAAATACAAAAGTCAGCAGTAGCATAGCACGCTCTCTCCGAAGGTCACGACATCTTTTTCAACGAGGTAGATATCTTATATCAATCGCAGCATTTCTATCTGAGACTAACGAGAGAGGCCATTGAGAACTTTAAATGCGAGAACAATTTCAACAAGGAGGAAATTACGTTTCTAAATGCAGACTGTAAGCGAGTTCTACGACATACTTCAAGTGGGCCGAAACCCCGCGCCACCATTACCCCCACCCCAGTCCTTCCACTGCACCTCGAGAGTGGGGGAATAAATACCACGGAGCTCACCAGAGTCGAATCAGTCAACGTCGGGAAGCACGTGAGTTCACTTCATCCATTGCCTCATTGCCTTTGATAATGTATGGCGCCGCTGTAGACGAAACGTCGGGAAAAAATTCCATTGGATCACGGCTTCAAAGCCTGGAAAACACTTTAGATTGAGTGGTATTATTACTTGTCAAGATGACTCAAGCTCACAGTTTAGGTTAATGGTTAGTCAAGATTTTCAATAGGTTTAGTCATAGTTAAGTTAATTAAGTCATTCAAATAATCAACTCAAGTCACTTTCAATTAAGTCAGTCAAGTTAATCACACGATAACTGAACAAGAACTGTATGATCAGGTTGGAGTAAGTATTATGATCAAAGCTTGATATCTAGTCGAGCTTTCTTGGTCGAGATAGTTCAATTTGCCTGTGCGATCGCCAATTTTAAGTTTTAGAAAGATTGTACTGAGCCGCAACATAGTTGAGTTTGTCAAGGTTTAGTTTATATTAAATATACTATTGTTTTAACTAATTTCAGTTCATGTTAACAGTTAGTCAAGATTTTTAATACAATTTTTGACTTCTTTTAGTTAGAATCATAGAAAATATTTTACAGTGAGTTTTCGTGGTTAGTTAAAGTTTTTTTTTCAAGTCAATAAGTTTCATTCGAGTTAGTGAAGATTTCCAATAAAAATAAAAAACTTCTATTCACTGTCAGTTTTATCACATTAACAACAGCTGTATAATCAGGTTATAGTGGCGGTCTTTTAATCAAAACTCTCAAGATAGTTCAATTTGTATGACTTATGATCTCCTTGAAGTAGGGATGCTCTTACCGCATATGCACTCGTATCTGTTCTTAAATTCAGGGCACTTAGTTACTTTTAGATCATCTTGGCACAGAGCTTGATGGAGAATAAGTTTTTCCATCAGTGATTGTTTCACTGTATTAAATTCTTTATTTTGTCTAGCACATCAGTTCTAATTTGGTTTCTTTTTACTGTTCTGCCAAACATCGGGCAATATCATACCTGCAGAATTACAAATGAACAAGAGGTTTACAAGAAAATCTGTATTTGCTTCACAGTAACCAGCTTAGATGCCACTTGCGTTCGTAGAAAAATGATATTTTATCATGTCTAAAAAAGTAGGTACCAACACGAGGAACAACCTGAAATGAAAACTTGACCAATTAGACCTATGCAAAGAAGCTGACATTACCCAAATAACACTGAATATTCTAGTAATATTCTTACAACGTTTTATAGGGAATATTATTTTATAAACCTTCTGGGAATATTTTAGATTATTCGGAATATTCTTTAGGAAATAAAATTATTCCAAGAACATTTACTTATACTATTCCTATAATATTTAAAGGGAAATATTTTGGGAATATTCAAAGTAGCATATTTTAACAATATTCCAGTTTAAATGCTCCGTATTGAATTGTCCCAAAATTAAGAGGATTTCCGTTTTTTATACGAAACTCTGTGTACCACTTTTAATAATAATATTCAATACAGCTCTCATGCAATACAAAAAATAAAATGTCCTCTTTCACCTCTCACCAAAGAAAATCCCGTACGTTCGATAGTTTTGGAGATATACCCTATAGGTGATCGATTTTTAGGTACTTTTAGAATGTGCTTTGGAGAAAAAGTCCACTTCTACAACCCATCTACATTGTAGATAAATTTCAGAACGCAATGGTAAAGAGCACAGTGTGGATCGTGGCATCAAAAAAAAAGTTGCCATTTACATGAAATTGTTGCATTAGAGTGCCGAAGAAACTTAGTTTCAAATAGGAAAAAGACGAAAAACATAAAATCACTGAAAATGTAACTGTTGAAATCGTGTCGATCAATCGTGAAATCAAGCAGTTCAGTAATCTGAAGAATGACGTGAAAAAGTTAAAGAAGGCGAAGTAGTTATTCAAAAAAAGGTAGGGTGAAAACGTGTTACCGAACAAGGGAAACGCAGAGTATGGATAAAGACGCTCAAATAATTTTAGAGAAAAAATTTAAGCAGTGTTGAAACAATGGTTACCGTGACAGAAGAAGCACCAGACCAAAAGAGGAATTAATAAAAATCTTCATGAAAGAATAAATAGAAAAAGCTCCTCAACACACCGCCTAAACTGGGAAAACTGATCTTTCGAAAGAAACAATTGCGCAACCTATTTATGTGGTTAACTTTCTGACAAACTTTGATGTAAACGTAATCTAGAATGGCGTGAAGAAGAAAGTGCAACAGAAACCACCAAAAGTTACCTAGCAGCGGATGACAGAAAAAGTCTCCCTGAAGTTATTGTAAAAAAGGAAGAAATTCGAATAGTGATTACAGAAACTGTAAAAGCTAGAAAATTTGAGGCTTTAAAGAATTTTTACTACAAATTCACGAAAAAGTCATGTAAGGCGTCTCCTAGAAGAAAAGGAAGGATGGTAAAATGGTAATTTCACTCTTATTATGTTTCGTATGTTCATATGGGATTGAATTCGCTTCATTATGATCAAAAACATTATAAAAAAAATTCTAAATCTCTTTTTTCTCGACATTCAACTTTGACCACGTTTGTAACGACTGAACACAGCAAAAAAAAATTTCCATAATTTTTTCGAAATTGACCAAAGGTGGGCGTAAGGGTATTCTTTCTTTTTTTTCACTTTCCAACTTTGACTGTCTTTAATCAATAAGAATCAGTGGAACGACCGGAGTAAATAAAAGGTTTTTTGAGCTTTTTGAGGTGCTCTTTTACCTTGCACTAAAAGAAGTCCTCTAGGTTCAATAGTTTGGGAGATAGGCCTTTGGTGGTCGACTTTTAGGTACTTTTAGAATGTGCGCTGAAAGTATTTAGAAACTTCCAATTAAAAGACTACTTTCACTCTTACTGTGTTTGTTACGTTCAAAGAAGATTTAAATCGCCTAATTCCGATTAAAAATGGCAAAACAAAATATCATAATATTTTTTTGGAAATTGACCAAATAAGGGGGATATTTCCTCATTTTTCTCTATTTCTAACTTTGACGGCCTGTGACATTAGAACGAGTGGACCGATTGGAGTGAGTTCAAAGGTTTTTTGTTGTTTTTGATGTCCTCTTTCACATCCCATCACAGGAAGTCCAGTGGGTTCAATAGTTCTGGAGGTAGACCCATTCGGTAGTCGAATTCTTGAATGTGCTTTAGTGGCATTTAGGAAAAAATCCACCTATGGGACTGCTTTCACTCTTAGTGTGTTTGTTACGTCCATAGGGGATTGAAATAGTAGTCTCATTCCGTTTAAAAACAGCAAAACAAAATATTTTCATTTTTTTTTTCAAATTTGCCCAGAGGGGGGATGTATTTATTCTTACATCTCTATTTCCAACTTTGACGGCCTGTAACTTTAGAACGCGTGGACCGATTGGTGTGAGTCCAAAGGTTTTTTGTTGTTTTTGATATCCTCTATCACATTCCATTAAAGAAAGTCAAGTAGGTTCAATAGTTTCGGAGGTAGACCCCTTCGATAGGATCGTAAATCGGAATTCTAGAATGTGCTTTAGTGGTATTTAGGAAAACATCCACCTATGGGACTGCTTTCACTCTTAGGGTGTTTGTTACGTTCATAGGGGATTGAAATAGTCTCATTCCGTTTAAAAACAGCAAAACGAAATATTTTCATATTTTTTTTGAGTTTGTCCAAAGGGGGGGAGGTATTTACTTTTTTATTTTTATTTCCAAATCTGACCGCCTGTAACTTTAAAACGAATGGACCGGTCGAAGCGAGGCCAAAGGTTTTTGGTTGATTTTGATGTCCTCTTTCACATCCCACCAAAGGAAGTCTCGTAGGTTCAATAGTTTAGGAGATAGACCCCTTCGGTAGTCGATTTCTAGGATATGCTTTAGAAGCATTTTGGAAAAATCGACCTATGGGGCTACTTTCACTCGTAGGGTGTTTGTTACGTTCATAGGGGATTGAAATCGCCTCCTTCCGATTAAAAACAGCAAAACAAAATATTTTCATATTTTTTTCGATTTTGACCAAAGACGAGGAAGGTATTTACTCTTTTACCTCTGTTTCCAAATCTGAACGCCTTTAACCTTAGAACGAGTGGGCCGATCGGAGTCAAAGGTTTTTGGTTGTTTTTGATGTCCTCCTTCGGAGGTAGACCCATTCGGTAGTCGATTTCTAGAATGGGCTGTGGAGGCATTTAGGAAAAAATCCACCGATGGGACTAATTTCTTTTTCATTTCATCTCTCTATCCTGCTGCCTCTAAGACTTTGCTCCTCAATATTGAATCGATAGAACTCTATTGTTAGACTTGTGTTGTCATAAGGCCTTATTAAAATAATATTTATTTCCAACTCTGATTTATGTTCTAAGACATTTGTGTCTCCTTAAATAGGTGAAAAGACAAAATAATACATATCTCCAAAATAATAGTCAAATAACTGATTTAATTTGATTCTTGACAATCAGATATTTTACTGCTTCAGTGATAATTATGATACGTTTTCGATTAGCTCTGGAAAACAGAATAAAATCGAAAACGACAGTATAGGAGTGATTTCAGATGAAATACTGAATTATCCAAATTAATTATTCCCAGAATCTTATATTGTCTAGCGATATATACATATCACACGGTAAAAGTTTAAAATATATATTTCTCGAATATTCAATAGAAATGTTCCTAGATTATACAAACTCCCTAATTGAATATTCATAGAATATTTCAGGAATATATTTTTGCTACCTGGGTAGTTAATTCATCCACTAATATTGTGCATTAAGTATTGCAGCCTCGCATGGAACCTGTCGATCATTTTTTGGTACCACTCATATAAGAGATTCGCTAGGCTTTGTGCAGCAAATCGTACAAGCCAGGTAATAGATACCTATCTGACTACGTGCTGGTACTGAAACGCTGGTAATTGACGCACAGTCTCGTTTCTTCGTTCTTCTTTGAACAACTACAACAGGTAACGCATAAACAGATTCGCATTGTTCGATTTGATTAACTTCTAGCAACTTGTTAGTTCTATATGAAGAGTTTTCTATTGGTCAGACATCCCATAACGTGGTAGTGCGATCGGTAAGTCATCGGTCAATTTCACTGCATATTCTGCAAACAAATTGAACTTACTCGGGGAGATTAATTCAGCGTTTTTACTCAATATATCTTCAAATTCCATATATTCTCAAGTCAGAGTAAGCACTCCATCAGCTCTAAAATCAAAAATCAAAGACAGGCTTGCATTAACTCTGGTGTATTCTCATAGTTGCTACGATTGATTATTGAGGACATTCAAAACTATTCCTGAGATTTTTTGACTTAATATTAAAAAGTTTTTGAGCGTTACTTTGACTTAAAAAATGCGTTTATTTCATTTGCTATAGTCATTCGAATAGTTGCGCTATCAAAATTGAGTATATGTTCTGCTCTTGTACCTCTATGCTTGTCATAAGTACGTATAAGAACTCAGCTTCAAGTGATTGCACTAGTTTGGTAGCACCTTCACAGGTAGAACAATTGCTTCTTATGTAGTCCACTTTGCCACAGTCGTAACAAACTATGGGTGGGTCTTAGCGTATGTTAGGTAGGTCTTAGTGTAGTTTTTGGCAAGATTGTTGACTTTTGATTGGACTCATTATTCAGCTTGTCTCTTACACCAGACGGGAAAGCTACCACTGAAGTTTTTCTCTATTTACAAATGCAGAAAAAGAAAAAAGAAATTCCATTGGACCACGGCTTCAAAGCCGGAAAACCCTCTAGATTGTAGTTTTACTATCAATTGAACGACCGAAGAAAAATATGAAAAAATGGAGAGTAACAAATTTTTTATTTTAAATAAGTTTAAAAGTCCAAAAATGTTGTCCAAAAAGTGCAGACAAGGTACAATTGTTGGCAAAAAACAGTGGGATAAAGCCAGATGCACGAAGGATGAAAGGAAAATACAGATAAATGGAGCATAAGAAATCTTCTATTTTAAACAGGCTAAGAAGACCAAAAACGTTTCTATAACTGGTGAAAAACGTGTTTGAAAAGGTGGTAAAAGAGAGTGTAACAAAAATACAAGCTTTTCCTTAATGGAAGTGTGATCAAATCGTTTTCTTTTCAGCCAGAGAACGTCGCAGTATCCGTGTGATCGTGTGCTTACGGGACATCAGTGTTAATTGTATATTTGAAAGAGAAGATTGCAGTGCTTTCGAATAAGAAATAACAAAAAAGATAATTTTGATCGGTATCTATTCTTATTGTTTCGTTTTCCTGATCTTACTTTATGGTTGAAATTGTTCTATTAAAGAAGATTGATCTCTTTTTCTCGCAACCTCAGCATTTAATTGATATACATCTCAACCTCAGCATTTAATTGATATACAGAGACCTTTGATTATTAGACCCAACAGACACCAACATGGCAATACAGCTTGTTGCCAAAGGACCTGTCTCTTCTGTCTCCTATTTTTCTCTCCCCTTTCAACTTTATTTTGATAAAGAAAAGTGGCCTCAAGAAAGATTATTAGCAGAGATCTTAATTTAGAAAGAGAAGATGAGAAAAAAGTTTGTTGAACATTTTGGCAACAGAGTTTATTCTGCGTGGTATGGTCCAGTTGTCATCAAGTAACATACGATTTCCGCTTGACGGAGTTCTGTCCATTAAAATAAAAAGAAAACGTGACTTCTCCAATAGATAAAACAATTATTAATAACCATTTCCATAATTCTTTGTTCTTTATTGGAGGCCAAACTCTTTTGTTTCTTGCATAAATTAACACTTTTGTTTAGATCAATGCGTTTTATCAGAATTATTATAAGTTAATTGGCATATCCCAATGCTGTTTCTTTACCGCATGCACAGTTACTCGTTTGGATTTTGCAAAACTGTTACTCATTTAAATTCTATATACGTACTAAAATTAAGTTAATTGTTTGGACAACGCGACGTCACTAAGTCCATAATAACACGAGGATGTGCATATTTGGGAATGTGATGCATGGAAGTATCAATAGGTTGTTATATTATACTTATGTATAAGAGACCGAATCATAAACCTTGAGAAAAAGCGTATTGACGACAATGGAATTATGAAGTTAAAATGAAAAAAGCTTAAGAATTGAGTGTAGAATGCTTTAGAACTCATCTGCTCAATGTGCACTCACCGTCACAAAATTACGCCACTTTAAATTTTTGTCCAAGTTTGATATTTCATAAATTTTTCTATTTTTAGTCAGATTTTAGTACGGTTTGCTCCAGTATGTAGGCAAATGTACTGGCATTATTTGGAGGCACTTTAGTACGTAATGTTTTTCGCCTGGTAGATTGGGTAGCATTCTAACCATAACTTGGCGAATGTTCTGTAATTCTTGCTAAATTCGGCGACCATTTGGTTAAAAAAAGCTGCCAAAAAAGCCAATCTATTACGAACTTATTACGGCACCTTGGCGAAAATGGGGAGCTTTTATTTCGTTATTACTCGGCTTTTCTGACCAATATTTAGGCCAGTATTTTGGTCACATTTCAGCAAAAAATGCTAGATTTTATAGAGTTAATGGCTAAAATTTGAGTAATAAAAAATAGCTTTTATGACTAAAAATGTTCCTATATTTTGATATATAGCAAACGAACTGTGCATGGAGATTCAAAATGCCGACATGACATGACTGATTTTAACACCAAATTGTCGCATAATGGACTAAAATCTTAGTGCCAAGGCAAATTTACTTTAAATATAGAGGAGGTAGTTGATAAAAATCAATGCGCCAAGGTAATTTTAATTATTTTGCAACCTATCATTTAGGTACGCTAATAATAGGTATAAAATAATTGATGTTAAATTAAATTTTCTGATTTTTTACTTTCTCTACTACTCGTACGTTTTGACGACTAAATGTATCAAAATGCTGTTACGTTAACGCTAAAAATATAATATAATTCAATAGTTGCATGGATATAATTTATTATTTTACAAATGGCTGCTAAATTAGAAAACTTAACAGTCTATAAGTAATAGCCGCCCGGTTATTGCAGATGTTTATCGAGGCTACAACTATCGTCAAGAGGCTAGGAGCGACCGTTCCGTCATAAAAACCAATCAGTGGCCAAAAAATAACTATGTCGGCCATGTCGTTCGCTTTCTGATGGTTCTCAACGAAGTAAAATGTAAAGTCACATGCTGCAACGTTTTTGAATGTTTTTGTTGTTACAAAAACTTTATTAAAAGATATTTGGGTTAATCGATTTGTGGAATTCGAGTGGAATAGGTATTTACAGGTACTTCGTCTTACCCATGTTGATGGAAGTTAGAGAGTTTACAGAAGGATGATAACGGTTTCTGGAGTTGCTGGAGTAGAATTCGATTTTGTTTAAGGTTAATAAGTTTTGAAATAAGCTTTGGCGTTTGGATAAAGTTAAAATTGCTACTTTATGGCTATCTTATATCAGTATTCCTGCTACGTAAATTAGCTATTATTTCCAAATTTTTAAGTCATTTTGGCTAACACAAGTTTTAACTACATTTCTGGTTAAAAAATCCACAAATTTACTGCAATAAAGTAGACATTTTTTCCAGTAAATATTCGGCAACTTTAACCAGGCAAAAAAATGGAACGTTTACCAAAATTGTTGCCAAATTATTGCAATCAAGAAAAATGCTACGTTATGACCAAATCTTGGCAAAAGATGAGATTTTATGGCTAATTTTTTTGACCAAAATGTATCTTACATAAATGGCCAAATAATCAACAAATCCTTGCTTTTTTTTACTACTTTATGACTAACTTTTGGCCATTAATGCTATTTGGTTATACAATGCTACTTGGGTATATACTGGGCCCAATCAAAAAGTAGATTTTTGTCAAAAGTTTAAAGAACCCTGTGGAAAAATTGGATTTTATTGAAAGATTCAACGGAATTTGATGAAGTCTCTAAAGTATTCGTAGCAATTTTGTTTTTTGGATCACCTCAAAATCTCTGTTTCTTTAAGAACTACATCTTTTTAAATAAAACTTTGTTTTAATCCGTTTTTTACCAAACAACTTATTAATGTTTTAATAGACAATTTAACAGAAGGGAAATTCTTTACTTATCGAACAAAAACAACTTAATAACGTGTATGTCCACCTCTTGCGTTAATAATAGCTTGTAACTTTCGTGGCATGGATTGTACAAGCCTAGTTATTCTTTCTTGAGGAATAGCTTGATATTCCTCCATTAAGGCGATACGCAGTTGTGGTAATGTCTGTGGTTGGACATTACTTCGGCGAACAGCCGTTTTTAGCTCATCCCAAAAATGTTCAATTGGATTTAGATCAACATGTGATCTGGCGTTATCATGCATCAGGATAAATTGATCTCCAATGGTCGGTGGAAATGGAACCACAACACTTTGGAGAATATCTCTAATGTAACGGTGTGCATTGACAGCTCCATTTTCAACAAACACGAGATCGGTTGGAGTTTGGGTTAGTTCAGGTTAGCTTGTAAGCCACACCATGAATGAACCGCCGTGATATGAAATTTTGTCCGAAATAACACAGTCGGCTGTGGTCCAGTTGCTGGTCTACGTGCTTAAAATCCGACTTCTCCTAATCTTCTGCGTACTGTCCTTTCACTTACAATTACCTACTTCATGTTCAATTCGTAAGTCGTTTCTCAGCCCAACAGCAGTAGATCTTCGATCTGTTAACGATCTCAGAACGACAAACCGATCATCACTCGCAGTTGTTGACCTCTTTCTGCCGGATCCAGGTCGTTTAGTAAAGTTTCCGGTCTCGACATACCTAGTCCAAGCATCTCGCACTGTAGTTTGTGAGAATCACAAACTACAAAATCCTCTATTAGAGCAACAATTCGAGCAGTTAGAGAGTTTGTTAACACCATGATGACAATAAAGATGTACCTACTGTCGCTGTCAAACACAACAATTGCATACATGCCTGGCCCACTTCAATTATTTTACAAAATTGGTCACTGCTTTATTTAAAAAGAGGTAATTCTTAAAGAAACAGAGATTTTGAGGTGATCCAAAAAACAAAATTGCTACGAATACTTTAGAGACTTCATCAAATTCCGTTGAACTCAAAATGGTTACCTCCGTTTTTCCACAGAGTGCTTTAAAGTTTTGACAAAAATCTACTTTTTGATTGGGCCCAGTATATAATCTACCAGGCGAAAAACATTACGTACTGAAGCACCTGCAAATAATGTCAGTACATTTGCCTACATACTTCAGCAAACCGCATCAAAATCGGACTAAAAATAAAAAAATTATGAAATATAAAATTTAGACAAAAATTTAAGGTGGCGGAATTTTGTGCCGGTGAGTGGATTTTAGATGGAAAGTTCTGCCTCCAAAATATTTTGTTACGTTTGTTTGTAAAGTTATTATTTTTATTGTTAATTTTATCGTCGCTTCGTTCCTCGTTTTGCAATCTTGGATTCGTGCGCCAATGAGCTGTTTTATAAAACTTGTATCTTAATATTCTATGATAATGTCACGCCACTGCATAAGATAGATAAGATTAGGGCCAAATGTGATTGGTGCTAAATCAAATAGTTCTTATCTTGGTGAAAATGTCGTCTAATTCAGTTAATCTGACATCATGTATTAACATGATAAATCAGCTTATAACAATAAGCTTCGCAAATATTGAAAACATTATACAGCTGATACATAAAGTTATAACTCTAGGACTCCTAATCAAACTTTTTTGTGTACCTATATAAGTTATATAGGAGGTGTTTATTTGAAAACGTCATTTAGTTGGTTATAAAATGTCAAAAGAAAATGATGAAAGAACCAAAGTCCATTTACTTTGATTATGTCATTCTTTTCTGTTAAATGTTAATTGACAGTCTTCTAGATGAATGAATATGGGGTATATTATCAGTTGGTTAAAAATAAGTGAATCTAATTCAAAATTCTTCTTACAACCATCATCTTGCGCTCGTATATCCCTATATGGCAAAAATTAAAATTAGGTCCATTACCATTCTAATATCCTTGACTGCATTTCATAAATAGCCAATGCAGCACAATACATAATGTATGTTAGGCAGAGAATGAACTTAACAATATTACGTTGCTGGTAGGTACATATATCTAGAATATTACGCTAAATGCTGATAAAACTCCATTTAGACTTAAAAATTTTTTTTTCTTCCAGGGTTATTAATGATGAGCCGTTGATACCTCCTTACTCACCCTTAAAAGTAGCCTTCAAATTTTAATCCACCTGCATATAGATAGATTTTAACTTGGCATGACGATGTTCGGAGAAAGTACCAAACGCCGCGGGGTACGACCACAAAACACACACGGTACTATCACATCTGACGCCAGACGTCGTTTTAAATAAAAGTAAAACCCGTTTCGATTTCGTCCGCGCCTTCTTGACCAAATTTTGAATGCGACGCGGTACTGGCAGTACTGAACTGACTGTGATGTGGTGGCACAACACAATGCACTCTGCAGTGGTACCGCGTTACCGAATTGTCGAGGGAGAGAGTGACTCACCGCGGATATAATAAAAATATAAACGTTCGATTCTACACGCATGTCCCACTTCTTGAGGCGTTTGGGACTTCTGATTAGGGCGAGCGACAACAGGACGTCGTCCGTCTGCAATCTGCATTCTTAAAATTTGAATTGGCATGTGTATGTGCTTATTAGTATGTGCATATACACCGGAAACCGGGGCTATGAGAAATATGAAATCTTCAGAATGAGATGAATGTTAAAGTGAGAGCAATTTTTATGGTCAATAAGCCAAAAGTTATTTGTAGTAATTTTTTTCTTAAAAAATGGCGCAAATAGAAAGGGTATCTGTTCCTCAGTTTTAGTAAATTGCTTAAGCAGAGTTAAGGATCCCATCAGAACATCGCGACGTTCGAAGGTTAACTCGATTTCTTTGTTTTCTTCCATTGAGCTAATGATCTTGATGACTTGATTGAGAGATGACTTCGTTTTGATCATAAAAATGAACACTTCTGAGATTTTCGGTAGAAAATAGAAAAAAGCAACAAAACTTCCTATTTACAGAACTATAATTTATAGTTGAAAGGTATCTACTAGAGTTTGCTGACTTTTACTCTGTATGGTTCAGAAAGGTTACTTCTAGTTATAAGCATCTCGTCAATAAACAGACGTTGTTATCGTCAAACATAATTTGGCTTTATAATACCCGATATGAAGAAGTGGGTTTAGCGTTAGCCTTTCCATCTTCGTCAGCTATTCTCTTACTATAGGACATATCGTCATCAATCTGGGTATTTTCAACACAAATCCTTTTTCCGAAAAGATTTTTCTTCTACAGCTTTTAATGATTTTTGCCAATTCTGTTTTTCTTGATACCCAAACAACACCTCACGTACAGTACACGTACAGTTAAAGTACCTTTATGCCTTTATGTACGTACAAGTGACTTACTCTTATATATATATAAAAAAGAATATATAGTATAGCGTGTAATCAAATTACAAATGAAACACAGGGTTGCCTTCCCCTTTGATCAAAGCAGATTGCTTCAAGAGATTTTTATGTTTGTTCTCCTGGAGTAGTAGTACAAGCAGAATAGAATAGTTCAATGATACTATAAACAATATTAGTTTAGCCTAACAGAGTTCGCTATAAAACCACAAATTCATAAGTGCTAATTTGTTTTTTTCACACGCTTTCACTTGGTCACCATATCCAAGGTTTCCAAGCACATTTCCAAAACGTCTCGTGTGATGTCGTCATTTGTTAATATACATTTGATCCGACGTTGATCGATGTCGCTTGTCGTAAATTACACGTCTAAACTGTCCAAAATCTTTTGCAATATTGGAACAGGCCAAATCGGGCTTTTTCGTTTTTCCGGTTTTTAGTTTATCCTTTTTCCTCGTTTTCTGTTGTATAATTATGTATCAGTGATATTAATGAATTACTGATAGCAGCGCCTGGTATTTTTCCCTCGCAGCCAGTGCGGATTGACTAGCTCACTTGTTGAGTCCTTCTCAAGCCGTCTTGTTGTCCTGTGGCATTTTGTCCGAAAGTGCAATATATGCCTATAGAGATGTACAAGTACCGATATCGTACTTTATTTTATTTTAATATTGTTTTGCATGACAGGATTTTGCAAAACTGCAAGTCTTTTGATGTTTCTTCTCTTATCGAGTTCTCACTTCACTCACTCACAGGAGGCCCCCTCACTCCACACCATAGTAAACCAGCACATCTCTATGGGTTACCTAAAATTCACAAAATAACTATGTCCCTAAGGCCAATCACAAGCTCTAGAGATACGCCAACGAGTTATCTAAGTAGATTTCTCCTTCAAATCATCCAAACCTTGGCTGGAAAACTAAGCTCCTTTGTACAAAATGTACAAAATTCTGAACACCTTGTTAGTACTCTTAAGGACTTAGAATTGGGTGATAGGGACACATTTGTGAGTTTCGATGTAGAAAGCCTTTACACCAACGAGTCGTTGGGTATCGTCGAGGTCGGGCTGAGGGCGGATGCATCTTTGAAGGAGAGAACATCGCTGCCTGTGGAGGGGGAATGGACCTATTGCCCTGCTGCCTCGAAGGCTCACACTTTCAGATTAAAGATCAGTTTTTTTAGCAAAAGGACGGCTTCCGATGGATTCACCACTATCACCGGTTATGGAAAATATATACACGGAGTGGTTTGAATCACACGCCATTGAAAAAGCTACGCATACACCCAAAGTCTGGCTACGGTATGTCGATGACACCTTTATTGTGTGGAAGGGAAATGACAGGCAATTGTAAGAGGTCCTGAATCATTTAAATAGTATAAGATCAACTATAAAATTCACAATGGAAACTGAAAATAACTGCTGCCTGCCAATTCTGTATGTACTGATGAGTAAGTCGGAAAGTCATATAAGAACTTCTGTTTACAGTAAGCCCACCTACACGGGACAGTACCTGAACTTCCTTTCAAACCATCATGCATCAACAAAAATGGCAATAATTCAAATTTTATATAGGCGCGGCCTTACAATATGCAGCGACAAAGAATCCATAAATTTGTTACTTCAGAATATTAAACATGATTTGATGCAAAATGGTTATACGGAAAATACTATCTTGAGGTCCTTTACGGAATGTAAAACATCAAAGTCACCCCTAGTCTACTGGACTCTAAACGTATACTCATTACTCAATGATGTATGTGACTGTAATATGAAGTGGGTTCCTGCCCATAGATAAAGGGTACCACCCGCACATATTAATTGTGCATAGGGAACAGCACTGGAACTAACGTAACTTTGAGGAGGTAGTTTTCATTGGAAGCAATGAGGGCGTCTTTATAGTAAACCAAGTTGCGACGTCTCTTCGGTGTGGCATCCGTTGATACGGCTGACGAGTGCTGGTCGCTTGACGCGCGACGGTGGCGACGATCCGGCCAATAGGAATGGTGGGCCTGGCTAGCTGTGTTATTACATAAGCAAGTACCCTCAAGCTTAATGCTCAGTTTCGCTTAAAAACGAGCAGAGATTCCACTGCTCAAAACGTCGTGTAAAAACTCAATTTAATCCTTAATCCGTACAAGTACCTAATGGCACGCTTTTGGAGCCTAAATAGGGCCATAACTATTAACGAAGAGCAGTTGTACCACAGACATATGCCATACCTCAAATGTGATTCGAACAACGCAAAATACACATTTCGAACCATAGTGAACCCCTGCCTCTCCCTGGCACATCTGTTGTGAACCACATATCCCCAATTACAACCAACTAACTTATGCCTGTTGTATCGTCTAAACCTAATTATTATTATTTAATATCGCATTGCGGCAATCAAACCATCCCGTTACCACTATTTATTCTACCTCAAGATATCGTTTGCCTTAACTACGTACTTATACAGATGTGATAAAAACGTGCAGTTGGACTAGTTCAATGTCATGATTGCAGTATTAACTATCATTTTTGAATTGTCATAACTAAGAATGTGTTACAGAGCCCCAGCTAATTGCTGAGGGTTGTGGGAACTCATATTATGTTGAACTGTCCTCTATTTAATGGATTTTTTTATTGGGATGATTGAAATTTTAGTTCTGGTAACTTTTCTTTTTTCTCAGTGAAAGCATTCATCCTTGTGTTGAAGAACCTCTCGATGAGAGTGAGCAGAAGAGAAATGGGCCTCTAGTTAGATGGAAGTTCCCTATCACCCGTTTTGTAAATTGGTAGCACCACTGCGGACTTTAAAAAGGAAGGAAACCGTCCTCTCAGAAAGGAGGCATTTATTGCCTCACACATAGAATACAGTGTCTCCTCAAGCAGTTGCTCAAACACCGTAATTGATATTTCGACTCATCCTGCTGCGCATTGGCTTATTATTTGGTGGAAAACCGATCTCAACTCCCCTGAGGTCGACAAACAGAAGGAATCCCCCACCTTGAGGGCAAACAAATTCCACAATGGACTGTAGCAGCACTAGTCCCTCGGTAACCATCCAGGGAGGAGCCCAGAAAGAGAGCAATAGTAGTTATTGATATCAACTGCCTTCAGGTTTACATCTTGATTGTGCTCCCTTTCTCCACTCCCCCTCAGTTCATCGATGATGGTCCATATCTTTCTTTGCTTGTTTGGTGCAGCCCAAATCCTACCATTGTAATGAAGCATCTTGGCTTTTCTATATGTGCACCTGTACCTGTCATATTCTTCTTGACAGTTTTGGACATATAACTTTTAGGTTGAAGTCTATAATCTCTATGACATTTAGGTTTCAGTTCAATCCATTGACAAATAATAAAGTAGCTAGTGTTTCTTTCTAGGCATTGAATATAATCCGAGATATAATCTCAATGAGGCAGGCTTAGAGTTATAACTACTTATAGAAAATGTCAAAGTTTTGACGGTGTTTAATAGGAAAATAAAAGAAGGTAGATTCGTATAGCAACGGAGATATGTAAAAATATTTATGTGGCTAATTTTTATTTTATACGCTATTCTATATTCAAGTAGCACTGTATGACCAAATAGCATTAATGGCCAAGTTAACCATAAAGTAGTAAAAATACCCAGGATTTGGTTGTCATTTGGCCATTTATGTAAGATAAATTTTAGCCAAAAAAATTTGTCATAAGAGCGCATCTATGGCCAGGATTTGATCATAAAGTAGCAATTTTCGTGATGGCAATAACTTAGACAAAATTTTGGTAAACATTACATTTTCTTGCGTGGCTAAACTTTCGAATATTTTCTAGATAAAATATCTATCTTATTGCAGTAAATTTGTGGCTTTTCTGACCAGAAGTATAGCCAAAACTTGTATTAGCCAAAATGACTAAAAAATTAGCACATAATAGCTAATTTATAAGGCCACAGATTATTGACATATGATAGCCATAAAGCAGCCAATTTAACTCATTTATTTTTTACTTCGTTGAGTGCTACTAGGGGGAGTAAAATAAACGATGGCCGAAATTGCTATTTTTTCGCCACTAATTGGTTTTTATGGCGGAATGGCTGCATTAGCCTCTTCACGATCGTTGTGGCCTCGACGAATATCTGCAAAAACCCAGCGGCGATGATTTTTAGACTGTTAAATTTTCTAGTTTGGCAGCTATTTGTAAAGTAATAAAATACACATATGCAACTATTGAATATTTCATACTTTTATCGTTAATTTAAAGCATTTTGATACATTGAGTAGTCAAAGGGAGTGTTTTCAGGAAAGTTTAAACAAAATCAGAAATATGAATGTAAATTATAGGTTGCAAAATAATAAAAAATTACTTGGCTCTTTGAAATATATTAAGTATCTTCTCTAAATTCACAGTAAATTTGCCTTGGCACTAAGATTTCAGTGCATTATATGGGTAATTCGATGTAATCTGCAACCAAACTATTCAAGATATAATATACTTATCCACACAAGACAATCAGTCCTTTCATGTCGGCATTTTGAATCTCCATGCACAGTTGGATTGATGAAAGGAACGCAATGCAAACCTGGAAATTAGCTTTAAATATTAAAATCTAGCAACATTTTTAGTCATAAAAGCTATTTTTTAGCACCCAAATTTTAGCGATTATATCTATAAAATTTAGCATTCATTGCTAAAATATGGCCAAAATACTGGCCTAAATATATTGGTCAAAAAAGCGAAATAGTGACGGAATAAAAGTTCCCCATTTTCGCCAAGGTGCCGTAATAATTTCGTAATAGATTGGCTCTTTGGCAGCTTTTTTAACCAAATGGCCACCGATTTTAGCAAGGATTACGAAACGATCGCCAAATTATGGCTTAGAGTGCCACTTGTGTATATTTGTCCAAAATTTTAAATTGTGCGGTAAACTCTTTGATTCTCTGAGCTTTTTTATAAATCTGTAGCCTCCTGTTGAGGCACCCTGTATATAAGCTTAACAATATTCGTTCTAATAACTATTCTTATGTTTTGTGCATCTGGTTTAAAAAAAGAAGAATGGGAAGATCATACCTAATATAAGTGCGTGTTGGTGCAATATTATTTAAATTGGTTCCAAAAAATTATACTCAACAGCCATTGCTGAAATGTTCTCGAACAACCAATTTACCGACTCAAATAATTTGCTGAGGTGAGACACAAAAATGATACATTAAATAAGAGACTCATTAATGAATAATGTTGCTACATTATTACACCTAGAAGAAACGTTTTAATACACAGTCTGCGAAAAAGATTGTTAAACTTCGATTTTTTTTTATATATTTTTTTATTTATTATATATTTTTATATATAAAAATATGAAAAAATTTGTAAAATAGAAATTTAGAGTAACTCTTGTTGTGCAAACTAAACTCTCTGTTTGCATATGACTTCATGTGTGGCAGCATGGCAATTCTGTAAGCCATTTTTCGAAGCTTTTAAGCTTTAAACTTATGGAAGTTTTTTCTGTTTTTCGGTTTTCTGAATAAATCAGTCCCACAGGCCCTAAACCCTAAATGGTGTTTAAAACATATGGTTGCAATATTTTTAATTTTCGTCGAAGAGCATTTTTTTGTTAGTTTTTGGACAGGCACTTTCATAATTTCTTGGGAATTGCGGCCATAAAACATGAAACCCTACAATTGCCCTTCTTCTTTAAGGGGCAAAGGCGCCCTTTTAATGGTTTATGGCCCTTGAAAGAAATCAAATTCTTATCGTTTCATCAGAAATAGCTTTTAATTTCAATAATTCCAGTGTAACGACTTAACACGAAAGCACTATTTATGTATCCCACAAATGCATACAAGTACAATTCAACTATTAAATAACTCACTACTTAACACTTTATTGCTTTCTATTATCGTTTGGTACTTTAGCTCACTTATAGCTCGAATAAATACGCATTCTTAGAAGAAAAATAATTGATAAGAGATACAAAAAAAGGGTCATAAATAACTGCGTTTTAAATAAATAAAACAATAAAAATCTCGTGACAGTTCCCATGCCGCAGCTTCCGGATAGACCGCGAGCTGCGAAAGTCCAACCTCCAATTTCGCTCCGCCTCCACAGCCGCTGCTCGCCCCAACAATATCTTAATTGATTGCAGAAGAAAATTAGCGGTCAATTTAAATAAACAGCTTTAATTGTCAATTGAACTATGTCGTGTGAGGTGTCATTTTAAAGAGCAGTTTTACCCTGTTCAATGATCACATTTTCAAACCCTTTATTTAAACAGATTTTTTAGAAAAGTTTACTTGCTAAATTTATGTCCGCGCCCTTTCGTAGCGCTATATAGTGGCCGCTGGCGAGGGTGGTATCGATTTTTTCTGCCGTACCTTTTCGGGGATAAAAAGTACCGAAGGGGTGGTTCCGAGAATCTTCGAAAGAGAGAGGCGTCTTGAATTCGGTAGAGTTAAGACTTAGAAAGAGGAAGACGTGCTTTGAACTCTAGAGTGTGACGATCTATAACCGGAAAGATGTTTCCATTTTTTGACTCCCGTTTTAAAAGCCTCCGCTCTAATTATTTGTAATTTTTAATTACTTTTAAACCAAGTAAACCGCTTATTGCCCGCCTACGAAAAGTTTCGCGATGTGTTTTTTTGGTTGTGCCATGTAGTGTCAACCCACCTCTGCCCTTTTCCTAAGTAGGCCACCTTCTGGCAGATAACGGATACTTTGCAGACACAGGAGCAGACTACTGGCAATTAAGTATTTGTAGAAGTTAAAACATTTAGTATATTTTAGTAGCGCTTTGCTCACCATAATATCTAGAATCCCAGCGACCTGGCAGAATTGTTTCTCCTCTAAACTGCGTCGTTTAGTTTTTCTGTTCTTTGTTATTTTGTTTTTTATTTTTTTTTTCAGTAAGAAATGCCGCCGTCCGCGCTCTTTTATTTCAGATTCCTGAGCAAACACTAAAAACCTTTTTTTTTACTAATAATCATTTATAATAATTATTTTTTTTTAGGCGTTTTGCAGGATTTGTCTTAAACAATAATAACTTTGCGGCATCCCCGCAATAGTAAATTTTAATTCACTTAAATTAGCGTTTATTAATTATATCCGTTTGGCAATACCATGAAAGTGTTTTTCCGCATCAAAGATGAAACGCCATGGATTCATTATCGGCCTTTTGCCCCCATTATTAGCGACCTAAGAGATAACGAAATAAGTAGATTCTTTACGAGAGTTGAGGTCCTCCGGTCCTCCTTGCAGCGTGGTAAAAGAGATTTGGCACATGCACACAGTTTAGGAATAGAAACACTTTGATCACTTTTTTCATATTTGCGAAATACCGAAATACAGGACCGCAGCCGCAGCAGCAGCCGCCCCCACGCGATGACCCATTAATCCAATTTGTATTAGTGACGGCTGATGGGGGGTGTCGCGCAGTGTCCCCCCCCGCTAAAGATCGTAATCCGTTGGTCGTATTAATTGGGGGATGCGTGGGGGCGGCTGTATTCGCGGCTGCTGCCGTGTTGCCGTCACCACCGTGTCTGCTGAGATTCGACTACTTGGATGTTCTAAGTCCAATGTATCTTCTGACGCCAAATCTCTTTTACCACGCTGCAAGGGGGACCCAACTCTTGGAAAGGATCTATTGTCCCTTAGGTCGCTGATTTAAATAATGAAAAATTTAATATTTTTGGGGATGCCAGTAAGGTTTTATTGTTTACGACAAAACCTGCAAAACGCCAAAAAAAAACTAATTCAATAGTAAAAATGGGTTTTCACCCGGTTTTTTCATTTTTGAGGGTTTATTCCCTGCACACATCCGGGAAAATTCCGGGTTTATTCCATTATAACCTCTAAATTTAACTTTTTCAATATGCCTAACTCCTACCAATTAAGCAATAATTAGTTGGCTTGTGCAGCTTGAAGTTTATAATCAATTGACCAGCGTTTAGTTTATCAAAAAACAAACCCGAATCTGGATTTATTGAATTCTAATCTAAAATCTAACCTTAAATCTTGAAAATGCCGGGTGCTTTCAAGTAAAGATGGGAAAAAACTCGGGTAAAAATCCTAAATTGGGTTTAAAGGTTTTTTGGGAATTTTCCCTTCGCCTATCTATATTCAATAGTAATTAAGGAAGAATAAAATTAAAAAAAGACAATTCTTAGTTTTCTCAGGAATCTGAAATAAAATAGCGGCGGACGTGAACTTTTCGCGATAAGCTCAGTGGTCCCCAGAAACGTATTTGACGGGTACACGATTTCTTACTAAATTGGAAAAACTACGACAAAGAAAACTAAACTAACGACGCAGTGTAGAAGAGAACAGAATTCTGCCAGTAGCTGGGATCCTCGATATTATGGTGAGCAAAACACTACTATAATATACTAAATGCTTTAACTTCTACAACTACTCTACAAATACTTAATTGCCGGTAGACTCCTGCGTCTGCAAAGTATCCGCTATCTGCAAGAAATTGGCCTATTCAGGAAAAGGGTAGAGGTGGGTTGACACTATATGGCACAACGGAAAAAACACTTCACGAAACTTTTCGTAGGCGAGCAATAGCCGAATTAATTGTTGTGGCACTAATTAAAAATGCAAATAATTAGCGCGGAGTTCTAAAGCGAGATTCAAAAAAGGGGGGAAAATTACGAATTGGCGATAATCAGAAAGGCGAAGCCAAGGACTTTTCTCGCGGTAAAATTCGAACTTTTTTGTCTTCCCGGTTAATCGTCGCTTTTTGATCGTAACTCTATTGAGTTCAAAACGCGTCTGTTCTTTTCGAGCGTCGAAGATCTTCCCTCAATCACCCTCTCGGTACGTCCCATCCCCGAAAGGTACTCCAGAAAAATCAATACCACCCTGACCAGTGGCGATTATATGGCGCTTCGGACAGCGCGGGCATAAATTTAGAAAACGAGCTTTTCTGAAAAATCTGCTAGTAGAAGAAAATTGAAAATGCGATCATTAGATACAATAAATTAGGCTCTTTAAAATGACACCTCACATGACATAGTTTAATTGACAATTAAAGCTTTTTATTCAAATTACCCATTAATTTCCTGGCCCAGTCAATTAAGACATAAATTGCTCGAATCTAGATTCAAAGGATAAGAAATTAAAAGCTCTATCTGATGAGAGAATAAGATTTTAATTTCAATGAACGATATTCGCAAAAACGCTTTAATTACCAAACTATTGTTCGGGTCACGTACAGGTCTGAAATTCTTTCAAGGGCCATAAACCATTAAAAGGGCGCCTTTGCCGGTTACAGAAGAAGGGCGATTGTTGGGTATCATGTTTTATGGCCGGAATTCCCAAGAAATTGTGAAAGTGCCTGTCCAACACTAACAAAAGAAATGCTCTTGACAAAAATAAAAATTATTGCAAACATATGTGGTAATAAGGTTAAAGCTTAAAAGCTCCGAAAAGTGGCTTATAGAGTTGCCATGCTTCCACACATGAACTCATATGCAAACAGAGAGGTCAGTTTGCATAACAGGGGAGACTGAGAAACAAAACCTTTTGTTTTGAACTTTTGTGCAAAGAAATTTTGAAAAAATTATTTAATTGAAATAAAATTAATATCGATAATGGTGAACATACCTATCGACGGGTTTATATCCGATCCGCCATGTACCCGCCGCGGCGTGTTATTGGTTATTGCAAAAATTTTTAACGTTTGTGGTGTGTTTATTTATTTTGTGTGTGTTTATTTATTGTATCAATAACCCGCCGCGGCGTGTTATTGGTTATTGCAAAAATTTTTAACGTTTGTGGTGTGTTTATTTATTTTTTGTACTTTTATAATTTTAATACTTGTTTTATTGCAAATTGAAATAACTCCCAATCTCTGGCCTCTATTTAAAGCATTTAGTATGTGCTAAAATAGGTGAGTTTATTGTTAATTATTTCATTACGTTTTGATATGCGGAAACTGAACAATAAGAGAGTTAATATTCCTATACCTCATTTTTTATCTTCACTCTGGTCCTCTGGTCAGCGCCTTTTGTTCCATCTTGTTGAAGGAGTAGCTTGGAAGAGTTCTGAAGATCTTTCCAACCCCCTTACCCTTGATGCACTTAAAGCCCTACAATTCTCCGTCCTCCTTGGTCTTCCTGTACCTGCCGATATTTTGGTGTTTAAGGTATTGTTAACTGACTTTGTTGACCATGACAGTTAATAATTGTGTTAATTTTCATTTTTAAATATTAATAATACACATTAGTTATTCCTTTGAAATCAAATTTGTACTTATGCTAACATAAATATGAGCATAAAGATTTTAATTAAAGATAAAAAAATCATTCCATGTTCATAAAGCTATATTACCTGAAAGATAAGGAGGTTAATAACATATAAGGTATTCTTTACTTTATCAGCATTTTCACATACAGGACCTTCCATATTTATTAGCTTGTTCCTTCAATCTTCTTCTTATTTTCCATCTGCCCAAGCCAATAACAACACAAATTATTATTGAGCGGTTTTAACTCTAAACTATGAATACTTTATTATTGAACATAAACCACAATAGTATATTAAGTATTAAGGACAGTAAGAAGAGTTTACTGATCCACCTCTTTTCTGCTACATAATATTCTAACAAAGCTGTTCCAACTAGAAGCTTCAAATCTTGCTTTAAATTCACATGAACTTAATCTCTGAGAGAGTGACACTCAAATCCAGTTACAGTTGGAAAGTGGCTTAGAGCTACATAATGCATTTTTGGAACTTACTTTTGGTTAACAAAATAACCATTTATGATTTGAAATGTGGGAAATTTGTTTGTTCTTGGACCCTTGCAATAGTTGTGATGGATAGTTTCTTAGGTTGTGGTCCTTTAAAATATATTACAAGAAGTACTTTGCACTTCAGTCTTGTTTATCAGTGAAATTGTGTCCTCCATCATGAGTGTGTGCCTTCATCAGTCTAAGGGCACAAAACACTCTTATTTTGGCAGTGACAAATTTTATTTATGGGGTGGCAGTTGTCAAATTGCTGACACTTTTCCTTACTTGCAATTTGGATTCCAAGAAAACCATTTGCCAAAATTATCTGGGGTTTTCTGTATAACCGTTCAATTGGAAACATTATGTTTGGATGTAGAGCTTAAATTTTGAAATTTTAAAAGAAGGTGGAGGAAAAAATTAGTTAAAAATGCAATTTTGAGTAAATTGGTATGATTTTGCAGAGTATACACCACATACTGCCATAATTCTAACAGAAATCCAGTACCACGCAAAATTGATATACCAATGTAGCATTCAAAAATTGGTATTGTAGAGGTATCGTGGATTTAACCCCTGATTGTTTCTTTCACCCGCTTGTGGGACACACTAATGATAGAAAATTAAGCACAGGCACATAACTCAACTGTGGGTATATTTCCGAGTTGACTATAAACGAACTTGTGAAATTAAATGATAATGAATCGGAGACGGGAGGGCCGGCGTGCCCTTTTTACGGTTCCTTCGTATCGACTCCCCTCTATCCCGGAGGGCTGTCAGCAACGTCAATTGTCAGTCCAGTGGCGGTGGAATTCCGGTGTGTTACAGTATATCAATTTTGCATGGTACTGGATTTCTCATGGAATTTAAGGCCACTATATGGTGTGTACTCTGCAAAATCATATCCATTTATTCAAAACTTTATTTTTAAATTATTTCTTCCTCCACCTTCTTTTCAAAGTTGCAAAATTTAAACTCTAAATCCAAATATAAAGTTCCTGACATGAGCTTTTATATAGAAGTTACACAAAAAGTCCCGATGCGATTTTTCCAATGGTTTCCTTGAAATCCACATCGCTGTTACAGAAAAGTGTGAGCAACCTGACCACTGCCATTCCATAAATAAGAGTGTTTTGTATTCTTAGTCTGATGAAGGGTCAAACTCGTGCCCAAGCATCATACCAATGAACAAGTCTGAAGTTCAAAGTAGTTCTTGTAGTAAACTTTTAAAGGAACACAATTCAAAAAAACCATCTATCACAACTTAACTATTTTTTATGCTTCTTGCTGTAGAATCTGAAAATGATACATGAGAAACAATTGAACATCAGATACTTATAACAGTTAAATTTTGCTCAAGAAATATATGTGAAATCCGAGGATAGTTTATCAACAAAAATTGTATATACAACTGCAAAAAGAATTCTATTTAAAAGAATCTCAAAATGGGCTGTACCTGGTTTATTTGATGTGCAGTTGTTTTCTACTTTTCATTTTCAGATTCTGACCCAAGAAACATGCACAACTGCTGTTTTGGTTTTCCATTTCAGCAAAGCAATGGCGAAGAAACTTGTTGAATTAATTTTTACATGTAATTGAAAATAAGAAAACATTTTTTTCAGAACTGGTTGAGCCCTGTGAATTTAGATTATTTTGCGTTGTAAATGAACACATTATGACAATGTCATCGGAAAATAGTCCAGGATCGTTAGAAGAGCAGGCGTTGAAACGACGGCTTAGATTACTGAATCTAAAGAGAAAGAGAGATGGCAAGTCAGGAACTGAAGAGCAATCCGGTTCTGTTCCCGATTCGCAAGAAGTTCTACCAGCACCAATATTTCGCAGTTATAAACCAGCGGACGAAAAGCTACATGACAATGTATTGAATGATATAGACCCAGAAGACATTAGTGAACAAGTAAGTAACTAGCCATTTTTTTATTACGTCGTGTTTTGTCATGTGGAAAGTGGCAGTACAGTTATAATATAGTACTTGCTATTAATTAAATTTTGTAAGGTCGAACCCGCGATTATTAGTTGTCGTTTTGTTTCACGCTGTATCTCGAGAGACGCCTGAGCCCATACAAAATTTGAAAGCTGCATTGATCATTCCTCAAAATTCAAGTTCCTAGTAGGTCCTTATAACAGTCTGTATAATTTTTGTTAATAATTATAACACATAAAGGCGCCCAATTTGGCCCACAGCAAGAAACCATCTTTAGGGGTTACTTGCGGTGGGGACCATTTACCCTCCTATAATGATATGAAGCTTTCATTTATTTTCTGTTAAACTATCACCCCTTGAAATATTTGTACCTAGGTATATAATTTTCGAACACACTGTTTATGAAAACTTTTATATGGATCTTAAACGTGGTAAAACCTTCCTGCCTGGGCTCTAAGGTTATTACGTGCCTACGAACCGAATGTTTGCGCAGAAAAACGCGCGAGCGTTGAATGCATAATACATTGCTATATATATATATACCGGAATTTCGTACTAAACCTAAAAAACTAATAACCACTCTCACAAACTGTTTACAAAAAGAAAATAATTTGGTTTGATCAACAAACTATTTTTAGATTTAATCGAGGGGGTATCCACTTGCTTCTTTTTTGTACATGTATTGTGAAAATAGTGTATTGTCCTTAGTACTGTCAAATTTTGCCTGAAACGTGGTGGTATTTTTAGGTACTGTCAGGACTGTGAGAGGTATTGTGAGTACTGCAAGAGATATTTTCAGGTATTGTCTGTAGTGCAAGAGGTATTGCCGGGTATTGTGAAGTACTGCCACGTATTGTAAAGTACTGGCAAGTATTGCGAATCTTGGGATAGGATAGGTATTTTTGAAATTACTTCTAAGTACCCACTGAGTATTTCAGATTAGATAAAATTACTTGCTAATAGCTTTGAATGTTTTGATGATACCTACCTAAATAAATTAAAACTCAAAAGCTACCGACAAAATAATAGGTATGAGGAAGTAGACTTCTTAATTATTGAACACTTTATATACATTCACCGCAATGTGTCTTGCAGACCTCAGTTTATGACTTGAGTATACCGGGTGTCCAGCAGAACCCTGGACATAGGAGATTAACATGGGAAATCGGTTTTTATTTTTTTGCGCCTGTACGGTTGATTTGATTGAAAAACTTTTAAGAGTAAAGTTGTAGAGTTTATAGTCAGTTATCATCCTGTAATTTTTTCAATACCACAGTTTTGGCTATTTTTTGGAAAAACGCCTCGAAAAGTGCAAAAATTTGAATTTGGCGCGTCACCCCCACCATGCATGTGCAGTGTCGCCAACATAATAATTTCTTATGTCAGATTCAGAGCCGATTTTCCTTTCTTATTTATTTTGAGGGACTATCATGTAGTAATTAACGTGATTATGCAGAGAAAATTAACTGAAAACCTGACGATAATGTTCTTAAATTATAGGTAAGTAAAAGTTACGTTTATAATAATCATAATTAGTAAAAGGAAAATCATTCCAATTTGTGTATGGCTGGTTGTCTAATTCATTTTAGTTTAGCAATACGACAACCACGATGACATGACAATTTGTCTCTTGTCACCAATTAAGGGTGTTCGTTGTTGTTGTTGTTATTGAGGTGAATTCATCTATCTACAAATGTTTTACTTCAAAAGTCTATTTTGCAGTGCTGTGTGACGCGAGGCCCCATCCTGCATGCAAAAAACCCTTGCTAAGTGCTGGACTCTTCTATGACAGACAAAATCTCATTGGAAAACCAAATACAGCGCGCCCCAAAATGCCAATCCACACATTGACAACTTCTCGACGTTGGTCTCGGTTGTCCTGCACTGTATGTGGATTTTAGAGAGTCCAAACTGATTCATTTTGTTGATTTGAGGGACCCATTAATCCAAATTAACAGTCATTGGTGGAACAAATTTTTATAGCAAATAAGCAAGACCAAAAGCTGATAGCGATGGATGTTTGATCTGCTAAGACCAGTTTCTTTCATGTTTTATCTATGTATCTGGAGACTATAGTGCTTGTGAAAAAACTCTTTTCAGTGACAACAAATCTTGCCAAACTGGCCACAAACAACTTGAAAAACTGGACAAAAATTGGTTTCATTCCAATCGATTGCTGCTGAATGCAAGACACAGAGGATGGTGTTTGCATTGAGGGAGATTGGAACCGTAAATGACCACGTATCCCAGGTTAAATTTCTTGGGGTTCTTGTGGATGAGAGTGCCAAATGGGATTTACACACTGATAACTTGGCTTCAAGACTCAATACAAGTTTGTACCTGCTACGTCAGCTTTCAGATAGGATATCTTGTACGGTACTTAGATCGGCTTACTTTGCATCTTCTCATGCATGGCTCTCTTATGCTGTAGTTGTTTGGGGCCACGCCTCGGGGGCTAAGCGTTTGTTCGGGCTTCAGCGAAGAGCGGTCAGATTGTTGGCTGGCCTGGGCTACAGGGATGACTGCAGAGCGCACTTCAGAGAGCTAGGCATACTAACCCTGCCCTCCATGTTTATATTGGAGAATTTGCTGTTTGTGAAAAATAACATGTATCTGTTTTCTGCTCACGAGGACATGCATGCTTACCTTACTAGAGACCGAAAAAGTTTAATAACCTCATATGGTCGTTTGAGAAGGTGCCAGAATGGTCCTGGCTACTGGGCGGTAAAATATTTCAACTGCCCATAAAAATTAAAGCATTGACAGTGGATAGTTTCCGAAAGGAAATTAAGCAAATTTTAATGGTAAATGTTTTTTATGGTGATGAAGAGTATTTTAAGTATTTTAATCAAAATTATTAATTTTTTTTTCTTCTCTGTATAGTCTATTTTAGGATGTTGACTGTAAGTTTTTAGTATTAAGTAAATAATGGCATCTGGACTGAATTTATTTAAATTTAATTTGTAGACTATTCTATTTTTGAGGTATGTACATTGCTGTTTTGGTGATTGTAAACATGAATAAATTTGAATTGAATTGAATTGAATCTTAATAAAGGTGATAGTGTTTTTATAGGAATAATTGTTGTTATCTGTGTTATTACCTAAATTTATGTTACATTTCTTTTTCATGTCCACTTGTTAATTTCTTCTGTTAAGAAATTTATGTATAGATTGATTATGGAAATATACTTATTTTGGTACTTGTTGCATCCACTTTTTCACACACAATTTCCTCGAAATAAAAATGTAATGTATACAGAAACCTTGTATTTATTGATATTACAAGTAAGGAAATTAGGAACCCTTTTGTTGATACAGTGTAAAATTTTATTTTTATTATTTTTTATTTAAATATTTCATTAGTTATGAATTTTGAGTAGAGAAAACTTGTTTTAAAACAATACTGGGCTGGTAATTCCTTTGCTCAAATTCGAGACAACATTGTTGCATTGTTTCCTGAACAACCAATATCAGCATGCAGTTCACTTCAGGCGGTGGTTGCTCGTTTTGAGGAAACTGGGAGTATTAAGCCGATATGTTCCTGTGAGCGAAAGCGATGACTTCAAGCTGGTGCGGCTCCAGAGGCAAATGTGGCAAAACTTGTTGTTCTTGCTGCAGTAAACAATGATCCTTCCAAGAGTATTCGACAGATTGGCCAAGAAACTAGACTTAGTGGATCGACCATCCATAATTATCTGCAAAAAGAAGGTTTTGAAAGCTACAAACAAGAGAACCATCAACAACTTGTACCGACCCACCTTTTCCCCCAAATGGAGTTTTGTGAAATCCTAACCGAAAAAATTATTGCAGCCCCAAGATTTGTTAGAAACATTTGTTTCAGGGATGAATGCTAATTTGGATTGACTGGCTCTTCAAATCAACAAAATGATCGGATTTGGGCACTCCAAAACCCACATATAGTGCATGACAATCGGGACCAACGTCGAGCAACTGTAACGTGTGGATCGGCATTTTGGGGCGCCATGTTATAGGTCCATTTTTCATTGATTGCAGTTTGAATGCCAACAAATCTGGCAATATGCTTCGCAATGACATTTTGCCTGCTGTAGAAGCCATCCAGCCATTAGAACGGGTTTTTTACATGCAAGATGGGGCGTCACACTATCCTCTGTGTCTTGCATTCAGCAGCAATCGATTGGAATAAAACCAATTTTTCGCCAGTTTTTCAAGTTGTTTGTGGCCAGTTTGGCAAGATTTGTTGTCACTGAAAAGAGTTTTTTTCACAGGCACTATAGTCTCCAGATACATAGATAAAACATGAAAGAAACTAGTCTTAGCAGATCAAACATCCATCGCTATCTGCTTACTGGTCTTGCTTATTTGCTATAAACATTTGTTACACCAATGAATGTTAATTTGGATTAATGGGTCCCTCAAATCAACAAAATGAATGAGTTTTGACTCTCTAAAATCCACATACAGTGCAGGACAACCGAGACCAACGTCGAGAAGTTGTCAATGTGTGGATTGGCATTTTGGGGCTCACTGTATTTGGTTTTCCAATGAGATTTTGTCTGTCATAGAAGAGTCCAGCACTTAGCAAGGGTTTTTTACATGCAGGATGGGGCCTCGCGTCACACAGCACTGTAAAATAGACACTTTTGAAGTAAAACATTTGGAGATAGATGAATTCACCTCAATAACAAGAACAACAAGGAACACCCTTAATTGGTGACAACAGACAAATGGTCATGTCATCGTGGTTGTCGTATTGCTAAACTAAAATGAATTAGACAACCAGCCATACACAAATTGGAATGATTTTCTTTTTACTAATTATGATAATTATGAACGTAACTTTTACTTACCTATAATTTAAGAACATTATCGTCAGGTTTTCAGTTAATTTTCTCTGCATAATCACGTTAATTACTACATGATAGTCCCTCAAAATAAATAAGAAAGGAAAATCGGCTCTGAATCTGACATATGAAATTATTATGTTGGCGACACTGCACATGCATGGTGGGGGTGACGCGCCAAATTCAAATTTTTGCACTTTTCGAGGCGTTTTTCCAAAAAATAGCCAAAACTGTGGTATTGAAAAAATTACAGGATGATAACTGACTATAAACTCTACAACTTTACTCTTAAAAGTTTTTCAATCAAATCAACCGTACAGGCGCAAAAAAATAAAAACCGATTTCCCATGTTAATCTCCTATGTCCAGGGTTCTGCTGGACACCCGGTATATAAAAATTAAGATTAACTCGTTAAACTTTAATCCATAACAGAATTAACTTATTTTTTCTACAAAGGCATTAAAAATTAAAAACTTTTAACACGCTAATGAACTACTAAATATTGCATTTTAAGGCACTAGTGTTAAAAGTAAGCTACTTTTAACACTGGTTGTTTCGCCGTTTGATTGGGCATCCTCAGGTTATAGAGGAAACCTGGTAAAGAGTTTTTGCCGTAAGCTTAATAACAAAACAGTTAGGCCTCTTTCACACGGACGTTTTAAAACCGACCGGCAAAATATCGCTCGGGAAAAAACGACCGTTGTCTCTTTCACACAACGGCAAATCATTCGACGGTGAGAAGTCGAAACGAATAGATCAAAGGGCCGTAAAGGGTAAAATACAGAAAACTGATAGTGCGTATTTATTATATAGACGGAGGAAAAATAAAAAGTTAAGGAGGATGTCCTGGATTCATCGAATATTAGAAGTAAGGACATCTATGGGATTGTTCTACACATTCATTCCCAGATTAAGAGAGGACGAAAGTAAATTTTTCAATTATTTTCGAATGTCGATAGATTCTTTTGATTTTTTATTAAATAAATTACGATTAAACATTAAAAAAAGAGGACACATACGTCAGGCCATACCACCAGAAGAAAAGCTGGCAGAACAGTGTATATAAATCCATTTTAACACAGGAAACAATATTCTAATTACATCCATCGAATAGCTAATGTCAATGCGCATTTTTTGTGCTTATCTATTTTGCCCTATCACAAACCGTATCTGCAGAAAATGAAAAAAACTAATTTACGTAAGGGGGCGCCCAAAATATTTGCGAATATTTTTTATCCCACAGATTTATCTGAAATTTTTATGTCATATTAGGACTAGTAAGAGAAGCCTAGCAGTGAAAACCACAGTTCTCTAAATTGAACGGGAAGAAAGTTATTTAGTTTTTAATATTAATTTTATTTATAAAAATTCCAAAATAATTTATTTTTGCGACAAAAAAATTGTAAGCACATTTAAAAAAATCGAAAAAAAAAACACCAGGTCGTAAAATGCCAAAATACGAATTTTATTAAAAAAAAAACACATGGCAATGCCGAGGACCGAACCCACACCACTATAATATCCAAAGTCGGGTAGTATCCTACCCATTAGACCACCGAAGGCCAAAAAATTTCCGTGTTTCACACCGATATACCTATAAGCGATTTAGTGGAAATCTAAAAACCCTCATATCTTTTGGTACTAATCAAAAGTACTTATTATATGGCACTTATATAACTCGTTGGAAAGGGCTTTAGGACGGCTATGTAAGACAAATAAAAATAAAATTTAAATGCTCCCTTTCACACTTTGGGAGCGACTTAAAGCTGTTACAAATCGTAAAAATAGCAAGGGGGGAGGGCGCAAAAATTACGTCATTTGATAGCGCGTCCTGGATAACCTACTAGGAGAAGAGCTTATCGATTTACTTGTAAAAATTAAAATGATAAAATTGATTCGTTAATTGGGGGGCCACACATTTGGTTCAGCATACTTTCGAAACCATCCTGGGGCCTTAGGATAAAATAAAGAGGGGACATATGAACCTTGTTTGAAATGCAAGTGGAAAGGTCTATTAAAGGGCTACAAAATGACTGTAGAAAATTTTAAAAATATGTCGCCCACTAAAGGGAGTGGGAAGAAATGGTTCTAAATCTAATGTTATTGCAATTTAGGGGGCTCAAGGGGGCGCAAAATTTACGGCATTCGATAGCTTGTCCTCGTTTTAGTATTAGGTGTAGACCTCGTCCTGATTTGATCCGATTTTCCCGAAAATTTGAAAAAGTTTGATTTTTGAGGATTGATCCATGGCAGACTGATATATATCGTTAGAAAGGGCTTGCCGAGGGCTGCAATCTGATAAAATTAAATTAAAAAAAAATTCTAACAAAAAAATCGTGGGCCCATCCCCTGAGCCCCCCGGGGTGTAATTTTATTATTTTCGGATTCAGCGGGGGTCAAAACCCTATATGTGACGGCGGTTTGCCCCTCCGATTACTAATGTGGTTTTTAGTCCCCCACGACCCCCTTAATTACAGTGGGACAATATTTTCAAAAAGTTGACCATTGAGGCCTATCCAATGAAGCCACCTGCATGGGGGTGGGACAATCGGGGGGGGGGGGGGATACCGTTGTGCAGCCCGTAAAAAAGTAGCTACTAGGACCAGGTTTGGAGGTACCTAGCTAGTGAGGGAAGGCGACAATTTGAAGAATCTCACATTTTGGGCCGTCTCACTTTCCCTATTCACGGGTTAGTTAAAAACCAAAAATATTTGCATGGAAACTTCCAACTGCTTTCAAGATACACTTTAAAATATTTACAGGAGCCACTGTTAAACTGTAGAATGATTGGCTACGTACATAACTTAAACGGCCAATGTCTAAAAGTACACTATACACAGTAAAAACAATTTATAAGGAGAAAAAAATCCTTTAAAAGGTTTGTATCTTCATAAAATTTTGCAAATGTCATTTTATGTTACCTGTTACGGCGCCATATTGATTTATTGTGCAGCGTCGCGTCGTCAAAGCTAATTTTAATCGCAAATTGTCTCAGGTATTGTGGTATTGTCTGGTCATTGCGGGGTACTGCCGGTTGATATTGTCAGTATTGTGAGATATTGCCACAATGCTTTTTGGCATTGTCTGGTATTGACATGTTGTAACACTTTAATTTCAGTAAAGGTATCTTAGAATATTCAAAAAGTGCTCAGGGAAAAGTATCAGGTTAGGAACAAAAGTGCTACGAAACCGGCCGGTAAAGTGAGTTCGGGGCGCCACCAATTTTAATCAATTAAATTGGAAAAGTCCTACGTTGTTAGGTAGCTGATCAGTTCCCTTTAGCCTCTTCCAAAATACCCATAGTACTTGCAAACAAAATAAAACTAACAAGTTTAATTTATGTCCTATAATATCAAAGAACGAAATCAATGTTGTATGAAAGGTTTTCCTTAATTCTACTTATCACAATTGTCTAGAATATACCTCCCTAGTGGTGATCACCAAGCGTTACAATAAAAAAACAGGTTAACTTAAATACTATTACTTAGCTTGACACGACGCTATTACAGATGGTCACAAAGGCTAGGCGCATTAGGTCCAAAACAACGCAAAAGGTAGTGGCTATTGGCCCTCCAAAAATGATGGTGGTAGCTGTCTCCTCTTACAACAATAGTGGTGGTTTTCGAACAATAAGGTGGTGATTTGCACCCCTCGGTAACAATAAGGTGTTGATTAACCTTCAGAAACAATAATGGTGCCTGGTAGCGCCTTGGAAACGCTAAAGTGGCTGTTGGCCTCCTTGGAAAGACTAAAGGTGGCGGTAGGCCCCCTTGGAAACACTAAAGGTGGCGGTAGGCCCCCTTGGAAAAACTAATGGTGGCGGTAGGCCCCCTTGGAAACACTAACGGTGGCGGTAGGCCCCCTTGGAAACACCCTCGTCCACGAGGGTTTCCAAAAACAGAACAAAATAAACACGTGGTGTGGCTGCTTTCAGCCCTCACATTAACCATGCTGTCACGTGGTACAGTGGCTTATGTGGCCCTGGATCGTAGTATAGGTTGACAAATACTTTGCTTGTAGGCCCAAACTCTCTTGCTGCACAATCCCGAAATTCGGTTCAACCTCCCTCATCCAAAAATGTCCGAAAAACTGGTCGAGTGACCCCAAAACTAACACCAACTAAGGGAAGTTGAAATACTACCACAAATCGACTAAATCCCACGTAGTGGTTTACAATTTTACGCCGAAATGAGTAGCAGCGAAGAGATGAGTGGTGTCTTCCACGTGTCTTGATCCAGAAAGAAAGATCTTCACCAATATTCCGATTTTCAATAGATAAAAGGTGGAGGTGGGGAAAAGAATTGGTCGAGAGCGCCAGCGCGCAACGAACAATTGACGAATGACAACTCTCATTGTTATCGAAAGGCGTTTTAGGACGACACCCAAAATACTTGCTCTCGCTACCCTTTTTACTCCTCAGAAAATAAGCAAAATGTACCACTTTAAGTTTGTCCCATATGTTTTGCATTTCATCTAGTGATATTATCATAAAATAACGTTTGACTTACGAACAGCTAACAAAGGGCTATTAGGTGCAAGCAAAGAATTTGCAAAGTCCTCTCAAACATGGCGGACTTCCGGCCAAGAAACCGAAGCACTTAGGCTGATAGGCAGTCACCTCCATATCTACACAATTCACCCATTGTCAAAACAAATCCGTCAATATATCAGTCAATCAATCCGACATTTGAAATAAGTCAGTTGTTTATTTATTTTCCAAGTTTTGGGGTTATAATTTCTCAAACTTAATAAAATATGTGGCCTCCCTTATTGAAACAAAGGCAAGGAAAATGGGCGCAACTCACTGCCAGCACAGTCCTGAGACCCCTGACAAGACAAAACGCGAATCCTATCCACCTTCCAAAGGTTAGCAAAAAAAGGTAAATAAACAACCTCAAATCTTTACACTCGAGCAGAACAACAAACGTTTCAGCCCCAAATAAACGACAAATATCCGCATTTGCTTGACTAATTCTAGCGACAGTTTTCAACCGTTACAATGTACTGTCGAAGTACTGCCAGGTATTGCAACAGTATTGTGAGGTATTTTCATGGTATTGTGAGGTATTGTCATGGTATTGTTAAGTATTGTCACCTAATTTGTACATGTATTGCCATGAGTGGATACCCCCTCGGATTTAATGTTCTTTACTAGTGCAGTAGTAATGAGTCTGCCTTGCTATTTACTTACGGTCGTAGGTAAAAATATTTGCAGATGTTTTTAGAGGATCTAGAAACACTTATTTTCTCTTATTTACTTTACAAGTTATGAACTTATAGAATAGTCTGTAATTTGTGCCGTTTGGCATTCTAGTAACAAAATACTTATTGGTTTTTAAACGTTAACTGTTGTCTGTTTGGTCATTCCCAACGGCACTTATTTTCATTAGATTCAGACATTGAAACGTGGATTTAACACAGGCATTGGTTTAGGTGAAAGAACAACTCGAAGCTGCAAAATCCCAAATCGTAATGGACCAACTAGACGTAACTTCGTTAGCACCCCGAAAACCCGATTGGGACTTGAAGAGGGATTTGACGAAAAAGTGGGAGAAATTGGAAAGGCAGACGCAGAAAGCGATTGCAGAGCTAATCAGGGATCGCCTGAAAGAGCGTAAAGAAGACTTAGCGACAGTGGTGAATGCTGGAGCCGAAGCATTTAAGGACTAAGTAATATTTTACAATTTAAACTAATTGTAGGATTCTGTAATTCTTCTTGCAGCGGTGGAACTCATGTATCACTCTAAAGGTGCAATTACTTAATTACAGTGTTGAAAAGCAATAAGATGTATCGTGTATTTGAATATTCATTCCGAAAATAATACATTTGTGAGCTATATTGCTCCACCATTTCGTCTTGTTTTTTTTTATTCCGTTGAAAAATGTTATACTTTCCGTTTGATGTGGCCGTTAGAGCGATACATCTCTTACAACGCTATAAGAAAAATTACAGAATTCATCCATAAGTATTCTTAATAAAAAAAAACAAAGATAAAATTGGGAGGTTTTCGATGAATGAGACATTTTTAATACTTAATTGAAAATAAATGGATATCGTAATTATGAAGTCTTTATTATGTTTTATCACTCCAACAAAATCCTATAGAAAAGCATTTAGCGATGGCGGAGCCCGAAGTATAATATACCAGATTTTCAAGACAAATGTCCAGTTAGCTATGCATTTTCGTAGTAGTAGATGATAATTTTACTACTCCATTCTTTGTTACGTTCATTTTTGGCCGCTTTTAAGTTGGTCCCTTTAGGGATAGTTTCTTCCGAAAGTAATGCATTATATCTAGGCTTCCCGTTTCAAACAGAATTTATGAATTCTTGATGTATCTTTATGATGATATTGTGACCATCCTCTACTTGCCTCAAATATCCGTTTTCTGCATGGGCGTCCTGGATCTCCTGGTACATAAATATTTTCCTTTTGGAGCTCGTTCTTATAAATTGAGCTTCTAGGCACACACACACTATCGATGTTGTAACACCCCCAAACAGGTGAAAGTCCGCAGAACCCCAAGCAGGTGAAAAGGAACCAGATGAAAACAGGCCCAGCAAAGAACGGCCGAAGACCTCCTAAGAATATGAAACCGATAGGCCGGGTGTGAACCCGAAAATTGCAACGAACAAGAAAAACCCTACAGAGACTGACTATAGCCTCCTTAAGTTCATTGAAGCCAAGCTTAAGAACTGGATATGCGAGGCACTCCGCTCCTGGAACGACAACGGACTACGCGCCAGGAAGTGCGAGATAAAGCCTATTTTGCCTGAAAGAAAGCCGGAGATTCTGGCTCTCCAAGAAACCAAAATTGGGAGCCATATCGTCGTAATCATCATATCGTTAGGACAAAAGGAACACCATAAAGAAGGGGTAGCTATATTGGTGAAGCACGACATGGAACTCCCCTTCATGGGCTTTCAGGACATGGAAATTGATGCAGTTTCTATAGTCATGAGCACCAGGTATTGGTCAGATAAAAGTCACGTCGGCATATAAGCCTCCTGACATTCTCCTGGGTGGTAAACAAGCACTCAGTTGAGAGCACAGTTCGTGAAGTTCTGCGATTGATATCAAGAATCCTTACGTCACGCTGTTGGATATAAGGACTGCTGCAGGCGCATTAGTAGTATGGCTCCAGAAATCGACGTACCCTATGGAGGAGGACTGGACGTACTTGACATCGCGGTGTCGAGGAACGTCCGACTCTGGTCAAAGTTAGAGACGGTGAATGAAGGTACCACGGATAACAATTCAATAAGGCGAGTCTTGAAGCGAATGCCTAAATCCAAGCGATTTCGAGAGCGTTATAACGCACTTGCAACTGTCCCAGTTATAACTGATAAGGCCTAGCTGGAGAGTGCGGTACAGTCATTTGGGAAAAATATACTGCAAGCTCCAAGTCCATACACAATTGATCGCCATGTACAGAAGCCACGCGGTTAACATGGCGATCCTCCCGAACAGGTAGGGGCCCTCGTTCAGGAGCAGAGACAATTCTGCAGATTGTACTGCAGGTGCCCTACAGAGGACAATCGCAGGCCGCTTAACAGAAGCATTCGGAGATTGCAAACAGCCCTTCGAGAACATCGCAGTTACTGTTCGGTCAAAAAACTGAACGAGCTAAAGCCGGCTGCATCTGGTTTCTGGTGTCCGCAAAATAGCCTCAGGCGCGAGACGAACACTATACCGCCGCTGCACGAAAGCAGTATGATGTACTCGTACAGTGACGAGGATAAAGCGGAAGCATTTAGCCAACACTTGAACGTGATTAAAGGCTAAATGATGACTTTGACCATGACGATCGTCACATCCTGACAATTGGGAGGACTTTAGGAGCCAGCATCAGGATCCGATAGACCCTGGGTCTGGAATACCTTGAGGACCCTTGTGGAACGCAAAGCGACGGTACGATACTTTAACGAGGCACTGAAAGATCTGACCAAGAATGGTGTAGCTTACCTCAGCGCTGTAGCAAACAAAACTCTAAAGCTGTGAGACACTTTCCAAAAAGGTGGAAGCAGGGAGTGGTGATAATGTTAAACATGTGCGACAAGGATAAGAAATTTCACAAATTACCGTCCCATTACACTCCTCTGTGGGGCTGGGAAAGTCGTGCCGCGCATTATCCTGAGAAGACTGTAGTCTGCGACGCCCTTTCTCAGGTCCGCGGATACTTACTTAATTCGTTGAGTCTCGGGCGCCACCCTTTGACATTTATAAAGCGACAAAGGCACCGCTATTGCCTACAAGGTAGCTTTTAAACAGGGGAGAAATATTCCAAGGATTTTTAGATTAAAACACCAGGAGTAAGGAACAATAATAGAGTGTCTATTAAACTACGGTAAACAAGCACCTACTAATACTACGAACTGTTAGTGAATCTCTATAACTACATACAAACACATCCTAAAACTATGAAATTAATAACAGCGAGAGGGGGGGAGCAACAGTTAGTTACTTAGTAAAGGAAATTCTGATGAACCAGGGAAAATGGGATGTTTCGGTAATAAACCAGTACATTCTGTACTGGATCGGTCGGGGTCGGAAACTTCAATATTGCGTACAAGCAGTAACAACAATATGAAACGGTAACGGAGATTTGGGAACGCGGGGTGGGTTTCGGAGGAAGCGTACTTTATAATTCGGAATCGGATATAGTCGGTTTCGGTTTATTCACATCCAGGCTGGCTTTGAAGATCGGTGCTACGGGCAGCCTAGGATGTAAAACAGGACGGGGACGGAATCGTTGATAGGTCCAAATTGGATTTGAAGGAAGCGGTACGGTGAGCGGTGTGTTAGCGATTTTCCCGGGTTACATATGAACGAACCCTGTGATGAACAAAATAAACGCGGCCAGAATCAGCATGGCACATGCGTCACTTGTACGTCACAGGTACTCCGCTGAAGCACGACAACTCCAATCCGACTTCTCCAATCCGACTCCAATCCGACCGAACTTCCACCGAAAAATCACAAATCCATCCCTCTTGTGTCGTAAAACCCTATCATGACGTCAGGAGCCGAAACATGAAGCAACAACGTCGGCCCCCTTGGTCAGATATCCGGTAATAGGGGTAACAACTTCTGTCGACTTGTTAAGCGCGACAAACAGGTGGCCCCATCTATGGGCGCACCCGCGGACTTACGGCCGTTTTGGCCATTGCCTTTGTTTTATATGGGGAATTCCCGTTTTTATTTAAATAAGAGTTGTTGTAATAAGTTGGGTGATGAAATATAAGGAAAATGTTAATTGTGACGTCATTACCTGTGAGTTAGAGAAAAACTTTGTTACAAGTCTCGATGAGTACGCCAAAACGCTGTGCCCATCGAGAAATATAGTGGGAGCTGCATTCTGTAGAATTGCAGATCCTGAAAACCATGGAGAATGCTGCGTAAGGCAGAAACTCTAGAACGACACTTTTAAAGGTTGCCAGATATATCAGAGCATGCTCTCATAGAGCAACAACACCGCAACATACGGAAAGGACTCCTCTGCTATGATGAAACAGTCCGTGAACCTCAGCACGATAGTCAGCAAGATAGCCAGTTTAAGACACGCACAGCAAGATAGCCAGCTTAGGAATAGAAACAGTTCGATTACCTACTCCTTTCATATCTGCGAAATACCAACATTTTTTTGGCTGTAGCGTTTTCATCCATCAAATGGAATACGTGGGTCTGAATTCCATCCAAAGCTAACGTGAGTGATGTGGGTCTTTCGTACAAGGACATGCCGATGTCCTATTTATCGCGTCGACACTGTATACTACACTGCTAGCCAGAGTAGAGATCTTGGGTAGAGAGGACGATATAAGTTCGGTGATAAAAACCTAAATTTAATCATAAATGATCACTATCATGATACTACAAAACACTTGAAAAATGAATAAATGAATTAATAAAAAACATATAAGACTTAAATCTTAAAATAAAAAATAAAAGCCCATTACACATTTAATTATTTAACAACTTTATAACTAATGAAGTTTAGTGGGATGGGGACGAAATGACAACTTCAGTCTGTTCTCAAATAGTGGTTGGTCAAATGGCCCATTTGAGTCCCCATCCCACAAATCAATACAATATATATTGATACTGAGACACTAAGCACTTGGGAGTTATCACAAATATGACAACTTATTCAATAGCATAAAAAAACAAAACAACAAGAAAATAAGTCTTATGCTATCTAGCTTAAAAGAGACAAAATTGGAAACACTGAACTCTCAACAAACTGGACCGAAAATTTATCAAACATTGACATATCAATTAACATCGCTGAAACACTTAGTTTGGGTCCTTACCTTTTTCTGGGCCCTATCACTGAAAGTCAAAAATAGATCCCTGTCATATCGGTTTTCTTGCTAACATCGAAACCGCCCTTACCACCTTACCAACACGGACAAAAGGCAATATCCGTTCTTCCTGTAGTAGCCATATATACAAACACAAAAACAAGATCAGTCAACATTCTAATTAAAAAGAAGATGACACCATTCTTCAACATAACATTAACGAAACTAAACAATGTTGTCCTGACAAGTACTGACAAGTACTGTTGTGATATACAAAACTGACTATGACCAGAAAATTTTAGATCTACTGTCAGACTCAACAAATATTTTTCAAAAAACTAATAACGACTTGATTGAAAATGGGAAAACAAAGCCTATATATCAACTAACACTGCTAAAGGACTTAAAATTGCTCCCATAAATTTATGGCTTTCCAAAATTACACAAAGCTAATTGTTAGCGCAATATTTCTGTATGTATTTAAATTTTCGAATTACCGCGCATACGCACACAAGGTTGTTAATGGGCAGCACCATAAAGACGACATCCGACCTACGATAGATACCTAGAACCGGGCAATAAGGTAGAATCACTTCCAAAACGACCTTTTCTTACTAATCTCGGGAACGGAACCCCGTTTTATTAGCGCATTGTGTACCACTCCAACGAAGATCATTAGGGGAACCCCTTATCCCAGCACATGGAAATAATATCGTAAGTGTCCCTTATTTTCCTGTGTGTGCTTTTTAGTATAAATATCGCTATTAATTTCTTCGTTCTGATTGAACCATTTCATACAGTCCACTTTCTACAAATAAATGCGCTAACATTTTGGTCGCTTCGAACCTAATTTACAATAATAGTAATTCTAATTTCATTTTTAAGTAACTAAATAGTACGCATACAATTTCGAATGGTCGACGTATTGCCCTGTGTGAATATTCGGTTATTTCAGTTTCAAATTCACATTTCATAATTGTCGGCGGTCTCGTGTACTCGTCTCGCCATGAGAAATCCGGCAAAAAAGGGTCGATAAACAGTATTCAACTACCTGATTTGCAAGGTTGAAGATAACAACAGGGCTTCAGGTACTTACACATACTTATTTACATTCCTTCCATTTCAAAATAAGTTCTCGATTTCTTACTCACCTGACTGTCTCTTTTTGTCTTCAATTTTATTCAGTCGCTCATTTCGTTAAGTTTGATAGTTGACAACTTGCAAATTTATCAAATAATTGTTCTTTAGCTCAAACAAAAAAAAATGGCCGAGTTAAAGTGCCTTGAAGCTAAGAGAAGTATTTATATGGGCCGTATTACGGTGGCTTATAATATTGCTGTAAAGGCGCAGAAAGAACCTTCTCTTGTTCGACAGCTCGAAGTTAGATATGGTGACCTTCAGGGATTCTATGATCTATTTGAAGTCCTTCATAACGACATTATCGGTACAGTAACTGAGGAAGCGCAATTCAATATGCAAGATAAAATTAGACAATCGACTGACGAATTCTATTACAAGTGCTAACTTATTTATAGCAAAATGTCTAATACTTCCTTAAATGCATTACAAAATACCAGTGTAATATCTATAATGCACAAGCTAGCGTGAAACTTCCAAAAATTAGTATTTCTACTTTCAGGGGAGATCAAAAGTTACATGGCCTACATTCTACGATCTTTTCAAGAAGATTATTCATAACATAACTACAGTATTCACGTCCTATCTAAGTTAATGATGAAAGGTAAAAGGTTTAGGACTGGAAATAAAACTTCCAATTTCTCGACACGCCAACGTTTCGGCTCTATATTGAGCCTTCCTTAGACTAAAAAAGAATCAAACAAACACATATAGGGCGTGATGACGCAAGTAATGCACCTAATGTCCATTAAATGGCATGTACTTGTCCATTAAGTGCATTACTTGCGTGATCACGCCCTGTACGTATGTGTTTGTTTGAGTCTTTTTTAGCCCTGAGGAAGGCTCAATATAGAGCCGAAACGTTGGCGTGTCGAGAAATTGGAAGTTTTATTTCCAGTCCTAAACCTGTTACCTTTCACCATTATTCATGACAATACGACATTGTCAAACGTAGAAAAAATGCAATATCTCTTATCATCATTGGGAGACGAGCCCTTGAGGTTACCAAGCGTTACCAAAATAAACGGTTGCTTGCTTCGAATGCACTAGCACTTAAGCAGTGCCGCGGTAAAGATTTGAGACTCTTATTGAATACATTTTCGGAATCACTAGCAGTCTTGAGCGCTCTCAGTTTTGACACAAGTCAAAGGGATTTTATGTTATTTTACAGTCTTATCAAAAAACTAGACCTTGAAACTCGCACTCAGTTTGAAGTTAAATTTAGCACCATTGAAATTCCTGAATATTAAGATCTTTATCATTTTTTCGAAAAGAAGTGCAAAGCTCTCGAGTCTGTTCAACATTTGGCGCCCAAACAAAAACTTCCACTTCAAAAGGGATATTTAAATCAAAAAAAATTATAAGACACCACCATTTTCTCTTTATCAAGAATCATATTCCAAGCCTTCCAAGGTTAAATGTTATTTGTGTGGTCAATCCCATGTCCTTTCTAAATGCTACATATTCTTACAGAAAACCGTGAACGAAAGGCTAAATTATGTAAAACAAAGAGTCTAAGCCCAATTATTCCGATATTGCTCATCCAAATAAAACAACTGCAGCAAATACCTTCAATACAAATAGCACAGTTTTACTCGCTACTGCTACTGCGCATTTTATTGATGGATTTGGAAACTATCAATCCATACGTATGCTGATCGATTCTGGTAGTCAATCAAATTTCATAAGCGAAAAGTGTGTAAAACGACTCGCCCTTTCCAGAAGACACATTTCCACATCCATATTCGGGTTGAACCAAATGACTTCATTTTCTTCTAAAGGTGTGGTTCAATGTCATCTTAAACCAAAAATTATGTTAGGGACACAATACGCGATCGACGCTATCGTAGTGCCCAAACTTTGTTCTGATATGCCTTCCTTTGATCTCGAGTCTGAAGGTTGGACCCATTTGAGAAGCCTGACGCTAGCGGATAAAAACTTTTACCAATCTAATCTGATTTACTTGCTCCTTGGATACTGAGGGCCAGCCAACCGCAATTGAAACGGTCTTTGGTTGGGTTGTTTTAGGCAGAGTTAATCTCCTTAATAGTAGTAGTGAAACGGTCTCTTTTTATGCTGTTTCGCATGTTCCTCTTGAGATAACCATTCCAAAGTTCTGGGAAGTCGAACAAATGCCAACAAAAATCTTAATTTCTACTGAAGATCAGCAATGTGAATCGATTTTTAGGGAAACAGTGTCCAGGGACGCATCAGGCAGATTCGATGTGTCACTTCCTTTCAAGATTTCGGAACCTGATTTGGGAGACACTTATTGTCAGGCGTTTCGCCGGTTTTCCTCGTTAGAGAACCGACTGTTGAGAAATCCCTCCTTATATCATGCATATTGTGAATTCATGAGGGTGTATATTAACAGTGGCCACATGTCACAGATTCCCAAAAATATCTCAAACACTTCCGCTGGCTGTTACTTGCCACATCATTGTGTTTTAAAACCAGAAAGCATTAGCACAAAATTACGTGTGGTGTGGGATGGTTCGGCTAAAGGTACCAAAGGATTTAGCCTGAATGACACTCTGCTTGCTGGGCCAAAACTACAAAAGGACTTATTTACTCTCCTTCTTATTTTTTGGATTTATCCAGTTGCCTTCATTGCTGATATTAAACAGACAGATTCTCGTTACTCCCCGCCATCGAAATTATCAAAAAATTCTTTGGAGAGTTTTACCTAATGGGCCTCTAAATGAATATGCCTTGAACACAGTTACGTTTGGTGTCAGCAGTAGCCCGTATCTAGTCATGCGCGTTATAAACGAATTAGCCGATTTAGGGCACACAAAATATCCCCGACCAAGTAAGTTGTTAAAGTCACAAATATACATTGACGATATCATCGGTACATGCTCATCTGCAGCCTCTGCGCTAGATATTCAGAAAGAGCTTATCTCTTTATTGGCTAGTGGGCGATTTCAGTTGAGAAAATGGGCCAATAACTGAGTCCGACTGTCAAATGTTACAGTCCTTTGATAGGAACGAACCGCCATTTCTCAAAGTTTTGGGGCTGCAATGGCACCCTGTCGCCGAGATATTCACATACAAATGCCAGACCTCAAAAACTGGCTGTTCTAAGCAATAGAGCGAAAGAGATATTATCAGATATTGGCAGAATTTTTGACCGATTGGGTTTGATATGTCCGGTCCTGCTTCTGGCGAAGTATACAATGCAGTGTCTGTGGTTGTCTAAGATTGATTGGGACGAAACTCCCAGCCAAAACTTGAAAGAAACATGGACACAATTTAAATCCGAACTCTCTCTCTACTTTCAAATATTGCTCTCCCCCGTTGTATCATTCCCAAACATTTTCATCGATGCGAAATGCACGGATTTTGCGAAGCCTCGCAGCGAGGGTATGGGGCATCAATTTATCTTCGCATTGAGAGTGAATATACCATTTCGACTTACTTAGTATGTGCAAAGGGTAAGGTTGCACCATTAAAGTCATTTTCCGTTCCGAAACTGGAATTGCTAGGGGCCACACTCTTAGCTGAACTTTTGTCGTTCGCAAAGGACATCTATAAAGATCTTTGACGGCGTGTATGCATGGTCTGATTCGCAAGTGGTTCTAACGTGGCTTAGAGCCTCTCCCAGTTGTTGGAAGACTTTCGTTGCAAATCGTGTGAGCTACATTCAGGATGTTGTTGCAGCAAACTGTTGGCGACATGTGCCAACTGACCTAAACCCAGCTGATTCTGCATTCAAGGGAATGCTTTCTTCACAACTTCTTTCTCTAGATATTTGGCGGAAAGGACCGCCGTTCTTATCCCGCCCTCTCGAAGAAGGGCCAAAGGACAAATTTACTCTATCTACAGAAAACATTTCGTTGGTCAATCAGGAAGAAAGAAAGATTGTTTTTCTACGAGCGTTCTTAATATATCACTTTCCCGCACGCATTTTGTTTTTGAAGGCTTCACTTTCCCGCACGGCGTGCGTGAAAGTAAACTTGGCGCGCGGGAAAGTAAATATTTAAAGATTTACTGATTTATAATATAATTTAGACTTTATAGCCTGTCTATCTAGATAGGTGCACCTGCCTTACAGCCGTGCCAAACATTTTTATCTGTTTTAAGGAACTATTATGCTTGCCTTTATTGATTTTTGATATAAAATATACCCATAATATACGTACTTTTTATTCCAATGTCACCATTCAAGTTTTTGTTATAACAACCAATTGATTGTTAATTAATTCAGCTGTCATACTGTGACAAAGATAACGTTGTTTATGTATTGTATGTTTATTCCTTGTCTTTGTTACAATGAATTGGCTCGTAGAAAAAATATTGTTCCTAACTCGTGCGGAAAGTGTCTTTCCCGCACTCGTCAGCTGCCCGAACTCCGCTTCGCGTCGTTCGGGCATCGGCAGACAGCGTGCGGGGAAGTATCACTTTCCGCACTTGTTAGGAAAATGACTATTTAACTCCGACAATCGAGAATTCTCCTTTTTTGAATCGACATTCGTCGTTGAATAAACTTCAAAGAATTTTAGCTCTATGCCTCCGTTTTTTGACCCCTTCGCCGAGAAGAGCGACTGGACGTCTTACACTCCATGAACTTCACGCTAGCTTGATGCTCTTAGTGAGGCATGTGCAAACTTCTTGTTTTTCAGATATCATTAAAAAAATAAATAAATCCAAGTTAGTACCGAAACCGTTGCGGAGGTCAGCTATATTTACTGACTCTTAAGGACTTCTTAGGGTAGGTGGACGCCTAGACAGAGCCGATCTTCCATGTTTAACCATGGTTAACCACCCTTATCATGGAGACTGCTCAGAGACAGCACTTAAATCCCGATAAGACCCTACACCACATAATCGTTCAACAATTTTGGATATTCTCCGCACGAAAATACATTCAGAAGGTGATAACTTCTTGTGTGCGATGTTTTAGAGCTCAACCTAAAATTTGTCCTGCTCCTGTAATGTGAGACCCTCCGTCTCATAGAGTCACTTGCATAAAGCCTTTCTCTCATATCGCGATTGACTTTTGTGGACCCTTCTCCGTTATACCTCACCGTTCTCGGGGAGCTAAGGCGTTCAAAGCATATATTTGTGTTTTTGTTTGTACTTCCACTAAAGCAACGCACTTGGAGCTCACTCAAGAACTCTCCACTGAAAGTTTTTTTGCAGCTTTTCGACGCTTTATTGCTAGGCGAGGCAGCGATAAGGCATGCTATAGCGACAATGGTACCAATTTTGTTGGAGCCGTCAACCAATTCCGAAGGTTAGCCGAACAGGTATCTGAGGAACTGTCCTTTGGTTGGCATTTTAGCCCTCCATCTGCACCACATTTCAATGGACTTGCCGAAGCTTGTGTCACGATGGAAAAATCACATCTAATACGAGTGGTCGGAGAACAACGATTCACGGTTGAAGCATTTACGACATTTCTCTGTCAGATTGAATCTGTATTAAATTCGCGGCCTTTGTGGGCACAAAGTGCTGATTTTAACGATTTACAGCCACTTACTCCTGCACATTTTTTAACTCTAGGACCTTTAAGTCCTGTCATTCTGATTTGTCTCCTATTTAGTCTGAGAAATGTTTGGGGTTTTGCCCTCCCTGTTCCCGTGATAAATTTTTTGGAGTGTGATAGTTCGGGTAGGTTCTCCCACTAGTATTGGGACTTGGCATTGCTCCATTTCTGGAGTTCAGCCTTGACCAGAGAGTATGGGACTCCCAGTGCCGGCTCCGGGCCTACGAATGCAGAGCCCGTCGCTCTCCTCGCTAGAGAGTGGCCCTCTCATTGCCTGCGTGACCATGAGGGCCCGGGATCCACACCAGTGTGACGCTGTTCTCCTGCGATAGGGTGTTCAGAGTCCTGTGGCAGTTCCAAACAATTTTGGAATTGCAGCGCAAATACATAAGCGCTAGAAGCGCTGCCTGACTATCCGAACAGATCTTCGTTTATCTATTGCGTCCTCCCTCCTCTAATATATAGGGGTCGGTCACAAAATTCAATGGCATGTATCTCTCCCTGAAACACTGTGGTGAATAGAAGCCCAGGCTTTCTGCTATGCAGATGCCATCCGATGTCCCGTATACTCCGGAGTCAGTCCATACATCGGCTTTGGATCCATCCGAGTACCCAGGTACTTCCTGCCCGTTGCAGAGCTCCGCCTCGTTCGTCCGAGTTTGCCCGTGAATGACGACGCGACGTAGCGAGTGTCCAATTTACGTTTTGATGCCCTTAGGTCGGAGACCATATTTAATTGCCTCAAGGTCTAGCATTATTGGTCTCGCCATCGAATGGCTGCGGTGCTATATGCGTCACTTGTTGCAGCCGGTATGTCGCCTTCATTGCCTCTCGTTCCAGGAGTATTGGAAGTAGAAGCAGGTCAAGCATGCGCTCCATGGCTGCCATGACTCCAAGTCAGGTCGGGTTTCGCGTCGCGTTTGTGATACATAATTAGGGTAGCAGTTAAATTAATGAGGTTCCTTGTTTGGGCTAATTAAAGCATTATAATTGAAACAAAATCATTGTAAGGTGGTAGCAAGAGTTTTGATAGTATTTAAAATTACAGTAAAGTTAAAAAGATGTCAAAGTCAAGAAAGAAAAAGTCTTCTGAGGCATTCGACTCAGAGCAAAACAAGAATGATGAGATAGATAGATTGAGGCGTAAACAGCTAATGCTGCGTTCTAAATTGTCCAGATTTCGTGAATTTTTAGTCGCATTGAAAGCATCACCTAGTGCCGCAAAACTGATTGAACTAGATACTCGGTTAAAAGACATTGAAGCAGGTTTGCTTTCTGATTATAGTGAGGTTCAGTTTGTTTTGGAAGGCATTGATTGTGATAAGTATCAGGAAGACGACTATTATAACATTATTTCTGCCGAGAAACAATATCTATTTGAAGTTTCAAACTCTTCGCAGTTAGGTGGTCAAAATTCTGGAGGTGCTGCTGGTTCAAGTAGCCCGCCCAGGTCGTCTAAGTCTGTAAACGTTAAATTGCCCATTATAGAATTGCCAAAGTTCACTGGTGATTACAGTCAATGGCTTGAATTCAAGGAGCTCTTTTTGTCATTGATTCACAATGTTGACAGTTTAGATTCAGTTCAGAAGCTACACTACTTGAGAGCATCTTTGGGGGGACACAGCACTTCAGTGTATACAATCGTTAGAGTTAACAGACGCAAATTATGAAATATCGTGGAAAATACTGTGTGAACGGTATGATAATAAACGCCTAATGATTCACAATTACATAAAATCATTGTTCAATATTCCAGAACTCAAAGTTGATCGTCCATCAGATTTGAGAAATTTGGTTGACTCTTTGCCAAAAATTTTGCGATCTTTGGAGACTATGGGTGTTAGTACAGAACATTGGGATCCTTTGATTATTTATCTGGTGACTACTAAGCTTGATAAGACCACGCTCTTTAGTTGGGAAGAAGTTGAGTTATCAGGGGAACTTCCCACAATTCATGAATTAAAATCATTTCTATCATCCAGAGCCAATCTTCTGGAAAAAGTCAATTCACATGATCAGTCAGCACAAAGGTCTTCAAACTCTAATTTTTATAAACACAATAATCAAAAGCCTAATAGATATCAAAATTGCCTTTTGAACAACCAATCAACTGCAAAATAAAAATTCAACCAAGTTTTCTTATTTTTATTGCAACTAGAGTCACGCAATACATAAGTGTAAAGAGTTTATGTAATTAACATTAAAAGACAAGTGGAAAAAGATCAATTCTTTGAAACTTTGTAGGAATTGTCTGCAGAAGGGATATAGTTTTGCTCAGTGTAAGTTTGGGTCATGCAAGTACTGCAAAGAAAAACATAATTCTTTATTACATCCAGGAGAACAAACATCAGAATCAGTTGGTTTGATTTTGCTTGATCAGATGGACAGCTCAGCAGATGTGGCAGATCATAAAGCGAGTCCAATTGTATGTCAGGTGTCAAGTAAGAATCAAGTTTTACTAGCAACAGTACTAGTGAATGTAGTGGATTCTCGAGGACAAAATCACATTTGTCGAGCATTGTTGGACAGTGCACCAATGTCCAATTTTGTATCTAGAAAGTTCGTTAACACAATCTTGTAGGGCTCAGGTTTGTTCATTTGCCTCAAACTTCAATGTCACGCTACAATGCATGATTATGCCTAAAATCACAAATAACCGTCCACTAGTTTCAATTCACCGGGATATTATAAACATTCCTAAAAATATCATTCTGTCTGATCCAAAGTTTTATATGTCACAAGAGGTTGACATGCTCATTGGGGCGGAAGTATTTTGGAAAATATTGAGTAAGGGCTCGAGAGACCTTGGACCCGGTATACCTGTTTTACAAAACAGTAAATTCGGATGGTTTGTTTCAGGAGCTTTAAAGAGGGATTCTCAAGGTGATTCGAAGCAGTTTTCTACATGTCACCTTGTAAGGGAGGTAAATCTTCAGGATCAGTTGCAGAAGTTTTGGGAACTAGAGGAGGTTCCAATGAGGTCTCCGTGGTCGGATGAGGAGCAAATGGCGGAACAGCATTTTATTGAAACAGTCCAGCTGAACAACGAAGGAAGATTTGTTGTATCTATTCCTCTGAAAGAACATTATTCCAAGTTGGGCGATTCCAGAAACGGAGCCACAAAGCAGTTTCTCTCATTGGCAAAACGATTAGGTTGAAATGTAAATTTCAAAAATTTGTATGTCCAATTTATGAATGAGTATGAACAACTCAATCAAATGTCTGTGTATCTACCTTCGGCTGATGAAAAAACAAATTTTTCTCCCTATCATGGCGTTCTTCGTGAGTATAGTACCACAACGAAACTTAGAGTGGTGTTTAACAATTCTTTTGTTTCCTCTTCTGGAAACTCCTATAACTCAATCCAAATGGTTGGTCCAACAGTGCAAGAGGATCTTGTTAGCATTCTATTGTGGTTCAGGCAGCATTCATATATAATAACAGCGGATATCTGTAAAATGTATCGCCAGATACTGGGGGCAGACGAGTTTACGCCTTTATAGTTAATACTGGGGAGATCCAGCCCAGATTAGGAGCTGAGACCTTACTCTTGAAACACAGTTGTTTACGGAACGGCAAGTGCTCCATTTTTGGCCACAAGGTGCTTGCTCCAGTTAGGATTTGACCATACAGAAACACATCCTCGCGCCGCTAACGCTATAAAAAGGGATTTTTATGTTGACGATTTATTATCGAACAGATTCGATTGATGAGGCTATTCAGTTGGCATCCGAAACCAGCTCTATTCTGGAAACTGCGGGATTTAAATTGAGAAAGTGGAGGTCAAATAATCCAACTATTTTGACGGCAATTAATTCTTCAAATACTGTCACGGAAGACTTTTATTTCGGATCTTCAGAATCGACCAAGACGTTGGGTATGTATTGGTCATCCAATAGCGATTGCATATCATTTCTCATCATTCAAAATGAGTCACTTTCCAAAATCACTAAAAGAGTTATTCTGTCAGAGACAGCAAGAATTTTAGATCCTCTTAGTCTTTTAAGTCCAATAGTTGTCAGGTCAAAGATTTTTCTACAAAGATTATGGTTTTAAAGTTACCATGGGATGCAGAACTTCCATCAGAATTAGCTGGCAGATGGAGGTCGTTCCGAGCCGAACTGCCGGAATTGAATGAATTGCGTATTTCAAGGCAGGCCACTTGTATAAATTGTATTCGGACAGAAATTCATGGATTCTCAGACGCGTCTCAGTCTGCATATGGTGCCTGCATTTATTTGAGGACGGTTGATGAAGATCATGACGTTTACGTTCACCTTCTTACTTCGAAAACAAGGGTAGCTCCATTCAAGTCTATGAGTATTCCTCGATTGGAACTTTGTGCGGCGTTGCTTCTTTCGCAGCTTTTTTCCAAGGTTGTCTCTTCACTCGAGCACAAAATTGATGATTCATTTCTTTGGTGCGATTCAACAGTTGCCCTCGCATGGATAAGCTCGTCACCTCATAATTTTCAAGTCTTTGTTGGAAATCGAATTGCAGAAATCCAAAGATTGGCACCTCCCGAACTGTGGAATTATGTTCCCACAGAGCAAAATCCTGCCGATCTTATTTCGAGAGGTACATCTCCGAAACAATTAATTCAAAATCAGGGTGAATGGGTTCATGGGCCAACTTGGCTAAAAAAAAACCCGTTCAGACTGGCCAGTTGATATTACAATGTCTGAGCCTGTTCAACTATCACAATTGCCGGAAGCCAAAAAGAGCGTTCAGGTCTTTGTTCAGGTCACTCCAGATCTATTTCCATTTTCACGGTTCTCCTCGTTTAATCGACTTAAAAGAACAATGGCTTACGTTTTGCGGCTTATTCAAAATTGCAGAATCCCAATTGATCGACGGAGACTTGATCAATTGACTGTCGAAGAATGTAGAGTAGCTCAGAAAGTCTTGGTTGGGCTTGCCCAACAAGAATAAAAGAGTAGTTTACTTAGTTTGACCCCGTTTTTTAGTGATGGTCTCATTCGAGTTGGAGGAAGAGTCAAGTACTCACCATATTCATTCGAAGTGAAGCACCCAATTTTATCGTCCCACCATCATCATTTATCCACTTTGATTATGAAGGAAAAACATTACGAATATTTCGACTGCGCTCCTGAAACACTATTATCTAATGTTCGAGAAAAGTATTGGATCGTTACAGGGAGAAGTGTAGCAAAGAAGGTGGTAAGAGCTTGCATAGTTTGTTTCAGGTTTCAACCAAGGTTTGTTAATCCTATAATGGAAAATTTACCAGAACCTAGTGTTTCTCCTAGAGGTTCTGTTTTTACTGAGGTGGGCATTGACTATGCTGGCCCGTTGTTTTATAATGATCGGTCGGGCCCGGAGGGAAAAATACTGAAATGTTACTTATGCCTTTTCATTTGGTTAACGGTTAAGGCCGTTCATTTGGAACTAACCACAGAGTTGTCCACTTCTGGCTTCTTGCAGGCATTTCAGAGATTTATTTCCCGTAGAAGCAAGCAATTGAATGTATACACCGATAACGGCAGCAACTTCTTGGGAGCAAATAATAAACTGAAGGAATTGGGGGAATTCTTAAAATCAAATAAATCGTCAATTATCCGACAACTGGGTCCAGACTTAGACATTAAATGGAAGTTTATTGCCGCATATTCACCTCGCCATGGGGGAATTTGGGAGGCCGGGATAAAATGTGCTAAGACTCATTTGATAAAATCTTTGACATCTCTTCCTCTTTTTACACCAACTTATGAGCATCTTTCTACCATTCTATGTCAAATTGAATGTATTTTGAACAGCCGACCTTTAACACGGTTATCCACCGATCCAAACGATTTGTGTGCGTAAACTCCATCGCATTTTTTAATTAGTCGCGTTGTGTTACCCTGACTTAGAGACAATTCCTGTAAATAGACTTACTTTATACAAAAAACTTGAAAGAGTAAAGCAGCAATTCTGGCTGAGATGGTCTACTGGGTACATCCGCCAACTTCAACAGCGACAAAAATGGAAAAGTACCTGTCAAAATATAGCAATTGACGATGTAGCACTGGTGCATGAAAATAATGTGCCTCCATTCAAATGGAAACTTGGACGTGTCTGTGCAGTTCATCCAGGGGCAGATGGAGTTGTGCGAGTAGCAAGTGTAAAAACTACTTCGGACGTGATTAAGCGTGCAGTAGTTAAATTGGCACCGTTGCCAATAATCTCTTAAGTTCATTAAGGTTAATATTTTCCAGCGGCATCAGCCCATGTTCAGTAGAATAGGTTAGTAAGTAGGTTTTCTCTAAAGTAGGCTAGGCTGAAATGTGACATTTTGAAACAAGCTTTCAAGGCGGGGGGCTATGTTTACGACAATATCAAAACCCTTTATTGCGATTTTCTATTTTCATAAACTCGATATACCTAGTGGCAATTTCCAGAAATAAACGATAAAACCGTTGGTGTTGTGCGCACGCTCGGCAATAAGAAGGATCAGCTGATGGGGTCAATAGACGTTAAAAGAGTGAAGTGGGGCAAGGGACGCCGCCGCGCCGCGTTCAATAAATGAGTTCGCTTGGCAACATTTCAATTCGCGTTCTAGGGTTAGGCGACGACGCATGTTCGGCGTTCGTGTCGCTCACAAAATGTGTCTTGCGTAAATTTAGGGAATAATATTTGGATAAAAGTAGTGATTTCAAGACCAGAACTATTGTCTTTTTCTTTTCATTTCGCAAAAGGCTGTGAGGTTGTTAATCGAACAACCTAGTCAGATACGCGGGGTTATTTTCAGTGCAGAAACATAACCACCCTCCTAACGGTACGAGTCACATATGTGGGGTTTATGTGAGTGATTTGTCCAGGATGACTCCTAGGAATTTTACTTCATTGGTAAACGGGATTGTCGTCCCGAATAAAGATGGCGGCTTAAGAAAGTCCAGCCTCTTTCCGGGTAAAGGGTACAGTCACCTTTTTCCTATGGTTTATTGCTAAGGGTTCTTTTGAAGACCAGCTGTGTACAACATCCAGTACCTCTTGCAATGTGCTGGAGATTTGTAGGTCTGGTTGGTTTCTTTTAAGGATAACGATGTCGTCCGCGTATGCTTGGACCTCGACACCCCATAGTTTCAAAGTAGCCAGAAGGTCGTCCACTAGTAGGAACCACAGGACTGGTGGTAATTACCTAAAGTATGACTCAAAATCATACTCAACTTCTCCCAAAAATAATCAGTTATTTTTAGTCTAGCCGATCGCGAACTATGGGTCCTCTCTGACTCTGAATTTAGAATCGGGGCAATCGAAAAAGCAAAAGCTGCATTACAATGCAATGACTATCCGCGCGACCTTGTAAACTCCATTTATAATAAAAGAACCCATACCTACCCTACTGCTTTAATATTATTCGAGAACCAACATCAACACAATTTTTATTTTAATAAAACCAAAATCTTTAAAACCGAAAAAGGAACAAGAAAAAATTGAATTTTTATGAAATGATCCTTATAAGGAAATCCATCAACAGAGTAAACGCAAAACCAGATTCGGACGGCCTAAGCAAAATATACTCATACATACATCGTAATAAACTTTCCAATGTTTCCGCAAATCATTATTAGGTACATCATAAATATACACATTTTGCAAACAAAAACAAAACTATACCAACAAAACAACGATCAACTTAGATCTTTTACTACCCATCAGCACGTTTGCTCACAATAATAACACACTAACTTTGCGTACTGCAACATACAACTTTTTATTTAAATAAACACCCATTCCTATTAATGACTTGTCTCATTTTCATTCTTAGATCTTTCTACCACAACTGATAATACATTTCGTTCTACACTCTTCTTTCAAATTTCAACCGCGGATCGTTGCGGCAAAGGGCTAGGCATGCAACCCAAACTTCATAACACATCAGCAACTAGTTTACACCACGCTTATCAACAGTAAGGTTCATGTAACGTAATGTTAAGTACAACTAGCGTTGGTTTCCGTTACTTAGCACCCATTCCCCAAACTATTGAGATAAAACATCTCATGAAGAGAAAATAAGTCCATCGGTCACTTATCTCGCACATGAGGATGTTTTGTGGTAAGCCCTTTCCTCCTAGTAGTTTATTTCTTATTGTTTTTTTTGGTAATTGTTATTTAATTATTAAGTTACTACATTACTTACTTTCGAGCATTTGTCTCTTGGACCTGCTTTATTTATAATACTCTATTGTATCGATCACTAATGAATAGTGTGACGTTTCAATGCTAAATAGCATTGAAACGTTTGGTAGGATGTAAGAAGTTTGGGAAAAAAAAGATTTTTTTTTTCTCACTAAGTAAAGGACGACAATCCAAGAACTTACCCCCCTCATAATAAGGTAATAAACGATACAACAACTAAAATGTATAATACTAGTATAAATAAAATGTATAAATTTTAATACATACAATTTTTTAGAATAATTTACTATGCAAGTTATAGGATCTATAAATATTACTCCTACCACCATTGCTTAAGGGTACCTATATAAAGTTTTTGTACGTTTCATTAGAAGTATTTTCAGAAATTGAGAGAGAACGCGCAACAGCAAAAAAATCCCCTTAATAAAATTATTATGTTATCCTTCTGATGACCCCCTCTATCATTGGGTACAGTGAAACTGGTTTTTTTAAGGCATTTACCACAGTATCGCAACATATCTCGTAGATGCTACTCGAACCGCACAGAAAGTATGCATTATAATGAAGTAGTGGATATCGCTAAAAGCATCTTGATTGCCATAACCCTGAAAAATTTGTGGGCATGTTGTGAAGGGCAGCTACAAGAAGGTAGGTTTTTGGGTGATATTTTTCTGTATACTTACCTAGATATAATAATCGGTGGCTCAAAATGAGAGATTATTATAAGTTTGTAAAAACAATTTTAAATATCTTTATTTTCTTTATGAGTTTTAACCTGGCATTTTGGTAGATTATTGTTTTAGGAACAATCGATTATAAGGTGCGCAGGTGGGCAGTGACAATGGTTTAAATTTTCTACAAAACAGCTTTAAATTCTAACTTAGATTCATGATTGAGTGAAATTACTTCATCGATTCTCTATCAAATGGAAATCTGACTTTGACATTTTTATCTTATCTTCTCATCATGTGCGGAAAAGATATATGTATAAAAAAAATGAAAGTTTCAAAGGTAACGAGATGCCAAAAATAAGTGAATATGGTATAGGGACTTTTTCGAAGATATGGTATATTTATCGAACTAGGCAATATATCGATAAAAATTTTAACATATTCCGAGACATTACATCATTCTTTATAGTCCTGTATCAAAACATAATTTTTGATTTGTTTTCTGAAAGTTGTGAAAACGAAAAGTATAATCAAAATTGCCTAAAAACACCCTGAATAATTTCACCAGAATAACTTATCTTGTCTAAACATACCACATAAAATAGTGCAAGGACAGGTCTTCTTAAAGTCGCTTTGTTCGAAGATATCCGTTGGTCTTCTTCAGAGTTATGCTTCCTCAAACTTGGTGCAAAAATCGAGTGCTGCAAAGCAATTGGCCTGCAGTTTATATAACAGTTCTTCTCATAGGTCGACCGCTACAAAACAACTATACAAATCTTTATTGGAATATACATACTTAATTAGTAGTTGAAATGGTGCCCAGGTAGCACGATGACGTGAAAATGACGGCAGTGTTACGGCAGATGTAACGTCGAAATCACCTAAAACATGACTTCGTGGTGACGTCAAAATGACGGGCCTAAGTCACAGCCCACTGACGTCTCCTTACTGACGTGAAACTGTCGTCAGCTTCGTGACGTGATAGTAAGCTTTAGTTTACTGAAGTCAGGGATCTTTTTCACTACAAAAAAATCATAGTTACATTCTAGAATTTTAACTTTATTGTTTTGATTTATACATACAGACGCAAAAAATGTATGAACCAGTAACTTGACAAGATGGACGTCTGTCAACACCTTGGTCAACACATACCGTCAGAAGCAATCAATGCGATCTCATAGAAGACGCCACAAAAAGGAGCAAATCTCCATCACTGCCTTCCACTCTAACATAAAATTATGAGAGAACCCTTTTGCTTTATGAATGTTTTAATTGTTAACAGTAAATCATTAATATTTTATAAATATGAACTAAATGACTTAATAATGACGTCTTATTTACGTCAGTTCTATGACGTGAGTTGATGACGTTTTTAGTTCGTCAGCAATGTGACGTCATATTGACGTCATTATGTAGGCTCCAGTCTCAACTGACCAACGCGACCATAAACTGACGTCATTTTGACGTCAGGGTGCTACTGGGGTGTGAAGGAGGTTTAACTGTCATCTGAGGTTTAAACCCAGGATTTGACGTATAGGTATTGCGATATTTTTCTTTCAAAATCTGCTACTTTGTCAATTATTATATACCCAGGCGGGAAGATGACGTCATTTTTACGTAATTTTTTGGTAAGCATTAGATGTCATAATGAGGGTTGTATCTCACAGACTGATGACGTCATTTTGCAACGTCAAACGACGTTACTTTGTGATGTTAAAAATCACGTCACTTTGCGACATGAGAATGACATTATTTTACGTTATTTGCTACGAAGGGTTTCTTTTCTGAGGTATATATTTTTGGCTACATCAAAGAGTTAAAACGCTTCTAGAATCATAATTTTCTACTACCTTTCTTGACTTGGTAACAAGAAATTGTAAGCTCTAAAAGTAATACAAAATTAAAAAAGATGAATTTATAACAGGAAATTTTAGTCTAAAAATAACACAAATTTTTTTTATTTTAAACAAAATTAAAACGCAGTTTTCGACCTTTTAAACGACCGATAAACAATCATTTTGCAAGCACTAACTGTGCCCATCCCCAGACTAGTTTCGCCGTATACGGATCGTCAGTGAGGCTTTGACACAATCAGAACTTGCGCAATTTTCAGTACTCAAGACACGTTTCATAGCAGCACCGAGAAAAGTCTCCTGGTGACGTTCAAAAGGGGGGTATTAATACTTTTTTCTCTCAATTCTCAACTTTGACCGGCTGTAAATTGAGAACTCCACGACCGATCGAAGTGAATCCAACTGTTTTTTCCTTTTCTTGATGTCCTCTATCATCTCCCACATCGGAAGTTCCGTATATGCAATATTTACGGGGATAGACCCCCTCGGAGGTCGATTTCAAAAGTCGTCGAAATAAATTTTTTTAGTTGTGAGTTTGCGTTTATCAGTCAGTCAAACAAAAATCCCAAAGAAATCTAAAAAGCGTCGTAAAAAAAGGAAGAGGGAGGGGGCGATCGAATTTTTTATTTCTCCCGAAGTTATTTCACATGAATTGTGGGTAAGGTGTATAATAAATTGCAACCAGCAGAATATTTTTAATTTAGTTAATAAAAATTTATTATTATTTTGATAATATACTGTTATAAAGGTGATCCTTGCACTGCGGATGACGGACTGAATGGAACCTGCATATCACTAACCAACTGCCCTCCAGCCTTGGACCTTATCGAACAAAGATTTAGTCCCAGTTTTTGCAATCCCAATACAGAAGTTAACTTCAACGCTTTAGTTTGTTGCAATGCTGGTCTTCGAAGCGGCTCTCTAAAACAGCGCATTAGCCTGGAAAGTAAGACTTACAGATTTTAATTTGAAAAACTATTCGTCTTTCTCTATGTGAAATGCTTCTTATGTCCCCTTTTTCATACATAACGAACCAAGATGAGGAGTTCTTATCAAGTGTAACGGTCCTTAAGTTTCCACTTTTTCTGGCAGGACCAGAAAAATTAAGCAGTTTACATGGCGTTGAAAATTAAAAGAAAATGAATTGTATCTTTAAAAACTTTTTTATTTCTAAATTTGAGAATTTTCTAGAGTGACATTTTCGCAATTTTTTGAAACTTTAAATCTTTTAAATGTTAAAGTGTCTTAAGTAAGTTTATAAAAGTATTTAACATTTTTTGGATAACAAGTGCATGTTTTAGTGTGTAACAAGTATTTCCCTTGGCTTGCCGAAAACCTGGTGTACTTTGCTGCAGTAGGCGGGACAAAGGCATTAGCAAGACAATACAAGCACATGGTATCTACTACGTTTTCTCATTAACCATTGAATTTATAAAAAAACTCGTAGCAAGCCATGGAATTCAAATTATTCATGTGTGATATAAGGTATGGCATTTTATGGCATTTTACCACTAATTCCATGGTCTACTTGAGTTTTTTTTTAAATAAACGCATGGTATAAATCTTAATATTTTCTGTAGGCACTGATTGGCATTGGAGGTAAAGATGATATAACATGGACGTGCGGTGGTTCCCTTATTTCGGAAAATTTCGTCTTAACTGCTGCCCATTGTATCATCAACCAATTGTGCGTACCTTTCAAATTCATAAAATTAAAGTACTAAATTATTAGCTTAAATTTCAGAGGGGCTCCAGAATGGATTCGCTTAGGAGAGCTGGATACCTCCATCTCAACCGATGATGCTGACCCGGAAGATTTTGCTGTTCTGCGAACCATCGTTCATCCTGCTTATCAGGTCCCTTCGGCTTATCACGACATCGGGCTCATTGAGCTTAGTACAAAAGTGACATTTTCTGATTACATTGCGCCGGCATGTCTCCCTCAATCAAAGGGGGATGATATTGGTTACGCCACTGCGACAGGGTGGGGAGCTACTGAGTTTGGTGGTAAGTGTATTTTATTATTATGCATATGTCAGAATTACATAGTGAAGTGTTACAAAGTTTGAGATCTGCACAGTGGTGTCTATAGTCTATTCAAACCAAGGCCGAACTCAAAGTAAACAAAAACTGAACCAAACAAGGCTTTGGAGAGTCTTCAGAGAGTGAAAGACAAATGGCTCACTACGACATGTGTGACGACTACTAAAAACAGCTAATCGATGACCAAGATCACTGCTGTGCCTCCAGAGCTTTTTTTGCACTAGTTTTTTCTTACTTTGAGAGTCCGAATTGGTTTTGAACTGACTTTATGTACTTGAACTGTCTATATGTTTTGAACATATTGGCGGGGACATCTCGTTGAAATGGGTTTCACACCATGGTTAATTTCATGAGAAAGTCTTCTTAAATAAACTATAGCAAGCTGTGATCAGCTCAGGAGAGAGGATGGTGCAGTTATGCAACAACAACACTCTACGGTGTCACACGGAGGAATAAATACGAATAATGCAATCAAATCACCATGCACATCACACCATTGAGAATGAGCAGATAACAGAAAAACACTTAATTCACTGCACGATACTGCAATTAAGCTCAAACGAACATCAAACGATTACTTTATCGAACTTGCTGATCTATTTGTCGATCCATATATTTCCCGCCCAGGAGGCTGAGAGCGATGCTTTACCTAAGAAAGCTGAACTTGAACTCTCTTTCCCTCCTGTGAACGAGTGTATTTATGCAGACACCAGCCAATCATAACTAGCCATTATTCCGTCGCGAGGCTGTACAGCCATTAGGGAAACCAGAAAATGCATACCGATGTCCTCGTCATCTAGTAGCATCAGTTACCGCCTTTTTGTCTGCATAGAAGCAAAGGATTTATTTGGGATGTTTACTGATTAAAATCGTTTTAAAATGCGTTTATTGTTTCCTTCTTATATTGCGTTTCCCTAACATATTTAGAGTTACATATGTTATTGTATAATGGATATACTACTCTATGTTCCATTTTTGATTTCTAGCAGTTATAGTGCAGCTATTTTTGTTTTTTTCAAATTGCATATATTTATTGTTGAGCATCTTTTTCGAAATTTGTCGTTTTTTTTGGTTTTCCTTCATTCATTAGTTATGCGTAACTACCGTAGCTCAAGCTTTTTCATTTATTTTGAGTTGCTTCATTTCAACACCAAAAAAAAACTAATTCCATAAAAAAAAAATTAAAAATTAGTTACTTTTTGCGACTCATTCCAGGTATTTTGTGACAAGTTATATATGTTGTTATACCTGTAAACTTTACACGTTTTGTGCCTACGATATGTGTCTGCACTGTCTGTTTATTTTTAGGGCAATACAGTCCCCATTTAATAGAAGTTTATCTAAACATTGTCGAAAATGAAAGATGCAATTTATTTTATCGCAATCGGCGAGTGAAGCAAGTTTCCAAGGGCATCCTCGAAGACTTTCAGATATGTGCTGGTGGTAATGATGGCAGGGATACATGCCAAGTAAGTAAACTGGAAAAGCACAAGCGAATTGCTCCATATTTAGAACGTAGTTTTATTGAGGTAATGATGTGCTCCTTGATTCTTAGTCGTATTTCTTAGTAGCTATAATTTAAATTTAAAAATTATGGTCAACTGTACTCTACTAAATAGTTTTTCCATTACTAGCTTTAAGGCCATTATTAGGACTGTGAAATAAATTTTCGATTACTATGCTTAATTGGGACTTTCCCGCACACAATTCAGTATGGAACTTTCCCACACTAAGTACGGAAATAGTTATTTTCCTAACTAGTGCGGAAAGTGATACTTTCCGCACGAGTTAGATAGATACGCTGTCTGCCGAGGCAGCTGAGGGGTGCGGGAAAGACACTTTCCGCACGAGTTAGAAACAATATTTTTTCTACGAGCCATTTCATAGTAACATATACAAGGAATAAACATACAATACATAAACAACTTTATCTTTGTCCACAGTATGACAGCTGAATTAATCAACAATCAAATCAACATTCATTGGATGTTATGACAAAAACTTGGTGTGATTGTTGGCGTGACGTAATGTTTCAGGCATGAACTGGTGACATTGGAATAAAAAGTACGGGGTGTTCATATTAAAACTTCATCTAGCAGGCTATAAAAGTTTAATAGAAAAGGATGACATAATCAAAATAAATTGACTTTTGTTTCTCCATCCTTTTCTTTTGACATTTCACAACCTACTAGATGAAGCTTTATATGACCACCACGTACGTATATTATAGGTATATTTTGTATCAAAAATCAATAAAGGCAAGCATAATAGTTTCCTAAAACAGATAAAAATGTTTGGCACGGCTGTAAGGCAGATGCATCTATCTAGATAGACAGACTATAAAGTCTAAATTATATTATAAATCAGTCATTCTTTAAATATTTACTTTCCCGCACGCCGTGCGGGAAAATAAAGCTTTCAAAAACAAAATGCGTGCGGGAAAGTGATATATTAAGAACGCTCGTAGAAAATAGTTATTCTCCTAACTATTGCGGAAAGTGATAGTTTCCCGCACGCTGTCTGCCGATGCACGAACGACGCGAAGCAGAGTTCGGGCAGCTGATGAGTGCGGGAAAGACACTTTCCGCACGAGTTAGGAACAATATTTTTTCTACGAGCCCAAGTAAAGAAACACATAATTAAAAACTAAGTTTTATATTGTTTCTTTGTCAACAGTATGACAGCTGAATTAATCAACAATTAATTGGTTGTTATGACAGAAACTTGGTGTGATTGTTGCCGTGACGTAATGCTTCAGGCATGAACTGGTGACATTGGAATAAAAAGTGCGTATATTATAGGTATATTTTGTATCAAAAATCAATAAAGGCAAGCATAATAGTTCCTTAAAACAGATAAAAATGTTTGGCACGGCTGTAAGGCAGATGCACCTATCTAGATATACAAACTATAAAGTCTAAATTATATTATAAATCAGTCATTCTTTAAATATTTACTTTCCCGCATGCCAAATTTACTTTCGCGCCGTGCGGAAAAGTAAAGCTTTCAAAAACAAAATGCTTGCGGGAAAGTGATATATTAAGAACGCTCGTAGAAAAAAGCTTTTTCCGCTAAGTGTGCAGGAAATGTAACTCGATCGTATCTTTTATAGGTACTTATAAATTTGGTATTTTTAGTGTAATTGGCTTATGTAGAGCATGAGGAGGTTTTAACTTTTACAGGAGAAACATTATGGAAATAAAAAGGTTTTTTCACGTTCTGTAATATATCAGTGACATACATCAGTTAACCAACTTTTGACAAGAGTGTGAAGGTTTTCACGGCTGGTCAAAATACAATCTAGAGTGTTTTCCGGGCTTTGAAGCCGTGGTACAATGGCATTTCTCCTGACATTTCCTCTACAGTTGCGGAAGACATTATCAAAGGCGATGAGGCAATGGGCGAATTGATCTACCGTGCTTCCTGATGTTGACTGATTCGACTGTGGTGAGCTCCGTGGTATTTATTCCCCCGCCGCGCCATCGCGCTGCCGTGGAGGGACTGTGGTGGGGGTAGTGGTGGCGCGGGGTTTCGGCGCATTTGAAGTATGTCGTAGAACTCGCTTCTAATCTGCATTTATAAACGTAATTTCCTGCTTCCTGTTGAAATTGTTGTTGTGTTTAAAGAATCCCAGACAGAAAAGAGGAGCCATTAAAGACTCACTAAATGCCACCAAAGATTCGCCCGATACATTAAACTTAACATCCGAAGAGAGTTAACGTAAGGTTGTACTCAATTTGACCGACAAAGAATTGTCAACAGACGAGCTGCGCGTTCTTAACAAGGGAGAAAATTTTGCCATAACACCGTCCAGGACACTTGTGGAAAACATCAGAGCAGGTATCGGTAGCTGCCAATTCAGACGGCTGAACAGATAAGGATGGAGACGTCACAAATTCTACAACGCGTAAAACCACCAAGAAACAATCTCACCTTTGCAGAAAAGAAAGCTCTGAAAGCCTTGAACGAAGACAAGGATATTCTCATTTTAGCACGAGATAAAGAAAACGTAACAGTAGTAATGTCAACATCGAACTACGAAGGAAAAACAGGACACTATTAGATCCCACCACCTACAAGAAACTAACTGGTGATTCAACCGCACGGATTCTGAGGGACCAACAATTTAAAAGGACGTGGCATCGGACTAAATGACAACTTAAAATATCCGAGGCCTTGCCACCAAGGCTGTACGGTTTGCCAAAGGTCCACAACGCGGATATACCATTGAGACCCATCGTGAGCACCATAGGAATTAATTGACCCGACCTACCAAATCGCGAACACTTTGCAAAACTACTACGACCTAAAATAAGAAATACTGAGAGCTTTATAAAAGACTCCACTCATTTCGTCGAAAAACTGCATTCTATGTCTCTTTCTTCAAGGAAAATTTTCGTTACTTTCGATGTTGTTTCGCTCTCCACCATGGTACATATTAAGGAATCCATGGAACATATTAACCATTAATTTCCGGAAGATATTGCCAAGTTATTCCAACTCTGCCTAACCACTACATATTTTCAATAAAAGGAAGATTTTTACGAACAAACTGATGGTGTAGCTATGGTTAGCCCTCCTTAGCCCAGTAATAGCAAATTATTTTATAGATATTTTCGAGGTCAAGGCACTGGCAACGACAACTAAGACGCCAAAGTGCGTAACCAGCTCTTTGGCATACGGCGTACGTGGACGACACATTTGTTATTTGGAGCCATGGTGAACTTCAAAACTTCCTCTTACACCTCATCTCTATCAACCCAAAAAAATCAATTCACTATGGAGATAGAAAAGGTAGGACGCCTACCGTTATTAGATGTTTTGGTATCAAGGAGGTCGAATGAAAAGCTTGCACACATCGTTTATAGAAAACCAACATACTGAGGATCAAAGAACAAAATCCTCAATAACGCATCAAATCATCATCCCAGACAGAAAAGGGGAGTCATAAGATCTGTTGGTGAAAGCCAAAAGAATTTGTGAGCCGGCTGAATTGGAACGGGAAATGAAGCATCTGGAAAGAGCCTTTGGTTGGAATGGATACAGCAAGCACGAGGTCGACAGGGCCGTCCGTCCAAGGAATGTGGAGCGCCGGGACGGAAGGACAGGAGAAGAGAAGAAAAGCGCGTATGGTTTAGTCTACCACAAAGTAACGGAGAGGATCGGCATTCTACTGGAAAAGCTTCTTCTTCTTTTCGGAAGCCTTAAGGCTTGTTTTACCCATCCATTTGCATCTCTTGGGATGTCGACGACCAGCTATCCTTCCACCTCTTGGGAGGCCGGCCTGGTGGTCTGATGGAAACTGGTTTTCTTTTCTGGCGATTTTTGCCAGTCTTTGGTTTTCCATCCTGGATATGTGTTCGTTCCAGAAGCGTCGCCCTCTTCCCTAATTTCGCTACTTTTTCTTTGGTCCCAAAGTATGTTCCCTGTGATCATTCTTAGTATTCTCACTTCGCTGGTTCGTGCCATTCTTTTTGTCTCGGCTGTGTCAGCCCGTGTTTCTGCCGTGTATGTCATTACGGGCCTGACACATGCTTTATATATTCTAATTTTGTTCGGGGTTGATATGCATGTGTTTTTCCATACGGTTGTTCGTAACGCTCCTGCTATCCTGGTGTGATGAACCGAAAATCAGTGACTTTAAAATGAGATATTTTCGTAAAATAATAAAATAATAAATATAGTAACGTAATAGGAACGCAAGATCAAACATTCATAAAGCATCTCTCGTCCAAATTTCCAAGAAACAGTACAATAAGCGAAAACGTATTAAATCCAGGAGTCAACACACATGGCAATGACACGACCTTGGTCTAAGAGAAAACATAAATATCAACTCCTTCTCTCTTACACGGTTTCCACCTGCTAATAATTAATAATCGAAGATTATTTGGTAGTGTTTAGGTAAAAAGCAGTATAAGAGCAAAGGCGATGTATCAAGGTCTATCTAAAAATAGAAGATAGTAGATCAGGCACGTATGCGCGTAACTCCAGTTACAATGTGTTACAACAGTACGTACTTCCGAGAATTGAAAGAAAGAGTAACAAAGAGACCAATAAAAATGAAATTTGCTTGTATGATGCATGACCTAGAAATTGGGTCACAGGTGTTTGATGAGTAACCTCTGGTAGGGAGATTTCGTCACTTGTAGAAAAAGGAAATGCGCAAGAAAAGAAGAGCTTTGAGGTACGGAGAGACATTCTTCATTCATTCTTGATTCGTATTCACATTCGCATTCTAGCCTTAAGTCTTGATTCTTAATTCATATTCTTATTCAGATGTTGATTCTGATTCTTATTATTCGCGAAGCATAGTGTTAATTTAGCAGTCAACATGTAGTATTTCTGTCTTCCGTCGTTAAGTTGACCAGCAAGAAAGGATTGATTAGGTCAAGTACTTAATTTTCGTTGATGTTCCAAGATGGAACTTAGAGTAAAGGCTAGTCAATGTTTTAAGTTAGAAGCCTGTTTGTTATTGATAATGTGTTGTGTTTTTGTGCAAGGTCAAGTCACACTATGGTAAGCAGGATGGTATATATTTTATTGACTTATAGTGGTATTTGCTTGAACATTTTGAAACAGACTTTAGATTTGAATTGATAAACCGGGCGTAACGTTTATTCGCATGTAGTACGCGAGTGTATTTAATTTTATTGAATATTAATAGAAACTGAAATGAAATTTAACTTGAGTCTCTTTATTTGAAAAGGTTAGCAGTTGACTTTGATATTATAACATTTTGAATTTGGATTTAATGGCACTGCAAATTAAAAAGACGTGTATATTATAGATACTTAAATACAAAAGCCTCGGAGGAAAAACGCATTCAAGGCGCTTTTGCCTTGTAGTGGGATAAAGTTTGGTCTTTGGCAAGTAGCATTCAGGAGGTACGACCTAAAGGAATACAGTTAGGTATTGATGCATTCGACTGATGCCTTGTCTTATTCTTGGTGATATCTTTTGCTCCCTTTCTAAAATTCACTCAAGGATGGACGGTTTCAAGGGTTGAAATGTATCAAGGGCAGGTTAAACACTGGTACTGCGAACCCCCATAAGGTAAGTGACGTCGTGGCCGCAGATAGTGAGGCTAAATAAATGAAATAGGGCGGCGCGAACGTTACACTGGCTGCTTTGTTTATCTGGTTTCGTACAATAGTATTCATTTCACCATATGGTCTGGGCTATTGTTTTGTTGTTTAGTTGCAGTTTGCATCTGCGTGGTTCCCTGGCGATCACCATGCTTTTTGTTTTGATGGTTGATATTTCCATGTTGACCTTTTCGGCTTTTCTCTTAAATGCCTGTAAGAGCCATTGCAGCCCGTCGAACAGCGTTACGTCGGCTGCGTAACATATTATCTTAAGTGATTGGTTTCCCATCTTGTATCTCTGGACTACCTTGCGCACTTGCTCTATTATTCTGTCCATTATGATGTTGAACAGGAGTGGGCTGAGGCTATCTCCTTGTCGCATTCCTGTGTTTTGCTCTATTTTTTTCTGCTGTTGTTAATTTTGATCGTATTGTTGTGGAGTTGTTTGTGTTGAGCTCTATAACCATGTCCGTGATGCTTGGGGGTATTCCGCTGCGGTTCATCTCGTTCCTAATGTCCTCCAGCCTTATCCCGTCGAACGCTTTCGTCAGATCTGTAAAGCACAGGTATGCTAGTTTGTTATACTCTATTGTCTTTTCTATAACCTGCCTGATAACGAACACTGCGTCGATCGTCGAATGGTTCTTCCGAAAACCTTGCTGCTCCTCGCTTATTGTGGTCTAGCTGAGAATACGTTGTTGTAGCATACGAGTGAATAATTTCCTGGTCGTGTCTAGAAGCGGTATTCCTCTGTACTTCGCCGGATCTGAGGTTTTCCCCTTTGAATACAGGAATTGTGATGCTGTGTCTCCATCTAGCCGGTGTTTTTTCGTCGGTACTGGAAAAGCACAATGTTAAAACTGTCTTTAAACTCACTCGCACAATACAACAGAGCTTGAGATCGGCCAAAGACCGCAATGCTACCCTATCGGCACCTGGAGTTTACCAAGTTTCATGCAGTTGTGGCACCATAAAACGCAGTGTCAACACGAGGATGCTGGAACACAAGAGGAGTTGCAGGTTGGGACAAACACGAAAGTCAGCACTAGCAGAGCACGCTCTCTCCGAAGGCACGACATCCTTTTCAACGAGGTGGATTTCTTATATCAATCGCAGCGTTTCTACCCGAGACTAACGGGAGAGGCCATTGAGACCTTTAAACACGACAACAATTTCAACACGAAGGAGGAAATTACGTTTCTATATGCAGACAGGAAACGAGTTCTACGACATACTTCAAGTGCACCGAAACCCCGCGCCACCACTACCCTCACCACAGTCCCTCCACAGCAACGCGAGGGCGAGCGAATAAATACCAGGGAGCTCTCCACAGTCGAATCAGTGAACGTATCGGGAAGCACGGGAGATCACTTCGCCCAATGCTTCATCGCCTTTGATAATGTCTGCCGCAGCTGTAGACGAAACGTCATGAAAAAATTCCATTGGACCACGGCTCAAAAGCCCGGAAAACACTTTTGATTGTTTTTTCACCGGCCGTGAAAGCTCCACAGACTTATAATATCTAAATTGTGCTTGTGGAAATTCAAAAGAGTAGTGTATGTACAGAATTTCATCTGATCCTGAGCATCATAAAGCAGTTTCGAATAAAACTATTACAAATTTCCACTTACAATCTAATTCCCTATGCAAGATTTACGTTGACATTTAACACTCACCCACCATGTATTATTTCAGTGGTACCAAGAAAATATTTATTGTTTGGCAGCATTGTTTGATTGGAAATTGTTTTATTGCTTTTCAAGACATTGGTTACGTTCACCAGACGCACTTTCCAGCGGATGGGTGATTCTATAATAAGCGGAATAAGTGGCACTGAACGCGCTCAGCATCTCACCAAATAATTTCGCATGGAGGATCACCCATCCGTTGACATCAATCCGCTAGATAGCATGTCGGGTGAACGTAACCGATATAGGCGATCTTGTCAAAGGCACTTTTTCTGGAATGGTCAATAACAGGCTCTGTTGTCCTAGTTACGTCAGGTAAACTACACTGTAAACAATGATATTCTATTGGACTATTTCCAAAGTACTGATTTTTGCTCAATGTTGTCTATTTCGTTCGTTCACTATGATACAGAATATCATAGGGGCAAATGTGGTTACCAAAAACAAGGCCCAGACATGTGACCTGTAAATTGCTTAAATGTATTGAGATCTTTAAGTATTGAGAGTCTACCCAACGCCACCGAGACTTAAGGCTTGGAAGCGACATTTTAATGGCCGCCAGGGTGGTATAACGAGTCAGCTGTTTCATAAGAACTTTAGTAGTATTTTGCTCCTAGTTTTTCATTTCTCGTGCATATTTAAGTTGTTTTTGGCCTACATTTGTATAATTAACAGTTATGTGTCCTTTCTAGAAATGCGCATTTTAGTATTAGCTGAATTAGCTCGGAATTAAAGTTTCAAAAGTTAGCAAACCATCGCCATGCCACACGATTGCTGTGTAGAGAGGTGCAAAGTAATTACAAGACTGGTCCGCGAAATTCAGTATTTAGATTTCCAGAGGATGTTATTTTAAAAGAAAAGTGGGTCCACGGTATTAGAAGGGGTAATTTTATACCTAATAAACACAGCAGGGTAAGTACGTCTACCTAACATAACCTCATACAACACCACATTAAACATAAGTATAGGAAAAAAAAACCTCTTATATTTAAAAAATCAGCAGAATTTATTGTTTTTTTATTTTAGGTATGCGAGTTACATTTTCATTCACATGAAATTCAGAGGAAAGTAACATACTATCATGTGTGAAAGAACTGGCCAGTCCTAAGAAGCCCTACTATTACTATTATATGTACCAAGATTAATTCCGGGTAGGAACATTTTGTTGTGTAGGGTTGGTGCTATAGTTTGTTACAAATGTCTTGTACAAATCCATCAAAGATTTTTATATTTGTTTCCTTTCCTATTTTATATTTGTTCCAAGGACTAGTTGTAATCAAATCGAGAATCAAATGAAGCAATTCCTGTTTGCAAAAGAAGGAACTCCTCTAGTACAAGACAAAGTGTGTAGTGTATGCAGTGAACCAAATAGTGTTTTCTGCAGTGTATTTTGTTATAATGTTTAATTTGTTTTTTTCTTATTTAATATATATTGTAATGTTTTAAAATGATCAAATGTTTTTATTTTTAGCTTTGAAAATCAGATGGTAAGTATATCTATGTAGAGCATAATGATTCGAGTTATCACATTTCAATTTTGAAGTGATTATCTTGGAAACTGGACGAGCTATGTTTGTAGAAAAAAAGAATTTAATTTAAAAAGTTATACCCTGTATCTTTGTAACGAAACGTTTGAAAACTTATGTTTATATATAAACTTTTCATCATCTTTTTTATTCTAAAATACCTAAGCAGTTAAATTATTGCACGCTAATTTCAGAGTCGCCTGTTATAACAAATTCAGGCAAAAAGAGAAAATAGTATACTTATTCTATAGATGCATTAAAAATTATTGTTAGTATACTCTGTTCAGCGAGGGTTCAATATTACGTCATAAATTGTGATGTCATACAAAAAAACACGTCTGTCTCTGATAAAATGTCAGTTGAACAAAATGTCAAGTTATGTTTGTAGACACGGGGGTGTATCAGTTTAGCCTTTTGTGCTAACAATCCAAAGTTTTCCCATTTCGGGTATTAATTCAGAAGGAATATCCGCAGCAGCTTTACCATACACACTTGCTATGATTCACCCGTCCATGGATGTAGATCATAAAATATGGACAAAATCGGCCCAAGCTATTCTGAGTATTTTTGGGTGCTGACTATACCTAGAAGTGCTCACAACTTGCGTTGTAAATCCAACAAGCAGAAACACTTGTAGTCTGGTCGCCAAACATATTTTTCCTTTTTTCGTTCGAATGCACCCTTTTCTGCGGAATAGTTCAATATGTGTCCGCATGAATCCATTAATTTGATAAAAAAACTGTTTGACGTTTATTGTATATTCAATTCTTGAAATTTTTCTTAGAAATTAATTTACGCAATATGTGATAATAAGACATGCAACATAAATAACTTAAATTGAGTACATAATTTAACTAAGTGTGGGCAATTTTTTTAAGACACCTAACCGCGGTTTTGCTTTTATCTGTATCGCATGCACCGTTCTTCCACATTTTTCCTTTAGTTGATTCAGTCAGCGGATCTAGCCTTTAGGTGACACCAGAGGAAGATATTTTTGTGGACCAGTAGGTGATTGTTCAGGAACAGGGGCTTCTTTTCAACAATTGATAGTTCCTCCCTAGGACGTATGTTGATGGAATTTCTTCCGCCGCTTCGTCGCTTGTAACTCCTTGTTTCTCCACTATCTTGGAAATTTTCTCCGGTTTTTCTTCACACAGTGGCTTCTTCTACATATGATCCCTTAAAAGCGGATCTTTCGTTTCTATATTTAGTTCTACAAAATCTGGACTCGGATTTCTAAATTTTGACGATATTTTGACATTAAGCGTCAAACTGACATTAGCTGGTGGCTTTATTATTAATAAGAACTAATAATACGCCTGTTTTTTTGCGATCTTTTTCTAATGAAATGAGATGAGTAATGTGACGTCATATTGAACCCTCGCTGAACAGAGTATAGTCACTACACTGTATAATAATAATATACAGTATTATACTAATTTAAGTGTACCCTGGAATGGTTAAATTATTTATTTATTTACGTTTGTATTGTTTATATATATTACTAATGGTTTTATTTTTGTCCATCTAAACTCCAATTACCAAAGTATTCACTCAAAAAGCTTTCCAAAACCTTCGGGTTTTGAACGTTAAATCGGTGGTCGTCGAATTTTCGTACCACATGTGATGACGTCACCGGTCTCCCGCTCGGTCACTTCCAGGCCTGATATTGTCTAGGTGGCGTTGGTCTACCCCATGTTCAATAGAAAACGTCATCTAGAAGACTATGCATTTTTGACAGAAATAGATGACAAAATCAAAAAAATGAACTTTTGCTCTTTCATCATTTCCTTTTGACATTTCATAGCGCACTAGATGACGTTTTCAAATGCACACCCCTATATGATGCTCTCGTAAAACCATGAACACCATAGACGTTAACCATGTAAATCACGCAAAAATGCTTAACTTTACCGTAGGCGGCTGACCTTTTGGATAGAATAGCCTTAAAACTCACTCCTTAACTTGAATGACTTCATATCTTCTGTTTTGTAACCTTCATGTGACTGGAAACTATGATAATTTTCTTTTTAGGGTGACTCAGGAGGACCGTTACAAGTCACAAGACCAGGATCAAAACCTGGAACGCCTACATTTGACATTATTGGTGTAACATCATTCGGAATAGGCTGTGCATTAGGAAATACTCCTGGTGTTTACACTAGAGTTTTTCACTATTTAGATTGGATCGAGAAGATAGTTTGGCCACGTGTTGGGTGATCAGATTGAATGTATGTCGAGAAGTATGTTTTATTTTACTGTTTTATGAGATCTAAATATGTAGGTAGTTGGTAAGTAGCTCATTTAATTACCAAGCAGTTCATTTAATTAAATAAAGTGATGTATTTAGAAAACGGCGCGTGTTGAAGTTGTTTGACATTGACTTTGTTTGTTTGAGAAGCTCTTTTTCTAATATGTTTAATACGGGGTATGTTACGAAGTTTTTAGATCTGAGAAAAAATCAGCTCATTTTTGCTTACGTGCTTCGATTTTCTTTAACCAGATCTTCTCCCTCTAAATGTTTGATCATCTCGTTGAGCCCCTTGGAGTTACATCATTCTTCACTTCGCTTAGCTTATCAAGTTCAAATGGAGACCTTTCTTGATGTTTTAGCCAAAATAAACTACTGCCTAAACCTCTTAGGAAACTCTCTCTGTTCGTAGATTCCAATGGTTTAATTAGGGTGGGCGGCAGATTGAAGCAAAGTGATTTGTCATATGATGTTAAACACCCAATTCTGCTCCTTAAAAAATATAGGTTCACTGACTTATCTCCACGTAGTGCTATCTGCAGATGTCTTTCGGATGTTACCGATGTTCTCGCTGTAAACCTAAGTCATATAATCCGTACATATGGCAGATCTCCCGGCTCTGAGAATTTCTCAAATCAAAGCCTTTTCGTCTGTCTGTATCGACTTTGCAGGGCCCTTTCAATTACGAATTTGTAAACATCGAAAATCCATTCCAGTTTAGGGTTATGTATGAGCCTTTGAGTGTACTGCGACTAGGGCTATTCATCTCGAATCGACCTCAGATTTAACATCAGAAACTTTTATTGGTGCCTTCCGGAGTTTTACTGCTCGTCGAGGAAGGTGTTTCTTCATTCATAGCGATCAAGGAGCCAACTTGGTCGGTGCTAGTCGTCAACTTTTAGAATATGCACAACATGCTTCTGAAAAGCTATCTCTGGTTTGGAAATTTAATCCCCCGGGTGGCCCCCATTATAATGGGTTGGCGGAGGCTGGAGTCAAGTCCTTCAAGTCCTATCTCCATCGAGTCATTGGTCTTCAAATTCTTTCATTTGAAGAATTTATAACTTTGTTGATACAAATTGAAGCGCTTTTGAACTCTCTCCCCTTGTGCGCTGCTGGTTCCGATCCTAACGATCTCCTCACGCCTGGTCATTTTCTGACGCTGGAGCCCCTCTCTACTCCCGTCTGTGATCCTCACCTATCTCATCTAGAGCTCAATCGCTTGTCCCGATGGCAGCTCATTCAAAGGCTACATGCAGATTTTTGGACTCGATGGGCTCGAGATTACCTGCACTCACTACAAGAGAGACGAAAATGGTTTGCAAATCTGAAAATGCACTTGTGTTCATCAAGCATGAATTTAACTTCCCTTTGCACTGAAAATTGGGTAGAGTTGTCGGGCTGCATCCTCGCGATGGCGTCGTACGTGTGGTGACGCTAAAGACCAGTCACGGCCTGTTGGAAAGGCCGGTAGTCAAAGTGTTTCCTTTACCGGACAATTAGTAGTTAGTTAGGTACTTTAGTTTAGCTTAGTTGTACTTGATTGTAATTTTTTACTTAATTGTAAAACAGTTAGTTTCGGTGAGTGGAATGTTACGAAATCGTTAATTTGCTTTTATATTTTTCACTTATGATTCTAATGTTTATTGTTCTCAATCTGTCGATTTCGAAGTAACGTAGGGACCTCGGCAATAATTATTGTAAATGTATTTGGACGTACAGAACTGTACTTTCCCTACCCTTCGATGACCTTCAGTCAGTCAGTGATCGAGTAAGAAATAGATCGTTCGCTACTACTCAACTCTTGGGTCGTGTTATTAATCCATTTTATCGAACCAGTGACCAGTACATCCAGACAGAGAACTGCATAAGAGGGCTCTCTTCAAGATTCAACGGATCATATAAAGTAGGAGTCCTTTTCTTGTACGTCCTCGGGTTGATGGGTAAATAACTTGTCACTTTTCTATGAGAAAAAATAATTGTATCGTTAGTTAAAAGAATGTAAAAACTAAAATATAAAACTTTTATACAAACATTTATTGAAAATTTAACGTATAAACGTGAATTGAACTCTTGAACATTTTTTTAAAACTTATTTTTTTATGTAAAGCTTGTTGTTTATTTTCTTTGGGACTGTTATATATTGTTATAAAATGTAGATACCCAAAAAAAGTGTTGTATAAAAGTTACTAGTTGTTTACTTCTTATTAATTTAGGAGAAAGAAATATAGCTTCCCATTTAAATCCAATAGTTAATCTTGTTACAACCTTGAAAACAAAGACAAGGTCAAACAGCTGTTATACGATTTTTCTTGCCCTCAGACATTGATTAATTTCTACTTCACACTTTCTTTATAGAACGGTAGTTTCCAAAATATATAGCTTTCTCAAGTTAAAAAGATGATCGGGTACACAAAAATACAATAATGGCTATGAATGATTTTAAGTCGCGTTTTTTCCTGTTGATTGTCCGGAATAAACGTTGCAACGAAGTTACTAAATTTCTGGCGAAATGGGAATACGGTCCTAAAGTTGTAAAAGTCAAGTTCAATTAATTAGGGTCAATCGAAGGGTTAATCGATGTAGTTAACTTACGGCATGTTTGAGAGCTTTTAAAATTTGTGTATTTCCGTCAAATTCTGGTGAACGACTGGCAATCTTTAGCTAGAACCAGCCCTTGGATACTTTGTTTTCATTGTTGTTTCCATATAAAAGAGCTGAGGAGCAAAATTTCGAAGATCCGATCGCCATCCGTTGAACACTAAACATCCTAGAAGTGGAACCGTATCTAAACAGACCGAAGTCCCGATCCTTGCGAGCCCCATTCTCCCACACTTACATACACGAGTTATAGCGATCGTTGGATCCCTCCCACTCACACAAAATAAACAAGGCTATAGCGGTTGTTGAGCGTCATTTACACACAAACCCAGGCTAAAGCGATTGTTGTGCCCCATTAATAAACATACATACACGGCTTAGCGTTTGTTGGGCCCCATATCCACTTACACAGATATACCCGGCTTAGCGTTTGTTGGGCCCCACTCATACAGGACACACACGGGTCAAAGCGTTTGTTGGGCCCTACACATATATGTACATTTCACCGTCAACTTACCGAATTAGTTAAATTCTCGTACCCGTTCAAGAAAAGCTGACCGTATATTTTCTTTTAAATCTCCAACCGTTAGAGTGCCTCTCGTTATAATCCATAGAGTACCTAAACTAATATACTGTTATGACTTTGTTGACATTGCATCTTGAAAATAGAGTTTTACCCGTATTGAGCCTACTGCGTATCTTTCTCTCAAATCGCAACCAAAGACAGAACGCCTGGACATCCTTCTCCACTGTTTAAAAGTCCCCCGATAGGCATTCCTGTGGACCCTCTACTACGTAAAACCTTTAGAGGGGGGCGCCCGAAATAATTTTATTACCAGCTTGGACGTCAAACGGCCAACACCAACAGGCCCTTTTTCCCTCGCTTATTAAAATACGTTACAACTTCTAGCATCAAATAAACGTAAGTAGTTTTTTTTAAGTTTTCTATGATAGCCATTTTCCTAATGAGTATGAAAAGCCAAGCTTTACCTCTTTTCAGCGCAGTTGATCGAAAGTTGTATCCGTAATGTTACGTGGTACGTAGTTACGCTCGAGCAGAAGGTCGATGGTTCAAATCCGGCTTAAGTACTAATTTTCGTTCAATTTAAATTATTATTTTTCTCTCCGTTGATATACACTTGTTTAGTTTATTTTTGCTTTATTATCTTCTCGCATTAGAAGCTTTAGTTTCTAATAAAATGCATTAAAAAACTACATAAAAGGATTATAATTGGGGTTAGAATTAAAACCAAACGTATCTTGTATAATTACTCGTTGTTTGACTAAGTTTTTACATGTATTTTCAAGTATAAGTCAAAAATAGACTAAATGTTAAAAACCCTGTCAAATTATTACACTTATGTTTTACAAAACTATTTATTTTACCATACCTGCCACCCATCTTATCTTATTACTTAATACCTACTTAAATTATTTTATGATAATTGGATGGATTTATACAAAACATGCAAAACTCTCCAAAAAAACATGCAAAAATGATCTATTTATTAAAACTATTAATACTCGTTGTGGTAGGTTTTTGTGTCAAACCGAGTAATAGAATTGATTTGTGTTAGTTCAATAATCTGAAGTAAAAGTAAACATATAACTCTCTTTTGGATGCTAGTCGGTATTAAGCATTACGAAATTTCGTGGTCTTTTAAAATTTACAATAAAGAGGGCAACAAATTAAGTAGTTTAAAGCAAAAAAAAATTGCGAAAAATTCATATTTGTACCAAAAAAATAATAAAAAAATACAAAAAAAATTTAACGGTTTCATTCAACATTCATATTTAAGTTGAATTTATTTAGTTCTTGTTAATTAGCTGTTGCTATCACCTATTAGACCAGCTGGGTGCCAGTTCCTCTTTCAATATCCAGAAACTAGGCCTTTTCGCAAGTAGTTAGTTAAGTATCGTATCGAATCCCGCAATGGTCCTAAAGTTCACACGGCCCAAAGGCAAAGTAAAACTCTTTGCGTTTAGTTTTACTTTGTCTTTAGTTAGATTATTTCAGGTTAATTTAGTTCTGTCTTTCCTTAGGTTAGGTGAACTTTAGTTAAGTTTTTTCTTTGGCTAGTTGTGGTTAGTTTAGTTTTCTTTTTCTTTGTTAGTTAATGTTAGTACAAATTGATGATTTCTTTATTTTTTCATTTTGTTTAAATTTTGCAATATTGCAGAGCGGCAAGAGCACTACAATGACCTGTCATGTGTCACACATATTCGGTTTCTTGAATGTTGGAGGACAAACGAGTTTCAATTCGATTTCTGGTTTGGTTATAATTATTTAGTGAAATGAATTGATAAGAAGCTTTGTCAAAAAAATTTAATTTTAGTTCAGTTTTTGAGCCCCCCGGAACCCTCATTTTGTACTCTAAGCTATTTTTTTGTTTTCTTGGTAGAGGAATCTATTATACATACATACATTTTTTTCATAATTTTTGGTCCAATTATTCGTATTCAGCAAATTTTTTCGCTTTATACTACTTAATTTGATGCCCTCTCCTTAGGAAATTTCAAAAAACCTCGAAATTCCGTAATGCTTATTACCGGCCAGACCCACAAAAGGGACAAGGAGATACAAATTCTGCACTTGCCCAAGGAGGAATCTCACGATTTTGACGATCCAGTAACAGTTTTTTTGTCACTGGAAAACCACTTATTTTTATGAGATGTACAGGGTAGCTCATCGAAAAGTAACTGCCCCGTTTTTCATCGAAATATATATACATCGAAAATATATCGATATATACGTCGAAAATCGCTCAGACACGTCAACTTTAGTTTCTAGGTGAAAGAAGTTAATTTTTGAGCAGTTTCCACCCTTTAATCTGTCAGGAGAATGAAAACCCAATCTAATTATTTAAAGCCTGGTAAATTTTCAAATTTGCAAAGTTTAACCGGCCGCCATTTTGGATCGGCTTTATCAAATGACATGAAATTTTGTAGATAAAGAAACCGCGATGAGATCTTCAAAACGAGGTAAGTTGGCCCCTCTTTAAATTAAAAATTTCTAGGTCAATGCTTATATTCTCAATTGAAAACACAAAACGATCGGTAATTACAAGGCGAACTTTAAGGTTCACCCTGTATTGCTCTGAGAATAGAATTTTAATCTACTTTGTTCTTTTAGGGGCAAAATTGCTATGTCAGGGATTCTGAAATTAGGTTGCTAGACTTAAACAGGAAACGAAAATGCTTATAGCTCCTTAAATTTATATGTAGGTATCAAAAAATGTGCTAGGTTCAAGCGTCCAACTTATTTCCAACTATTTAACTAAACTTATAATATCAAATTTTTGGTAACCTCACTCAGGATACTCGCCATCAAGTGGGGAAAATTTGTACTAACCAAACATTCATACATTTTGAATATAAAGCCATTGGTTACGTTCACCCGACGGTGGCAGCTAAGCCTCAGCAAAAAACCGTTGAGCATTAAAACTTGTTAGCGCCTGCAAGTCTGGCGAACTCGCTAATTTCCTACTCCATATTATACAGCATTAAATAATTCCGCTTAGAAATCTGCTGACAACATGCGGCTGGAAAGCGTGACAGCTTACTAAACTCTAAGCTGTTGCCATCGAGTGAACGTAACCAATAGTAAAACTCTTTCAATTTGTTTTGCTATCAGAAGGCTTAAAAACTTTGTCATTTCTTCAACTTTGAGTGACTGAATGGCCAACTGGAATCAACTTTTTTTTAAGTTTGATTGCTGGCAATAGGACACCATTTGATAAATCTTTAAACAGTAAATAAGAAGAGTTCGACTTTCAGGTAAAAACTTTTTTTTTATTACATTGATATTTAATTTTTATATTAATTCAATTAGCAACTGGCAGTACGTAAAGAGTAAAACATCCGAATGTGGAACACATATGTTCCAGGATCAGGCAATTCTTCAACGGAGAGCTACACCAGGAAGGTTTAGTTCAAAACTTGAAATACGACTGCTGTCACTTCTTTTTCTGCCTGACAGGTCTTGGGAGAACCTTCTTGATTTTATCATTTGTTACCACCGCATTGCCACCTAGAATGGAACAAATAAGGCAGTTTTTGTTTAAACAGGGTGGTGTTTTTAACTTGAGACAGCGTGATATCTGAACAACTAGTAGGTTATTATAATTTCCTTTCAAATGTATTAACCTATTTTAGGCACATATTTTTACGAATACAGGATGAACAAGGGATGTGTGACGTCATATAAAATTAATACTTTTAGACAGGACATCCTGTATTTTCTACCAGATTTGACATGTCTCCAGCTGTGTAAGAGGAGTTAATTAAAAACGCACGAACAAAGAACTTTCATAACGTTTTCATGAAACATGTCTCTTTTATTGTAGCAAATGTTCAAAATGATTCCTGCCAACTAAAATACATTTAAGAACTCTCTTTTTAAATGATTCATTGCACCGAAGAAGGGTTTCTAATCATATTTTTAATGCAGTAAGTGCAACTGATATATTGATTCTTTAATTTTCAGGCAAATACTACTTTTTACCATTGCACTTAAATTAAATATTCGACTGTATCAGGCTAGGATAATAAATATTTCAGTCAATGTGGACCCTTGTGTGTCATCCTTAAAGCTGAAATATAACTTTTAACAAACTATAAACAACAGTGTCAGTTTTAAATAATTATCGATTTCTTTCTATTCCTTTGTTTCCTTTTCCATTATTCTTCGCCTTCCCTATCTCTTCCCCTCCATTGTCCCAAAATGACCAGAATATTTATAAAATAAAACTTAAATCATATTGTTGTCAGGTCTGCTCATTTTAGGTCAAGAGAGGGAAGAGGAAGCGAAGAAAGAGGGCATTAGGAAAGAGCTGATCATTTAAATGATCTGCCCTTTCCTAATGACTTTGTTGTGCTAAGTGCTTGAGATTGTTTATAGTTTTTCTATATGTACCGTATATTTTTATTTTAGCCTTGAAAGAGACTTCAATAAAGGTCAAAACGTTGACACTAGCACAAACGTGAAGTGTTAAATGGCGGTAAAGTGATATTACCATACAAAAAACTCACTTAAAATGACCACGAAAGACATAAAACGCATCTAATACGTAGGTGATTTTATGCAATTCTGCCATATGATTAAAACCATAGTAGGTAATGAGCAAAATATTTGAACATAGTGTGACAACTTACTACGAGCAATACCCTGCATTTAAAACACAATAATTACAAACATATTATTCTAAAGATCTGTTTTTGTCTGTCGTCATTCTTTAACAGTTAGTCCGTAGCATGATTCCTTCAGGCCCATCAGCGCCCCCACTGCTACCACTATCGTCAACAGTCAACTCTTCCGGTATTTTATTAATAACACTAGCACCAGGAGGCTTTGATACTTTCCTGGTCAACGTGGAAGCACCCATGGTCGTCTCGGCCTCTTCACTCCTATTCAGCAGATAATCTAAGTCGTGCGAAATGCTGTCTAGCACGCCGTCCAGATTGTCTTTTCCAAACCTTGAAGCACGTGGACTCAATGCAGCTTCCTCTTGAACTTCAACAACACTCTCTCGGTTAGATATGATATCTGCATGACCGTCAGGCTGGGTCCTCTCAGTCTGCACTGCAGTAGTTTCCGTTTCTAAAAGCCTGGCAATTGCTTCATCCGGAGTCACTATAACTTGAGGAGGGAACATTATTCGAACCGTTTTATGCTCTCCGCTCTTCTTTTCAGTTTTTAGAGCTGGCGGTGGAGGAGGGGGCGGCTCGTTTGGTAGTAAATGCATTTCGCTTTTCGCAGTGCACATACTATGCGCGACCAAGTCCAATCCCACACAGGGCTTGGCTGTTAATATGTCTGGAGATTGAGAGAACGTGCCGCTAATGGAGTTCAGTTTTCTGATGCCTTGAGGACTGCCGCTGTAGCTCTGCAGATCCGTGTGACTGCGATCTTTACGAATGGTTGGCGCTTCTTTGACGCTGACGTCACAAAAGTTGGAACTTGTCTGGAGACAGCTCTCGAAAGCGTTGGAGATGCTTTGCGCTTTACTGCCGTTGATTTTCGTTACTTCCAACGACTTTAGAGAAATTTGCTGCACGTCCGATCGGCGCTGTCCGCTTTGGTTTTCTAGCTCAGTTTCTTGTTTGGTCATAACTGAAACATAAAAATCAGTAATCAATCAGTAGGCAGTGGGGCCATCAATCATATGTGTTTTAACAACACATAGTCCTTTGTAAAATTTTTCAGAAAAGGCGAAGTGGGGGTACCAGCTTATAGTCATGAATAGTTGGATTTTTCTGTACTTGTTAAATATCTGACAAATCACAAAAAGAAGTAGGAGACCAAAATGAACAGGTCAGAGTCAAAGGCGATACTTTTTTTTAAATGGTTTTAAGATCAAGTGCTGAAGAAAATTTTATGGTTGTCTTACTGAAAACTTAATGAATTGGCATTGCAGACTTGCCCATGTAAACTTCGATTGGCTAAAAATGAAGAAAAGACTAGAAAAGAAAAACTGTAAATATTGCCCTTTTGCATATTTTAAACTGGAGATTTCTGCGCACGGCTAAGTTATACAATCTCTAACGTATCTCGGAGAAAATAAATTCCTTTCAACTTTTACAAATCAGAAGGAAAAAATAGGTTGATTGATTGATTATTTGATTCCAAATGAGTGGTCCCACGAGGGGGGCCAGTGCACCGTGACCTACAAGATCTATTGTGCCTCAATATCAATTAAAGTTCACTCAGAAGGTCATTTTAGAAAGTCCATTATCTTTTTGAGTGAGATTTTGTTGAAGTCCGGTGGTCGGATGTATTCTTCCGAAGTTCTGAAATCTAAGTCTTTCAGCTGCAGGACATTCACTCAGGATGTGTTCTACAGTCTCATCATCCTCCATGCATAGTCTTGCATTCGGCATTGTCTGCCAGGCCTATCCTGTGCATCCAGGCACCTGCCAGGCATCATGTGGTGTTTTAATCGACACTGCCAATGTGTATAAGCCGATAGCGGCTTTGAGCTGTTGTCTGTCGAGGTTTAATAAGTGTTTCGTCCTTTTCTCTTTTGTGTAGACAAGGCCCGAGTTATCTATCCAGTAACGTTCGATCGATTTTTCCGCCACCTTGATCTCTTGCGATAGCCAAGACCGGTTCAGGCCCTATGAAGGTAGCACCCGCCGCTTCCCTTACAAGAGATTCTGCGATTTCATTGCCCTCAAGGCCTTTGTGATCTGAAATCCACACTAAGGTTAACGTAATATGCTTCCCAATGTGGTTCAGCTTGTTTCGAACTTCCCAGACAGTTCTCAAAGAGATCCTGCTGGAGTCAAGTGCTTTCAGTGAGTGCTTGACAGTCCGAATATAATTTGATATTTTTGTTTGTCCAGTTTGGATTGTTTATCGACCTAGCAGATATTTCAATGCCATGGAGTTCCGCCGAAATATTCTTAAGTGCTTTACCAGACTCTGCTGGAGTCTGTATCTTTGTCCAGCGCCATACACCCCAGCTCCCACTCCCTCGGGAGTTTTTGAGTATCAGCAGTGGTGCCCGTCAGTAGCCTTAGTTTTTTCTCAGGGTCCCACTCCTCCTTTGTAAGGAGGTTTACCTAGTAGGCTGAATAAGTGCAGGTGACAGGGCGCATCATGTCCGAAGGCATACCCAGCAAAGCATGACCCGTTAATTCAACCTTCAATGAGTTTGTGTGGGTTCACCCCTCCCTGTGTGTTGTGGAGTCTGTATATACTTCACTTGGCTTCCTTCTCTACCAGAATATGGAGCGGGGTTAGCTCGAGAAATCTTTCCATGGTCAATGTTGGAGTGGTGCCAAATCCTCACCGATGGCCAGGCTGAGTTAATTACTCAGCCAAGTTACTCAGTTTGCATCTCGCACTTCTTGGATGCCAGACTGGAATGGCTCCATATGGTCTAATGACCGTCAGTGCGTTAATTTGGGTTTGAATCTCCAGTTGTTTCCGTAGTACCTTTTGCATGTCAACAACTTAGCCTTGCTGATCATTCTTTCCATATGTGCATTTCAGTTTAGTGTCTTATCTAGTATTATGCCCAGATATTTCACCTCCTCTTCAAATGCAATGGTTTTGCCCAGCAAGGAGGGTGGCCTCAAAGGATCCAATTTTCTCCTTCTTGTGAATTGAACCACCACGGTTTTGTCCGGGTTGATAGACATCTTCTCCCCAAGACACCACTAGTAGATGGTGTTGATAATCTCCTGGAGTATTGCTATTATGCGTCTTCCATGATAGGCGGCCCGTCAGGGCCGCTTTGTTTTTCTATGAGAAATCTTTTGGTTAGGTTAGCTAAGGTTAATTTAGGTTGGTTCAGGTTAGTTCAGTTCTAGTTTTCCTTTGGTTAGGTTAGTTCAGTTATGTTTTTCCTTTGATCAGGTTAGTTTAGATTAGATCAGGTTAGTTCAGTTCTAGTTTTCAGGTTTTCAGGAATCAGGATCACAAAATCGTCTGCATACGCTTGAACATCCACATTCCACAAAAATAGGTTACAAAATTATCAACAAATTCAAACATGACAAAAAAAACTTTTATGAGCAACAATAGTTTGGAGTTTGCAAGCTAAGAGGAACTAGACTAGAATATCTAGAGGAATAAAAAAATTTGGATTCACTCTCATCGGCCCACTCTTTAAGTAAGTTATAGGTCGTCAAAATTGGAATTTGAGGAAAAAGAAGGCGTTTTGGTTATTTTTAAAGAATTATTGGGGATTTTTTTATGAGGTGAAACATATATTGAGTGAAATTATCCTCACAAGACATTTTTTTTAGAGCGGCAAAATACTAGATTTTAAAAGTGCTTAAAACTCCAACTCCAAGGGTTTTTATTCAAAATATATAATTCAATGGTTCTTTCGTTTATGGGAGCAGAAAGTAGCATCTAGAAGAGGTGACGTAATAGTTGAATTCATTTCGATTCGTCCATTCGTTCTAAAGTTACATGCGGTTAAATTGGGTTATTAAGAAAAAAGACGAAATATCTAATTCGGTTGAATTTCGAGGAAAAAATTGTGCAACGGTATATGTTGTTTTTGTTTTTTAGCCGACATAATTTGAGTGAAATTAGCCCCATAAACTAAATGACAAAAAAAAAATTACTTTAAAAAGTTCATAAAAATTGACTACCGACAGGGTCTATCTTCCAACTTTGAATCTTTGACATTTTCTCTATACTTATAAGTCAATAGGTAGCATAAGGCAAACAAAATGTTCTTATAAACTCCAAAAGAATGGGAATGCGGAAAGCGATGATATTGATGAAGGCTGCCCGTACTCTTTTCCAAAAATATACTCTGAGAGTTTTGGGCGGAGGGTGTCCATTGTTTTTGGTGGTATATTCTTAAGTACTGCACCTTTGCAGTTTTATCTACTTAAGAACTACACCAAAATGAAAACTTTTTCAAAACTTTGGTTTCGAAAAAGTTTTAGATTTAGTTTTAGTTTACATGTTTCCATACATATCCACGAAAAAACGGCTCAAATTGCCAAGAAAAAGAAATAAAGTGTGGTTAGATAAAGTGACAAAACCAAAGATGATAGGGTATATTTTGCTGAAAGTACTAAATTTCAGAATCATAAGGATATATTTGTTTTTTCTAACGGATTTCTGAAGTGGTAAATTTGATATTGGTGATGTCTCCAGTGTGCACCAAATTTTCAAATTGCATTTCACTTATTCTCCTTAAATGCACCTGAAAGAATGGACGAAGAAAAATGGAAAGCTGCACTGGACCGTGAAATGATCAACTTGCTCCAAAACAGTGTTGCCAACGGTGATCGGTAGTAAGTAGGTTCTTAAGGTTAGTTCAGGTTACGCCATTCCAAAAGGTTTGTGGCACGAAGTTTTCAGCAGGACCATACTGGATTTTATGCTATTTACTCTTCAGAAGCAAAGATTACTTCGAGAATTTTGTCAATACACACTGGAAAACTGAAAGTACCTATTTGCCAGATAAATGTATATACAAAATGTGTTTTTATATGGAGATCCGTCTAAAAGGAAAGCACCAAAATGTTGTAATAATAAATTCGATTTTTGAATGCATAACAAAAGCTTCACCAAATTCTTCGAATGAGCTATATTTATATTACAAAATTACGCAGGCCAGTAAGATATATGTCATATTTTGATACGCCCTCATCTAAAAGATTCCAGGTTGTCTCTGTATTGCAAACAGACCTTTCTAGGCCTCGTCGTTAGTTTTCGTCATTTAAAATAATGAATGTAGTTACTGATAGATTAAAAAGGTATTTTGAGTGGCATTTGCAGGGTTTGATTAATAGGAGCATAGTAGAGAGTTTGTGGGAGACCCTCCTCCTCCCAATCTCACTCCTCCTCCGAAAACCTATGAGAGAGCAAACTCCTCTTCCGAAAACCCATGAGAGAGCAAACTCCTCCTCCGAAAACCTATGAGAGAGCAATCTCCTTCTCCTTTCGATACACAACCATTGCCCCACCACCATTACCCCCACCATCATCATTTACTTATATAAATATTGAAATGCAAGTTGTGGTACAAACAACAAGAGATAGTTTATAGTTGAAAAGGGTTTATTTACAAAAATGTCGTTCTCTAAATTTGCTAGTCAAAGTAATGATTACTTGTCAAATAGTAAGAAAAATAGTATGAGTGGAGCAAATAAGAATGTTTTAAATATTGTGAATACAAAGGTTTTTTATCTTAACAGTTCTTTCACAAAATTTGTTTTAATTGGAATTAGTGTAAACGACTTTTCACCCAAAATAGTAATTGGAGGCAGAAATGGATTCTACATGACTCTGAGTGAAGATGAGTGGATCACCTTTTGCAAGTATGAAGGTGTAATTGCAAATTATTTCTACTATCCTGGTGTTGATACATCTACCATTCAATGTGAAAACATTACTTTAAGTTTTGAGAAAATTAATGACTTTCCAGTCCTAAAGGTTAACAAGGCAGACTCTAATTATATCTATCTTGGCCAGGAATCCATTGATAGTTTGTGGAAACTGAAAGATTTGATAGCATATAGAATCTCTATTATAAAAGAACAAAACTTTGAAAATTACTTTAATGTGTACAAAGCATCAACTGCAAATCAAATTGGCGACTTGCTCACCAATGTTTATAATGTTTTAAATCCAAGTGAAAATCCAAATAGTGAGAAAGTCAGCACCATGTTGGAGTTTCTAATATTATATCCAGACGAGTTGGAAAGCCGACTGCAGAAACATGGAACAAAAAGGAAATATTATAAAGAAATATGTGACTATTAGTGAAAGTAGTAATAAACTACATGTGCTAAGAACGTGGGAATTTGCATATAGACAAGCTCGAAAAAGTGAATATCATCAATTGTATTGTGACAGACTGCGATTCGAAAAAAGAATTGCTAGCTGTAGTTACATAATTAATCCTATACTAAGTGAAGAGCATAGAAATAAAATATATCTAACCCTTTGTAATAAGAATTAATATAATAAAACTATTATTCTTAATGACTTGCATTTTATTAAAATATTTTACAAAACATTACTTTTATTAATCCATGAATTATGTGATTTATCGAACCCTAACCACTTTACATACACCTTATTGCCTTTACGTCTTAACACTTTCTCAACCAAATAGGCATCTGGATATTTAACATGTTGTAACTCTTCTTCATAGAAAGCACCTTCAATATCCTCATTCCGCTGATCTCTTAAAAGGTATGTTCTTGGATTTGTCAGTTTCACGTTCTTTATTTGAAAAACTTCAGTCGACCAGTTTGGAGTATATCCCTTGGCAAAAACTTCTCGTTGTTTCGAAATTCTTACAAAATCATTCAACTTAAATTTAGCCCGTTTTGGATCTAAAGTTTTCTTGTTAGTGTATACATTCTTTAAAATTATTTTTTCATTTTTTTTATTAACATCTGAAGGTTTGTAGCCAGTAGTACTATGTTTTGTTTTATTATATTTATCCACAATTTGTTGTAATATTTCAAGCCATTTGTAAGTACCTTGATTACTAAATCTTTTCCACATAATATTTTTTATAGTCCTATTTACACGTTCTACAACACTTGCTTTTAAATTTGAAAATGTGCTGTAATGATTTATTTTATATTTTTCCATCAGCTCCTTAAAATGTTTATTGTAAAATTCAGTACCTCTGTCCGTTTGCAAATTTTTCGGTGGGGTTTTTGCACTAATTATTATTTTCTCCATTGCCCTACTAACATCTTTAGCATTTTTTGATTTCACAGGTTCAACCCAAACATATTTAGAAAAAACATTAATAACAACTAGAATATACTTATTCCCTTTGTTAAATTTCGCATACGGCTGCATTTCAACTAAATCCGCTTGGAAGAGATCATTCAAACCCCTTACAATGACCCTCCTTCGAGAATAGTTTTTTCTTGCCAGTCTATGTATTTCATTTACTATTTGTTCTTTAATGTTTGTCATTATTTGTTGTATAATAATTCTTCAAAATTTTTTAAAAACGTTTTCAAATAATTTGTATAAAATTCAATCCACTCTTCGTCTTCAAAGTTTGTTTCTTTAGTTAAAGACTTATTTAGTTTTGCAAACTCTTTATATAAATAATTCAAAGAATCTAATGTTTCTGCTTTTAAGCATTGTGAGAATTTTATTCTAATACCTTTCAACAACATTTCATGTTTTTTTATTACTAGTTCTATTAGTTTTTCAATATTTGCTATTTGTAAACGTACTTCCTTAAGCTCATTATTTTTGTCTTTATAAGTGTTTATTTTTTCTTTACTTTCTTTTAATTTTTGTTCTTCCTCCTTAATTAAATTAATTTTTTTCCAAAGTTCGTCTATTGTAATATCTTTAAACTTAGTGTTCAATAAGTCACGTAATTTCTCATCTTCTTCTCTAACATGTTTTTTTAATGATTTAATATCTTCACTAAATTTGTCAATACCACTAACTGCTTTCAATAACTCCTTTAATTTTTTATCTTCTTCTACTATAGAAGATTTTAATGATTGAATATCAATATCGATTTGATGCACTTTGGATATGATTTCTGTATCTCCATTAATTGTTTTTATATTAATTTCATTTTTTAAAGTTAGAATATCTGCTGAAATATTTTCAAATTTGTCCTTCAGCTCAACAGTTAGTTCATTCATTTTCATTAAATCACCTTCAACTCTTACTTTCAACTCATTAAATTTATCAATATCATTTTTATGAATCATTAAATGTAGTGTTAAGTTTCTTTCAATTTCTTTTATGTTTTTGTCAATTTCGCTATGAGTGTGGCCAAAATGCTTTACTTCTTCCTTGACTCTTTTGTACACGTCAGCAGCAAATGTCTCAAATTTCGTTTTAACATCGCTCTGTAGAGCACTTTTAATTTTAGATGTCACTCTTTATTTCTTTTAATTTATTAACTTCCATTTCTAAATTATTTTTTGAAACATTCAATTCACTTTGGTAGTTTGATATAGTTTTTATGTCATCTTCAATCATGAGTAATTTCTGTTGAAATTCTTCTTTTTTCGAGTTGCTATCTTCTAAGAGCTTTACTTTTTTCGCAACATTTTCAATAGCTAGATTGTTTTCATTGATTTTAGTAACATCAGTATTTGCTTTTTTAAGTTCACCTATTTCTGTTTCTAAATTATTTTGTATAGTTTCCACCTCATTTTGATGACTACTTATTGCTTTAATTTCCAATTCAATCGATTCTATTTTATTTTCAAGTTTTTGTTTTGAGGCGTCATCTTCTAGAAGCTTTAATTTTTTTGCAACATTTCCAATTTCTGCTCTGTTTTCATTAAGTCTTTTAGTTATGTTATTATTATTACTTAAGTTTTGAAAATTTTCTAGAATTTGAGCTTCAACATCTGCGATAATTGACTTTTCTAAATATTTTATATTTGGCTGTGCCCGCTTTGAAATATGACGTCCGAATTTATCCACAGTCATTTTTTAATAAACAACAAATGCTTTTAGACTTTTCTATTTATAGTATAACCTTAGCCTCTTTTAATTCCTCTACAATAGATATAATTTCATTAGAATGAGCATTATTTCCTGCAACGGTAGAAGCTACTAGCAACCGCAGTCTGTCTACTAATTCATTGACATTATCCCAGTGTACATAATCAGTGTTCAATTTGTTTCTTTTTAAAATTAACCCTTTCCCAGAAGCTGTTGCTCTTGTTGCTCTATATGGAGCTTTGGGCTTGCCAAATGCTTCAGCCAATTTTTGCATCGCTGTAATTCTTGTTTTAGTGATTCCCTGTTTATGCAAATATGGTCCGATAATTTGTATATATTTGCTAGATGAGTTTCCCTGAACTTGCTCATTGGGATCATGGTTTCTTCGATATGCATTAGTTCTCGCCAAAATGTCCATATAATTATCTAAGTCTTTTTTCTTATAGGTGACAGGATGCTTTTTGAAAAGTAATTCATATAAACCTACTGTTCCATTATATGTTTTTCCTTCAACTTTAATATCTTTGCCTATTATGTCAACAGGTTTCTGCGTTGTACCCAAAAAAAATTTCTCTGTTTGAAGATCATGAACTATTCCATAGTTGTGATCAAATTTATGTTCTGTATCTCGTACTCCTTCATCAATATATGTTCTAGGTAATTCATGAAAATCTTGCAAATAATCTGCATATGAAGGTGTGGAAACATAATTTTGAATCGTTTTCTTAGTTTGTTCCAAAATGTCAGACAAGTTTAGATCTAACGTTGAACTAGATGGGTCACTAGTTTCAGCAATTACGTCTGTTTCTAATATTGACGGTAGTTGGCTGGCTTCAAAAAATGAAGGAATTGATGGTGTCAAAACCGGTGCTTTTTTCTTTGGTTTTGTCGGTGTAGATGTTTCAAAAATTTTTGATGGAGATTCAACTTCTTCCTTTGGTTCTACTTTTACTTGAAAAGGTTCAATATTTTCTATGGTGGAGAGTAGTTGATTAAGTGGTTGGGTAATTGGTTTATAAGATTGTTCTAGTTCAGATTGGGTCGAAGAGGCAGCCAATTTTAAACCACGATATTTGTCCTTGACTGCTTTTCTAGATTTTATCAATTCCCTAGCTACACGTTTGTCCATGTCAAATTAATTTTAAATGATGAAAAATTATGAAACAATTACTTTTATAGGTAAATGTAGGAATCAAATTTATTTCTATATCTGCCGTTGTTTATCTGACAGTCTTTGTCTATTACCAGAAATCCATAGGGCTCTTTCCAACAGTTGGAACAAATATTTTTAAACTGATCATACGTCATGTCCATGATGCAATGATCATTATAAATGTGCTTTATACTTGTTGAATCTTGTTTAAATAGTATTAATAAGTTTGAATTTTCCCTAATTAAACGTTTTAGAATGGAACTATACCCTTGGAAAATAAAGAAAACATCTGTGTTCCTATGTCTGCCATGTGTAAAAAAATCTCTAATAACATTCTGATTTTGTGATGGAATATCGTCAAAAATTATAATAGAATTGGGTTTTATTTCATGTGGTGAGATGATGTCTTCATCATTGTCATATTCCACATAGCCAATTTCTTTTATAGGTCCCAATAGATTTCTCAGATATTCATATTTTGGTTGATCTAAAGACTTTGAATATACGTAGACATTTTCAAACCTAATACCGTTTGGATGTTCTAGCAGGGTGAGCATTACATTAGTTTTGCCACTGCCACTACAGCCTACTATCAAACATCTTTTTGATCCTCCTCCAAATAATTCACCATGCTTTTTAAACTGCCTTGAGAAAACTTTTTCATCATGATTCTTTACAGGCAATGAGAAATTTTGTTTTTCAACCCTCATGTCTAACTAGTAGATTTGACTGAAGGTAAAAGTATTTATACCAGAGACATAATACATTCTGTCATAATAACATGATGACTTGTAGGAAGAAACGTATAAATAGAGCCGTCAAAACAGGTTCTGGTTTAGTAAATAAATTAGTTACTAAGCTTCCGTTTGAACTCCATATACCTGGATATAATTACTGCGGACCCGGAACAAAATTAGAGAAAAGATTAGAGCGTGGAGACATTGGAGTTAATCCATTGGATGCTGCTTGTCAAAAACATGATATAGCATACTCTCAGTCTGAGCAGTTATCAAAAAGACACGAGGCGGATAAAATTTTAGCAAACGAGGCTTGGAAAAGGGTGAAAGCTAAAGATTCTTCGATTGGAGAAAAAATCGCAGCATTGACAGTAGCTGGCGTAATGAGGGGCAAGAGAAAACTTGGAATGGGCTTAAAGAGGAAAAAAGTGGGAAAAAAGCGTGTTATTCGCCCTCCTAAGAAAATTGGAGGTTTTTTACCATTATTACTACCAATACTTGGTGCGATTGGAGCATTGGGTGGTGGGGCGGCTGGTATTGCTAAAGCAGTGAATGATGCTAAAGCAGCTAGAGAACAGTTGGAAGAATTGCATAGACATAATACAGCAATGGAAAATATGTCACAAGGCAAAGGTCTTTTTGTAAAACCCTTCAAAAGTGGCAAGGGGGTTTCCAAGGGAAAAGGATTATTTATTAAACCCTACAAAGGAGGTTCGGTTAAGAGGAAATCACAAAAAAAAAAAACACCAAATAAATATTCCGAAAAGAGCGTTAACCAATATAGAAATTCTAAATTATTCAAAAATGTTAAAAATTCCAAATTTTAGAGGAGTATTCATGCGTGATAATTTGCCAAACAAAATTAACTTTGTTGAGCGAGGAATTGTTAATTTAGATAGTGTGAAAAAAGAAGGAACCCATTGGATAGCTTACAACAAAAATAAAAACAAAGTTATATATTTTGATAGCTATGGCAATTTAAAGCCTCCAAAAGAACTAATAAAATATTTTAATTCGAATGGCAACGTGACAATATTTTATACCTATGAAAATCAACAGAAATATAATTCAAATAATTGTGGGCAGCTGTCACTAAGATTTCTACAAACAGATATATAAGCCAATCACTGAAAGACTTATTAACATAATGTCTACAACTATTGCCATATCCGGAAATAGTTCCGTGTTATCTGCTGATTTTAATCCTCCCATTTACTTGGATGATGGAAGACAATATTACTTGGGTTTAGCGGATTTTGAAACTTTTATGACAATACCAAATATTGAACAAGGTCATAACAAAATATATATAGACAATAAAGTTATAGTTATTCCGGACGGAACTTATGATATTGCAGATTTAGACTCCTTTATTAAATCAAAAATTAAGGAAACGTTTCCAAACGAAGATGTTAATTTTCGATTACTTGCAAATACCAACACTCTTAAATGTAGTTTAGTTTGTAGCAAACCAGTCGATTTCACAAAGGAAGATTCAATAAGAAAGATATTGGGTTTTACAAGTAAAGTTATAGAAGCAAATACATTTGGCATATCTGACAATGTAGCCAACATAACTAAAGTAAATGCCATATGCATTGATTGCAATATTTGTGTGGGATCCTTTAGTAATGGAAAACCAGTTCACATTATTCATCAATTCTATCCAACTGTACCACCAGGGTATAAAATAGTGGAATCTCCTTTACCTGTGTTATATTTTCCAGTCAGCGTCAAAACGATAAACAACATTACTGTTAAAATAGTTGATCAAGACGGAGATCTCATAAGTTTTAGAGGTGAAACTATAACTGTCCGTTTACATTTAAAACCAAATAGTGAATAATATGGTGGTTAGATACAATAGAATACCCATAGTTACACTTTTAGATCAAAAACCCTATAAAAAGAAAACATCAACTCGCAAGCTCAGTATCAGAAAAAGCAGCAAGAGATTAACACGAGAAAATCGTCAATTCCTCACATCTCTTGGTTTTAAAGTTTTATAATGGACATTTTAAATGTTACTGAAAAACTATATGTAGATAATTCAATTGTTAGTTCTGAACTTCATACATATCAACCATACATCTCTTCAAAATTTGATTATAATGATGAAATTCGCATACCCATTCAAGAACTTGACGCCTACACTTTACCTACAGAAAGTTTACTTTATATCGAAGGCAAATTAACTAACACTGAAGATAAATATACAAAAAAATTACGTTTTATTAACAATGGCGTCACCTTCCTTTTTAGAGAGATTCGCTATGAATTAAACGGTATTACTATAGATTCTGTTAGAAATGTTGGTTTAGCTTCGACCCTCAAAGGATACCTCTCATACAACACAAATGAAAGCTTAAAATTGCAAAATGCTGGTTGGTTTCCTCACAGAAAGGAATCTGATCGAATTTTAGTTGACGATAAGGGTAATTTTTGTGTGTCTATACCATTAAAATTGTTGCTAGGATTTTTTGAAGACTACAAAAAAATAATCCTAAATATGAAACAGGAACTGGTTCTTATTAGGGCTAGTAATGATTTAGATGGAGTTATCTTTAAAGATGATGTAGAACCTCCTAGTCCCACTGTAGAAACACCAAAAGTGTCCTTTGATAAAATATATTGGAAAATGCCTCATATAACAGTAGATATTCCACAACAACTGGCGTTAACGAAAATATTAGAATCTAATAAAGAAATTTTGTTAGGTTTTAGAAGTTGGGAACTTGTAGAATATTCTTCACTATCGGAGAGTCTTAGACATACTTGGCCTGTAAAAACCACAAATAAACTTGAAGCTCCTCGTCATGTTGTTATCGCTTTTCAAGAAGACAGGAAAGGACAGATTAAAAAAGATATGAGTCAGTTTGATAATGTTGACTTAAGAAATATTAGAGTATTTTTAAATTCTGAGCGATATCCATATCATGACATGTTTTTGAATTTTAAAGAAAATAAATTTTCAACATTATATGAAATGTTTTCAAATTTCCGTCATTCATATTATGGGAATTCTATTGAACCTATCTTTACCCCAGAAAATTTTAAAAATATTTCTCCAATTACTCATATTGATTGTTCCCATCAGAAAGAGTCAATTCAAACTGGCTCTATTGTTATGAGAGTAGAATTTGAAACCAATACGGTTATTAAAAAAGATACTTTTGTCTCATTTTGCATGATAAAATTTTTAGTTACAATCCTCTCACAAAAATTGTGAAGCAACTGTAGTGCGCATGCTTTCTTCTATAAAAGTGCTAAACACCTTATTTAATTATTCATTATGAGTTTAGAGCAACAAGTGGCAGACTTCTTCAAAAAATTAAATGTGTTAAAGAAGCAAATTCAAAATTATAGTGATCAGAAATTTTTGGTAAAAAAATTATCTCAGTTGAAACTATGAACATTATTCTAGACGTTCAAGGCTTTCGAATTGAAAACAATAAATTTATTGCAAAAGAATTAGCTGCTTATGATGGAACACGAATCAGTCACTATATTTTCAAGCCACCGTTTCCAATAGATCATTTACCACCACACCTGCACAAGCAGGCTGTTTGGTTGATGAATAATCATCATTGTATAAAGTGGAGTGAAGGATTTACTCAACTTCATAAATGTGCAGATATAATTAGAAGTTTATGCAGTAAAGCAGAACATGTGTATGTGAAAGGAGCAGAAAAAGCTGACTTTGTAAGGAAATATTCAGCTAAACCAATAATTGAAATAGATGAACAACCCACCATAAAACAAATGGATCCTAGCTGCTTTTACCATCAACAGACATCATCTGTTTGTGCTTTATCTAATGTTTTTTATTTGTATGAAGAAATTTTTATGTAATAAAACATTGAAATTTATAAATGTATTTTATTTATTAATAGGTATATTTCTATTACATAATAGATATATCAAAATATGTGGTCGGATGTGGTGCTGCTCCAAGCTGGTCCCAGTCTGTCTTTCCCATGTGATAAAATAATTTTAAAGATTAGGAGTTTAGGGCTTTAAATTGGTAATAGATGAATGTTAAAATAATTGAAGTTAAAAATATAGTCAAACTTAATATTATGTTAACAATCCAAGAAAAATAACAGGAATTAAATTCATTTTCTTGAAAATTCGTTTTATTACCAATTTCTAAATAAGAATAATTTTTTATGTGTGAGTTGAAGTCAGTTATCCTAAACCAATTGGTATCAAAAATAGTCTTATTAGGATAATGATATAAAATTTTGAAAAAATTGCTACTATTCTCATTTCCATTCATTTGATCTTTAAACACAATAGTATTATTGTTAATTAGTGCCACTCTCATAAAATGACAATTTTTGTCTAAAGTAATGTTTGTCTCATTGCTAAAACACACTTCACTTTGTGTAACTTGTGGAGGATAATAAACAAATAAAGAATTTTGAATAATTAAGTGCAATAATATAAATTGTGAGATTGGTAACATTATAGTTTGAAATTAGAAACAACTGTATTGTTGAGTTTCAAGATCTTAACTAAAAGGAAAACAACATTTAATATGTTTAAATACCATTTAATGTCGAATATATATTAGAAATAACAAATTATATCCTTTAATATGGATTTTAATCAAACACAAAATCTCTACTATAAATGTACCATAGAGACGTACAATAGATAAATATCACTTAATAATAATTACAATATAAGAAATAATATAAACTATTCTGGCAAGTAATGATTAATTAAAAATTACAAAAATATAAATATAAGGTATTAAATACAAAACTTAATAATAAAGTGACACATACAAATTTTAAACTATATGTATTTATATTCCTTAAACCATTAACTAGATCAATTATTTCTTTTTTAGTCAGCTTCAAGTCAATGTTATTTTTAGTCAAAAACAAACACTTATTGAAATCACAGTTCTTAGTATAGTTCTCAGTATATTTATAATGTTCTTCAATGGGACAATCGTCCTGCAACCATTTGTATATTTCAATACCACAATAGGAGCATCTGCAAGCATCAGCAACTGACGTATAGTAGAAACCTGCTGCCGCCAATACTTGCGGTTTCACTTTACCATTCCATTTGTTAAAACTTGACAATCGTTCTTCATAAGTTTTGGGTTCATCAAAAGTTTCTAAACACATTTTGGAAATTTTGTAAAGCGTTAATAATGGGAGAACCGTTTGCTAAGAACTGAATCATGTTGCTGCGATCCTGACTTTTAAACATCTCAGATTGAAAAACCGGTTTAAAGAAAAATGTTTAAATCGTCATGATCATTACTCCATTGGTAAAATGGAATATCCTGGTGACCCCAAGCAAGAGTAGTATAATTATTGGCAATTTTAAATCGTTTGTCATCTTCAGAAGTTAAAGCTAATTTGTTTACTTTTTCAGTGTAAATGGTGTGTAAACGAGATCGAAACACATACATAGAACAGAAACGTTTTGATTCTTTTTCTACAACATCTTTATAGTGAATAAAGTCCAATTGGTTTTTAATGGCACTTTTTTTCACTCCTTTTGCTTTTTTTGATAAACCAGTTTCTGTTTGTACACAATAAGCTTTTGCTCCTGTACCATAGAAAGAGGTAATAATTTCACCAGCATATTCATCCTTAAATTTTCCAACAACTGATTCTGTTACGGGCATATTATGAATATTATTTTTTGAATAATTTGAAGTATCAAACTTGTGAATATTTTTTTTTATATCATTATATACATTATCTGTGGTGATTTCCAAAATGAATGAATCGGTGTCCGTGTACAAAAGTAAAACATCATCAGCATAGAGAGGCTTGAGAAAATTGTAAAAAAAATCATACATGACAGTTTTTGAGATGTCTAAAATTGAAAAGCCAACATATATAGGTTTATTATAAGTCACAAGTATTTTTTGCATTTGAATAGCGACCAAATTTTCAGAAAAAATAGTATAATCTTTAAAATTTGGTTTTGCAATGAGATTTTCAGCACCGTCCTTTCTCACATTTTTTTCCCATTCTGTAACAAGCCTTACATCAATTCTATTATCAACATTTTCCATAGTTTTACCATAAATACTATTATTTGCTAATTTGTAAGTGCTACGATCAAATTCATTTAGAGATTCATTTCTTAACTTTGTATTCAAATCAATATATTTTTTTAACCATGGTGATTGAGAAAATTTTAAAATTCTATGAATTTTAGTTAGTTTAAGTCCATGTTCAATACATTGTTTTAATAATTGATAGTGTATGATATATTTTGTTTTATTATTCAAATTAGGAATTAGTTTTGAGGATTTTGAATTTGAAGGTTTATAATTTTCTGGACAAAAAGGTAGTTCATTATGATAATCATGTAAATCTGAAGGATATTCTAAATCTACTTCTAAAACATAACCAATCATAGAATTATTAGCAATGGTCATAACATTGAAGCTTTCAATTTCTTCATTTGTCAGCCAGACAAAATTTCCAGTTGGAAGGTGTTGTGACATTGCATAACCATACAAGTTGGTGGCATCCAAATACATTATGTACGTATTTGGTTTTTTAGGATCATAATTTGAGATAAATGGATTATTAGCTTCCGATTTTCTACAGATACACGAACTTACTCCTCCACGAACACTACTTTTGAAAAAATGTAACATATCTGGATCTGTTAATAATTCTAATTCTATTCCAGTGTATAACAAACAAGACTCCCATGATAATCCTGGAAATGTATAAAAATGAGCGGGATCTAGTTTGTATGTTCTTAAACAGGTTTTTCTAAAATTTTGAAATATGTCAGCTAACAATAAAATATCTGAAAGTAAATAGATATCTGAGTAATGGCCGATAGATTCACATTGAAACAAGTTCCAAACTGTTTGAGCTCTTTCATAGTCCTCATCAGAAATATGCTCATCTGTTAAACTGTTATAAAATTTTTCTTTCTCTGGTAAAGTGTTCTCATTAAGTTTAGAATAATCATCAACATAATTGTAAGGAAAAACTCCCTTTTGACGAATGAGTTTAAATTTTTCTTGATTATTAAAAATTTTTTTTATTTCAACACATTGTTCATCTTTTAATGTATTTGACAGCTTTGATAGTGAGAATGGAAGAAATTGAAAAGAATCAATAAATCTCAATGTAAAATTCTTCTTCTTTGTTTTCATAGTTTTTTGGTCAAAGTAATTATCAACATGAATGTGTTTTTCAAATGAAATATACTTCTCTTTAGTTTGAGCAATAACTGACAATTGTTCTTTATTTTGACATAACTTTTTTATAAATAAATGAGAATCATAATTTTTTAATCCGTGAAAAACAACTGGAATAAAGTTAGGAATTTTAAAATTTAGGTTACAAACTGAATGCGCAGGACCGGTATAATTTCCAGTAATGTGACAATGATCAAAAACTTTGTCATTATTAACAAATGGTTTTTCACAAATATGGCAAATTGTGGCACAATGGTGACAAAGGTTTTCTAACTCAGTCAAGGGTTTCATTTTTTTAGGTTTTTGAAGAAAATTGTGGTACAGTCCTATAACATCTTTTTCTAACGTATTTATAAAAATTTGATCGCTGTTTGGTCCTCTATATCGTTCAAATTTAGAAAAAGTATCATCAAAGGAGCATTTGATAAAATATGCAAATGAATATGGTATGTGTTCATATTGTCTTTTGGTGTACGAAATATTTGGTTGCAGATCAGCATTGTCGTCATTTAAAGGTTTTAGAATACACTCAAAATCAGCATATACAACAAAAGGAACTGTCATTTTTTTTTGAAAATTTACGAATTTTAGTTTGTTTTCATTCGTCAAGTATCCAAATTTGTCTACAATTAAATTTTCTGATGGAAGATTGATTCGAACGTGGTCACAATCATAACTATTATGACGAATTAACTTCTCTTGTGTTTGAAAATATTGTAAACAACCATCACATAGATGTTTTTTACCATGATGTTTTGAAATTTGACTTGAGACTAACTTTGACAAATCTTTTATATGACAATAATGAAAATCTCCACTATCATTACCTATCAGTAATAAATTAACATGTTGATTTTTTTTTGTTTTTGAATAGTAAAGGGGACCAACAACTTCATAATCAATACATATTTTTTTTTTTAAGTTTCAATGCCATAAACATTAATTGAAATATTATTTTGGTTCTCGAATTTGTTGATATCCTTTAAAGAAATTGGAAAGTCAATACCTGTTAAATTCAAAACTGATTGTGGGTGTGGGTAGGACGACGTTTCAAACTCAAGACCCGTCGGTGGGTTAAAAGCTGCTACAATGGACCAGGCAAAGCAATAGTCATCATCATTTCTGATGTTGATGATGGCGTTACGGCGTTTGATTGCTTCGGGAAGGTCGATGAAGGATGATGCTCTCAATGGGTTGTACTTGTTGATGTTGATCTCAAGGTAAAGAAGATTGATAAGAATCCAACCTAGAAATAAAAAAAAATTGCAAATTTGTATAAAAAAAAAAACTTTAAAACGCACCTGAGTCTTTTTCTGCAAATTCATCTGCCTTTTTATCAATAATGGTGCAGAATTCATTAATGGTCTCCTTAAAATCTGTTGCCTCACATATAACATGAAAAACAGTGTTAAATGACTTGACGTCATAGTTTTCAGTGGTTGGGTTAAAGTAGTATCCAAATAGTTCCATATTTATCTTAATACATCTATGTTTTTCTAGCTCTTGATCCAATAAATGTAGTATTTTTTCCTCCAAATTTTGGAAATAGTGTGGAATGTTGAGAAATAGTTCTTCAGTAGAAAGTCTATAAGTAATTATTCGTTCCTTAAAAGCTGTCTGGATAATTTTCACTCCTTTTTCCAAAGTTGTCTTGCAGTTATTTTTGTGGGAATTTGAATGAAGGTGTGAAGACCATCTATCACGTTTAATGTCTTTCTTACACTTTTGGCAATGTCTATCTATAACAATTAAAAAAAAATATTAGAAATAAAATATCTAAAACAAATAAAAATTATTAGATGGTAATATTGGATAATTTTTAATTAGTATTATTTTCAATACATGTTAAAAATAATCTAGTATAAATGATATGTTTTTTTAAAATAACTAATATTTAATTAGATATATTCTTACCTGTCTTGTCTACAGACTTAAGCCATTGTGTTAATGGAAGTGTCTTGTTGCATGCCTTCTTGCTTCTTAAATGCCGTAGCAAATTGTCTTTGCGAGAGAATTGTTTTTTACAAGTTATGCATTCGAACGCCATTTGTGAAACCTTTTGAAGATATAAAATTTATAATAATTTAAAATTTGGAAGATAATTAATTAAGAATTTGGATTACATTAGAATTTAGATTAATTTTCCATACAATCATCCACCGCTTTTTTAAACCTTTTAGAGGCACATTCCCACTTTCCTACATCTTCCTTTTTCATTTTGGAACTATCTAATAAACTTTGCAAAGAAAAACTTAAAGACTTTAGAGATGCCAATTTCTTCCTATTATTTTTATTTACTTTAAATTTTTTTTCTATGAGAAAAGAAAAATTTGGTTTAAAATTACTTGCCTCCTCCCCTTCTGAATCACTAAAGGATTCAATAATGGCAGAGGGGCAAGGTACATTTTGATCATTATCGTCTTCCAAAATGAGAGGAGATAACTTAGGACTAAAAGGGGAACATGGTTCAGTTCTTAAATAAAAATTTGTGCCAGATGGTGATTTCTGCCCGCAAGGAATATCTTCATCAGACTCATAGTTCGTCTCGTCATTTTTTGGTGTGGGTTGGTCGGTAACAATTTTATTTTTGTCTGGCATTACACTGCTCGTTTGCGGGTCTGTTTGGTCAGGTTGAGTAATTATGTCGTAATTGTCATCTAATATTAAATTATTTTTTGTCTTATTAGTATGGTCGGGTTGTTTGTTAGTTGGGTTATATAAGTGATAATTTGTTACTATATTGTTAATAAGTTCGTCTGTCGGTTGGTCAGGTTGAGTAATTATGTCATAATTATCATTTAACAAGAAATTTGTTTTTGACATATCACTTTGGTCTGATTGTTTGTTGGTTGGGTTGTATAATTGATAGTTAGTCACTATATTATTAATTAGTTCGTCTGTCTGTAAGTCCTTTTCAATGTTTGATTCACACATGGTGTCCAGTTGTGACAAATCAAACATTAAGTCTGTCGTGTCTTCTTCGGTAAGTGATATGTCATTATTTTCTAAAATATCCAAAAGTTCTTTGTCTGTCTGGTTTAAATTTGTTTCGTTTACATAATTGTCAAATTCAGTCAAATCGAACAGTGAGCCAGAGAAGTCTTCTTTTATTTGGTGTGTGTCAGCCAAGAATTTCTCTAATTCAGTATTAAAGTCAATGTCCATTTGGTCTGAATGAGGATATGGTCCTCTAATAGTAATGTCGGATATAATATGAATTTTGGGGAAAGTGGTGGATGTTGAGGCATAAGATTTCATATTACTTACAATTTAAAAAACACAATACACAAACACAAAATAAACAAGAATTAGTTAAAAGTGAGAAAATAAAAATGAATTTATAGTAAGCAAAGCGATTTCACGATGGTTATAACGACGGGCACCAAGCACGCACAAGACGAACAATGAGTGAAGCTTAGCTTGCAAGCACAATTTTATATCCTACCAGTGACCCCACGCTTTAAGAACGATGACTCCTGTGTTGCAGCATACCAAAACCAGTACCATAAGTGGATATCATCGAACCCACGCTGTAAGGACGATGACTCTTGTATAGCAGCACTTCGGCGATGCCGCAGGCCGAGAGGCCCAAGAGACCGCGAGGCCGCGAAGCGGCCGAGCGCCCTACGAATCTGCAGTGGTATCGAGCGTGGAAATTTTTTTGCATACATTAAAATAAAACCTGTTTTTACTTTGCCCACTGCATGGTTAGGGAGTGGCGGTCGATTACTATATATTTCAATGCCTGATGCACCTCTGTACTCAGTATATTTCTAAAACAAGTAGAAAGTTGCTCTTGACTCTTAAATTTTTAAAAGTATTCTATTTGATCCGCCAGTTCAACGTTAGTGCTAGTTGCTTTTGACCCGTTTTTAAGTATTCCATTTGCCGTTATTACTTTTGCCAAACGATGCAGAACTACTATTTCCTGGAATTTGAAAGTGAAGGCAATGGTGAAGTTGTAGACGTACCCGGTGCTGTACAACGTTTAGAACGGTTTGTTTCTATTGATCATCAAGAAATTGTGGAATACAGGCGAGATAACAACGACTTGGAAAGACGTGAGTTCGCTTTGCAAAATATAGACTTGAACTTAATGGTGGAAACTTCTGAGGAGGAGGAAAGTGAAGATGAAGGAATAGGTATGGACATTCAATCAGAAATTGCAGACGTGGGTGAAGTGAGAGTGAGTGATGTGTCACTTCAGGAAGTGAACCAATTGTGGTATGAAAGAAAAAGCTTTTGCGTATTTCAATCATATGCGCAAATAACCTCAGTGTTTGGGGGTACGTATGCCTTGTGTTTCTTATGCAATGAAAACCACTCTATTGGTCCATATGGAGGGACCTTTCAATTTGTTAATTGTCACTATAAACGAGCCCTAGAATATAATAGTATCGATATAAAATGTTGTATGTGTTATACAAATCTGTTCTTTGTAACACCGGCTCAAGCTTGCTTATTCTGTAATACATTTGAAACGAAGCCCATAAACACTAATGGATCCATTCATCCAGAACTTTAATTTCTGAACATTTATTTATGTATTAATTATTTCTTTTTTTAAATAATTCATCATTTTATCATTTCTTCTAGACATGTTATGTAGCAATAATTTTTTAATAGTTAATCTGTCCAACAAAAATTTGGATTGTTTTTGATGACTATTTTTTTTTTAACTTTTAGTAGTTAAGAGCAATTTGTGTTTTTAGAAATACATGGAGTCAAAACAATTGTAATATTTTTATAAAAAATTTGGATTGTAATTGATTACTATTTTTTAAATTTTAGTAGTTAAGAGCAATTTGTGTTTTTAGAAATATACTGAGGCAAAACAAATGTAATATTTTTATTTCCCAATTTCCTTAAACTACACAACTTCTTAAAACTATTAATTTTTTCTCATTGTGAAAATATTATGATGTCTTATTACATCTTTTGAAGTTTCAATTAAATAAGAATAACTTTGACGACAATATGGACATTTTTTTGACTTCAATGATGACAAACAGCATTTATCTGTCCATCTTATAATACATTGCAAACAAAATTTATGATTACAACTATTTGGGTGACAGACCTCATTCACTTCTTCGAAACAAATAATACAAGTAACTATTTCTTCTTCATTTTCTTGTTCCTTAGTTGCACAATCCATTTCAAAATCGATTCTGTCTTCCTCACTTGGATAAGGCGGAGAGGAAAATATGCTCATATCTGCAGTGATCAAATTGATAAAACGACTAGGTCTTGATAAGTCTACACTTGGATCAATTGTAGACAAAACACTGTCTATGTCTTCATAGCTCAAATCAATTAACTCATTATTTGGTAAGTCAATTAATGGTGTCAATTCCATTAATTCAGTTGTGGGCTCTATGGGTTCAGCTTCTTCAACTATTGGTGTTAACTGAACTAATTCACTCATACTTATTTTACTAATATCTGTCTGCTTATACTTTGTAAACCAAACTAATCTTCGAACTTAAACGCTCGTATAAGTATCATGCAGTGTTGGTGGTGGGGCGATGGTTATGTATCGGACGGAGGAGGAGTTTGCTCTCTCATGGGTTTTCGGAAGAGGAGTTTGCTCTCTCATAGGTTTTCGGAGGAGGAGTGAGATTGGGAGGAGGAGGGTCTCCCACAAACTCTCTACTGAGCATCACTAATAAATCGATCCGTGCCTCGAAAACAATGCATATACACATATGAGTTTATCAATAAAGGTTATTCAATTCTCAATCCCCTATATGCCCTATAAATCTATACTTCGTATACGTTACCCTCTGCTTAAATGTGTTAATTCAAAATTAATTTCAGTACCCCGTTAATGATTAAGATGACGCAAAATTATTTTGGACCTTAATTTTAATATTTTAATTAAGACATTTTAATATTTTCAGGAGTTCTTCATTACACGAACTCTTCTGTAAATCCTGCTGAATTTAATTAAATAGGTAGCAATCGTTCATTTTCCTACCGAATACAGTGTGTCTAATAAGATAACCATGCACCGCATGGGGACCTCCTAAAGGGTAAGAAATATGAAGGCGGTTAAATTAAAAGAGAGAGGTGCCATGGGATAATTTGTTACAAGGGGTTTAGAAAAATGAGTTGCTTGTATATATATATAAAACCATTTTAAACAATATTACAAAATACTTTCACATTGCACCTTTCTATGCTGTACAAGATGGGCTTTATTTTTTTTTCAACGTGTCGTTGCCGAAAGGCCATCAATAACTTTACCTTAATACATGAATCGAAAAAAAAGGTAGATTGCATAAGTTAGCTCTTTTAAAAAAATATAAAAAGATGCACAAGAAGGCGTTTTTTGTTTTTTTTGATACTGTTTAAAATAATTTAAAAAAAATAAATAAAAACCAAAATTCATAAAATCGCTTGTTTTGAAATATCTAAAAAAAATGAAAACATAAAACTCATTTTTACAAACGACATTTGAGGTCTTATAGTTGCGCAACTTTACTCCAATTTAGGTAAGCGAATTCGTTTCCTCATGCAGCGCATTTCTATCTTGGAGATAATGTATACATTAGCAACTGTTAGAATTGACACAGGTCTTGCCTATAATTTATGCTAGCAAGAATAATGCTGTAACAGAATCACATAATTTAATATACTTACAGTGTAGGGGTCCAGTGGAATCTAGGCTGAAGAAAGCTTCCTCTTTTTCACATTTTTGCTTAAAAAGGCTTTTGAACCCTGTTTCTGATTTGGCGATGTAACATATGATAATAACCAATCCCTGAAACAACAATTTCATTTTTGGTATGTTGTTATCGACCCTCTAGTTCAATATATGGTGGGTTATGCGGGAACAGGATCACGAAATGACTATATCTATGACGATGAATATGACTGTATCTGCGAAACGGAGACTAATTCTAATAGTTGTATTTGTCATTTCGTGATCCTGGTCCCGCCTAACCCACCATATAATAATTTCATTACTATAAGCAGAACAGAGAGAAGAAGAAAGATAAGACATCCAGTATCAAGGTACACATGCTATAGGACAGAAGAGAAAATGTAATATGTAGATAGGTACTCGGACAACTGGAAAAAAAAAAGAATAATAATTAGACAAATTAAAAAAAAAAAATAGGGAAAAAGAACAAATCCGAATGGAAAGCTTGCGCACACCATTTATAGAAAACCAACACACACTGACCGATACCTCAAGAACGGATCAAATCATCATCCCAGACAGAAAAGGGGAGTCATAAAGACTCTGTCTGTGAGAGCCAAGAGAATTTGTGTGTTGGCTGAATTGGAATGCGAAATGAAGCATCTGGAAGTGCGCCACACTTGATTAAAAATGGATATTGTAGGTTGACTTAATTAAAACAATGAACTACTAGACGAAAAATATTACTGAATCTACGAACAATATAGGTACGTGCTGAGGACGTGAGGCTAGAGTAGATATATGATTGTGAGTAAAAGACAGGAAATCAAACATTTTCTTCTATGGACTTCTATGGAATACTCGAAGGGGCCACACGACCAGAAGTCAAACAAGGAGCAGAACAGGACATCTTCATCTACACTGACAGTCAGGCGGCCCTGTGAGCCATCTGCAGGAACAGGACGAGCTCAAAGCTCGTTCAAGACTGCAGCGATGCTCTAGAGCCACTAGCAGAAACAAAAAGGGCAACTCGGGAATGGGTTCCTGGACATAGGGGCATTGACGAAAACGAATGCGCCGATGAATCTTCCAAGCGTGGTTCCCAGACGTGCTTTATTGGACAGGAGCTATGTCTAGAAGTAAGCAATAGGTACGTATCTCACACACTAAATGAGTGGGCATGTTTTCAGGAATATGTAGACAAACCAAAGAAATTCACCCTATCCCGGATAGATCCAAGGCCTAGTGGCTACTTAGGAGAAGCCGCTAGTGCCTGGGAGACCTTCTGGGAGACTGGCTACTGCAAACTAAACTGACACCTCCTAGAAATGGTGGACAATCCACTCTGCACCCACTGTGGAGCAGGGGAGGAGTCGTCATAGCACTTTCTGGGAGTGCGCTATAGGTGGGCGCGACTGCGTCACAGAACCCTGGGAGCCCCCTTCCTGCATTGAGAGGAGCAGCTTCCGACTGAGATGGGACGGGATACTCTCCTTCATTACAGGGACGGGTCGACTCTTGGAGGGAATGAGGGCCTAGGCAGAGTAAGGATGGGTGGATGTGGGCACTGTGAAAAGGGCCTTTAAGGCCTAGTCGCAAGGCTTTGGCTTCCCCAATGTCTACTACCACTACTACTACTTGCCAACGTTTCTACTGTAGTTTAGTCATTATCAAAGATAGAATATACATGGGCGGCACTTTTAAATAACCTGGATATGAATAAACTTATTTTTGAAATTCTTGAAAGATTACCGTTCTTGTTACCGTTAATTATCTGTATGTTTCCTCAGTTGTTAAATTACTTTGATATCTACTACTAGTGGCTTGAGTTTATTCACTATAGAGATAGAAAATAACAACGAAATAGAGTAATTCAATAAAATAGTGACACAAAGCGATAACAGAACTCCCTCTACAATCTGGCACATGTAACCTACAACCTCTGTGAAAGTGAGAGCAAAGGAAGAAAGTGGCCACTAATAAAAACTTCGTCCCGAAAACAGAACAAAAAGTAAAAATGTTATGCAATAAATAATTCTTAAACCGTTCAACTATCCTACTGCTTTACTCAACAGGACCATTCGACAATACAAAGTATAGAAAGTGAAAATAGCGGGTATGAAAACGTATATCATGAAATATAAAGTATATTTGAGTACCAAAGTAAAGGAGGTTATACCGGGTGAGTCCTACACATATTTGAAATTTTCTTATAAGCGGGAAATGTCAGAGAAAGTTCAAGGATATATTAAAAAGGAAAACTTTACTAGTCGGTTTGTATTCTGGAAAATAATTGTGGTCGGCCCGTTATTCTCTAAAGTAAAAGATGCCACACCTTAATAATTCTGCTCCAGCGTCACATATAAGAGACCTTGCGGTAATTGCGATAAATGTTACATTGGTCAAATCAGGCATTACTTCAAAAAAGGAATATGAAGCATAAATAGGACTGCAGGGAGAGCCATCCACAAAGTTTCTACCGTTCATTGTGTTGACTTTTTGGGACAGTCTTAGGATAAAGAACAATATTATTGGTAGGAATGTTGAACGTCTGTATTCTTGGACCCTTGTACTTATATGGACGGTTGCTTTCTTGGGATGTGGTCCTTTGTTACAGTTAAAGTTACAGCAGTTCGGATATTATTAATTGACGTTTCGGCACTCTTCATTAGAATTGTGTATTACAACATAAGGAATACTTAATTAAAAGTTATACAGGGTGATTCACGTTATTCGACACGGAAGATTATGGCTAAACTTTTAGATTTTAAAAAAGTTTTGTATATGGAATGGATGAGGGTCTATTGGAAGTACATTTTAAAATTATTGTCATTGTATACAGGTGGTCCCAAAAGTATAAAATTAATTAAAGTTTTATTTTTGTAAATGAAACACCTAGTGTATTAAGTAAAGTACAAAAGTAAAGGTAGTTTTATTAAGGTTTATGGCATCTAGACCGTACTGTTCTTCAGATATTCGTGATTTTGTGAAAATGCAGCACCAAATTTAATGTTTAAAATCTCAGCACTTGGTTTCTTTTCAACCACCGAAATTGGCTGGTGGGCTACTAGTACATTGAATTTTGTGCGGTATGTATTAAATATTAACTACTGTCTACCAAATGTAAAAAAATGAACACTAAATTATTGCAAACTTCAAACAGTAATAACCCGTTTAATTTAAATTAGACACCCTGTATTTTATAGTATAATTAGATGCAGAATTTAGTTTCCTATCAAAAACTATTAAACATTCCTATAGCTTGGTCGTTGCATTTTCTTGGAAAATCGATTTGTTCTGAATTTGCGCTGACATAAACGAATGTAGTAATCTAATTTACCTGTTCAGGTCTGTTCAGGTGTTACCTGATTTTGACAAAGCTAAATTTATTGTCATTTTTAGTAGTCACATATTAATATAAAGTTAAATACTTTTTTACTGTTATAATTTATGGTTAACAGGGAGTTTTTTATTTAATCAAAATGCTGGTTTACACAACAGAAGAACGAGTCGATGACCTTCATTCTCGGAGAATGCTTGCAAAATTGTCTTATAGCATCAAGGATTGATGCTGAAAGGTTTTCTAACCGAACTCGACCGAATAGAGCCGTTTTTGAAAGACTGTTGGTTCAATTTAGGCAAACTGGTAGTATTCAGTATGAAGCGACTGCCAAAACGAGACCAGTTACAGAAAACCAAGAAACTGAATTAGCCGTTATTGGCTCTGTAGTTAAAAATCCCCATGTCGGACAACGAGAAATTGCACAAAACTTAAATATTAGCCAAGCAAGCGTATCAAGTACTCTTCAAAAACATAAATATCACGATTATAAGATACAACTACATCAAGAACTCTCCGATAACGATTTTGGCCAACGAGTGGACTTTTGTATGTGGGTATTAGAAAAAGTTGGAGAACAAGAAGATTTTTTTGAATCATTTCTATTTAGTGATGAGTGTACTTATCATAACAATGGTTCCTTTAACCGACACAATTTTCATTATTATTCTGATTTTAACCCCCATGAATTTAGAATTATTAATAACCAACATAGGTGGTCAGTAAATGTATGGGGGGGCATAATGGGACAGTATGTGATTGGACCTTATTTTTTTGACAAACATTTAAACGGAATGTCGTTTCTAAATTTTTTGAGAAATCAGCTTCCAATGTTACTGGAAGACGCTCCTCTAGATATAAGAACAACTATGTGGCTGCAAATGGATGGGGCACCTGCTCATTATCATTGTGAAGTCCGGGAGTTCTTAAATGTTCGTTTCCAAAATCGATGGATTGGAAGGAATGGGGCACAACATTGGCCACCAAGGTCCCCTGACATAACGCCTCCCGATTTCTTTTTATGGGGATATGTGAAAGGAATCGTGTAACCACAAAAGAAAATATGAAGGAACGAATCAGAGAGGCCTTCAGAAGCATAACTCCCTATATGTTACGCAATGTGAGTGAAGGATTTAAAAACAGAATACGTTTGTGTTTAGAATCAGACGGTCGTCATTTTGAACAAATTTTATAACTGTTTGTTTTTGTTTGTTTACTCTTATGTTGACTTGTTTTTTATTGTATCTCAAATTGCCACTATTATTGCACTTAATTTTTTTGTAATAGAAATGCTAAATTTTATAAGAACTCTTGTAATATAATGTTTTATTGTTTTATTAGATATTTTGTGCTAAAAAAAGACACCTGACAAATACGGGGTGTTCATTGAAAACTTCGTCTAGTTGGTTGTGAAATGTCAAAGGAAAAGAATGGAGAAACAAAAGTCCATTTACTTTCATTATGCCATCCTTTTCTGTCAAAAGTTTATAGCCTCCTAAATGAAGTTTTGTAGTGAACACCCAGTACTAATGATAACAAATTTTGCTTTCTCAAAATCAGGTATTGTAACAGGTAAAGTAGATTACTTAATTCGTTTATGTTAGCTCAAATTCAAAAAAAAATCCATTTTCCAAGAAAACGCAAAGACCAAGCTATAGGAATGTTTAATAGTTTTGATAGGAAACTAAATTCTGCATCTAATGATACTATAAAATACAGGGTGTTCTAATTTAAATTAAACGAGTTATTACTGTTTGAAGTTTGCAATAATTTGGTGTTCATTTATTGACATTCGGTGCACAGTAGTTAATATTTAATACACACCGCAAAAAATACAATGTACTATTAGCCCACCAGCCAATTTTGGTGGTTGAAAAGAAACCAAGTGCTGAGATTTTAAACATTTAATTTGATGCTGCATTTCCACAAAATCACGAATATCTGAAGAACGGTACAGTTTAGATGCCATAAACCTTAAAAAAACTACCTTTACTTTTGTCCGTGGGTACCGAAAAAACAATAATATACTAGGTGTCTCATTTAAAAAAATACAACTTTAATCAATGTTATACTTTTGGGACCACTTGTATACAATGACAATATTTTTAAAATGTACTTCCAATAGACCCCATCCATTCCATATACAAAACTTTTTTAAAATCTAAAAGTTTAGCCATAATGTTTCGTGTCGAGTAACGTGAATCACCCTGTATAATTTATACAACAACAGGGAGAAAAGGTGGAGTGACAAGTAAATTAATTATAATACTGAGCATGAAAAATATAAAATTACTGCAAGAGATGATTAACATAAAACGATGAAATCGGTAACTAAAAGCAAAAGAGCGTCAAGAGTGAAACCTACGATGCATATGGTGTTAAGTTGAGAAGGAGAAAAACAATATTATTGTAGAAACAATGTCAGTGAAATTATCTAAATTAAACTGATACACATAAATTGAGCTTTCCAGTACGAGTATTTTCTAGGACTATAACAAGAAAACCCTTAAACGTCCGAATAAGGTGGTGTAGTGTTGAGAAATTTGACTAAAAAAATTACTTGAAAATGAATGTACTGAAACCGATGTTTATTCAAGCCTTGATAAAAACTGAGGCAAAGTCGAAACGTCGGCAATGTTTCCACAGAACAATGGGCTTTATTTCCTATCCTTCACTTCTGTTTACTTTAGTTGAACAAAGACGCTACATATCCACACCGTAGAGAGAGAGAGAGAGAGAGAAGTTCCCTAACGATTTAGACGATATACCAGTATTAAGTATATTAAAAACAGCAATCAAAAGACCGACAAAACAAGAAATTGTACAAATACTGCTTACTTACCATCAGGAAATTTACTCCTCCAAACTGGTATATGCTCCACACGAGTTTCTGATTATTGATATACAAAATGCTGCTTACGGTAAATCCTAGAATGACGGTGAATATACATCCTGCTCTGTTGATAAGAGAAATTCTAAAATTGAACACTTTAGGTTTATCTTGTTATTTAAAAATGTATACGTTACCTACCTCCTTTTCACTGCTCTTTCGTGCTTCTCTCTGGTGACTATCAAAGCTTTCAGTTTCTTAATGACCGAAACGTATATGAATACAAATAGACCGCCTATGATAGAGATCACTGTAATGAACACGTTGAAAGCCAGTGAGTTATCTATCATCCACCAGGACCTCAAACTTAAATTCATAGTTTTGTACGCCAAGTGGTTACCAAAGATGGTTATTAGTGGTACACCTAGTGATTGGGAAAGTTATTTATAGGGGGTTTTTATTTGAAAACGTCATCAAGTTGGCTGCGAAATGTCACAAGAAAAGGATGACGCAAAAAAAGGCCATTTATTTTGGTTATGTGATCCTTTTCTGTCAAAAAATCAGAGCCTTTTAATGACGTTTTCTAATGAACACCCGGTATAATCTTGCTTACTTACCGGAAATGATTCCCATTACAGTGTACTTGGAAGACATTGTTCTTGGCACTTCAATAAGCTCCGTGAATACTATGAGGAGCTTGCTGAGATGGCTAGAGATTGCCAGAAGCACAAACATCTCAAGGAATGTAAGGATGACCATTAAATACCTCTGAAAATTTTACGATATTAAGTATGTAACTTATACATATGGTACAATTTTGTAATAGTTTGGTACTCACTTGTGGTGGTTCTCTCAAAATGGCTGCAGCAAATAGTATTTCACAAAGAAATATTGACATAGAACATTGTAACTTAAGGACGATGAGGCAGGAGCTTTTGGTGAGGAAACACGATATTCCCAGGCAGATTGTAGTGAAGAACGTGAGTATTATGCACAGGAAGAAACTGCATATGAGGACGTACTTGTGAGGTTCGTTGGGTTCCGTCTCTGCCTGTAAAAATTATACTTTATTAGAAGGAGTTATTCACTCTGATTCAGTTCGCTGGTTCTTATTATTTTGACAAAGGCTCACTTTGATACGGAGTTGGAGACCATAGGGAACAACTCTTTTAGATTTTTATATAATTTGAAGGAGGCAATGTTCTGTTTATTTATTTGTTGATTTTTTATTGTTTGTTTATATTCGCCTGTAATTCTATTCATAAGAGAGAACTTAGTTATTATTTAAAATATTTGTCTTTAATTTGTTTTTGTAGTCTTTGTGAAATTTTACACTACACAGTTTAAACAATCTATAAAAAATGTCTTTTTTTCTTATTAGAACTTTCTTCGATAAAATTTGTTTCCCTTTCCCATCGTTTAAAAAAAAAGTTTCTGCACCATTTAATTTTCTTTTTATGTTCAGGATTCTAATTTTTAGATATGTGTATTATAGTGTATTTGCTTCTATAGCCCACTTGGCATCTGTCCGGTAGAGAGAAGGTCGCTGGATCAAATCCTCTGAAGACTTACTTTTTCTTTAATTTAAATTATTATTCTTCGGTCTGCTGAAGCCACAAACATCACTTGTAAAAACTCTAATTTTTATTACAATGTTCTTTCTTTCCTCATTGTTTATGGTAAGTTTTGTCTTTCAGTACCATAACTTTCTGTTTATTTGTCCTTTTTTTGTTTTCATTTCTTCCTCGTCATGGCGCTCAAACTACCCAAGTTCAGTATTTTACCTCTTGCTTTATTTAATTTGCCTCCTCCCACTTCTAATTATTTAATAATGACGTTCCTAGTGTTCCAATAAAGAAGAAAAGGTTAAATCACTGGGTGGGGACAAAATAGCGATTCCTCAATCCTTTATCAATTTGCCGACGTTTCGACCCTTTATTTCGATCTTTCTCAAGGCTACAAACAAGCAAGAAACAATCAAGCCAATGAACCAAAAATAAAACGAAGAGAAAAACAGTGTGCGAGCAACACTATAAATAATCGTTATTTTATTTCTTTTTCTACTGTCGTTATTTGTTATTTTTTCAATATGCTTCTTTATTTACATACCTCTCTAATTTACTATATTCCTATTAGGGTTTTTTACACGACGTTTCAAGTGAAACTGAGCATTAAGCTCGAGGCTACTTGCTCACGTGCTAACACAGCTAACCACCATTTGTCCGCCGTATCAACGGATACCATACCGAAGAGACGTCGGACCTTGGTTTACTAAAGACGCCCTCATTGCTTCCAATGAAGACTCCTTTCTTAACCTTTTGTTCCTTCCAGTGCTGTTCCCTATGCACAATTTTGGCTTCCTTCCAACAAACTTAATGTTATGGTGTTCGGACCGTTTGCATCCGTTGATACGGCGGACAAGTACTGGTCGCTTGACGCGCGACGGTGGCGACGATCCGGCCAATAGGAATGCTGGGCTTGGTTAGCTGTGTTGGTACATAAGCAAGTAGCCTCGAGCTTAATGCTCAGTTTCACTTTCAACTCAGATTCCAATGCTCAAAACGTCGTGTAAAAAATGTAAAAAAGACAACGGAAGTCCCTTGGAAGTATTCTTAAAATGTTTCTGCATCACTTGATTTTTTTTTTGCTTTTAGGATCTTAATTTTCGTTATAAAGTTCTTCCTTCCTTCTTTGTCTAACATAAGTCGTGGCTTTCAAAACAATAAATTTCAGTTTATTTGTCCTTGTTTTGTTTATCATTTTTGCCCTTTAATGACGTTTCATCACCATCACTGGGACCTGCAATTTTTACTGATACGTCGGTGAACTTATTATCTGAATCCACAATTTCTGCAAAATTAAATAATTTCCATTCTCTACGGTTTATTAAATCCTTATAACTATTCGTTAGTGGTAGAATTGGAATGTGGGTCATTAGCTCCAATTTTATGCAAAATTTTACATTTCTGTTTAAGGCGACTACTGGTGCCGTTGGCTTCAGCTTTATTAGAAAAGTGAAGGAATGTAGGTGCTAAAATTCTATGTACAGCAGGTACAAACTCATGCATTGTTTTACATAGGTATAATTGAATTCTATTCTGATTTGCCACCATTCTATGTTCGCAGTAACTGGCAAGAAAAAATAGAGACACTCCAACTGTTTTTGCTGAATTCAATTGAGCTTTTGTTTTTCGATAAATTTAGTTGATTTAACTTGGAGCAAGTGTTTTTCTTTATTCCTGACAGATGAGGTCGAAAGTGTAAATAATATTCTCGAACAATAAAGAAATATTCGTGAACATGTAACTAATACCCAAAAAAACGTAAACAATGTAGTAGATAATAGAATCAGACCAGCTGGCCCTGGCTCGTAACCACTTGCCGTAACATTATTTTTGAAGAACTCTTCAGCGATATTTTATGAAATTTACTGTAGTGACATTTCTGAATCATAGAGATTTAAAAATGAAAAAAATTAATCAAAGTTCTGCCACAATATAGATATAGTAACCAGACTGTACAGCAGTGCGTTTCATTTAAAACGAGCCACCTAGCCTGGCTGGGTGGCTTATAACTCGAAAATGGTGTCAAGTTCAAAAAAATATCCTGATGTACGTCAACTTATTTTTCAAGGGTGACATATTTTTACACGAGGATTGTAAATATCACTGTCATTTTGACAACTCAACGCTATTCATGTCAATAATTTCAAATGAGTTCCTTGAAGGCATTTTTAACACGAATATATGCACAACAGTAATACGAATGCAGTACCTACCAAACAAGATATGTACCATGATGTCGTATGTTTGATGTATCCAAGTAAACTTTGGCCTAGTATGTATTTTTGGCAATGTCGTTGATGTAGTCAAAGACATGGTTTCAACATTTCAATAGCCAATTTTCGAAATAGAGAGACTTTACGGTAGTAAAGTCTCTCTATTTTATAAATCTATCTAATCTATAAATTACCATTGGTAAAACCAATGGAATATTTAAAATTAACCATCTAGAGAACAATGTTCGACATAAGAACATAACAGAATTAATAAAAAAATTCTTGGAAACTGGTTCTGTGGAGAACCAAAAAAGAATCCACACTAAAATTGTTAGAAATGAGAATGTTGCATTTGACAAATGATGCAGTAGAGGTGGAAATAAGGAGGCGTCTACGTCTGGTGGTGTGAAAAAATTCCATAAGAAATGATTATTAGCGAAAATGTGCCAAATTACTAGTTTTTGTAATTTGACCCTCATACATTTTTAGGTAACTCTAAGCTCACTTGCCAGATCCACTTCGAAATGTTCCAAATTCCTGTTCAAATCCAAATAGATTTCTGGAGTTTTGCAAGCATTCTCTACCAGTTGCAAAAAATCTCTCACTGGATCGTCAAAATCGTGAGATTCTCCCTTGGGCAAGTGCAGAATATGTACCTGCTTGTCCCCCTTGTGGGTCTGGTGGGTAATAAGCATTACGGAGTTTCGAGATGTTTTGAAATTTACAAAGAAGAGGGCATCAAACTAAGTAGTTAAAAGCGAAACAATATTTCCTGTATTTTCATATTTGTAACAAGAATTATTAAAAAAATGTATGTATATATAACAGATTTCTCTATCAAGAAAACAAAACAATAGCTTAGAGTGCAAAATTAGGGTTACGGGGTGTTCAAAAACTGAACTTAAATGAAATTCTTATAATCGACAACGCTTCTTATCATTTCATTTCATTAAACAATTATAACCAAACCAGAAATCATCTGTTTGTCCTCCACCCTCCAAGAAACCAAATATGAAATGACATTCATGACAATGACAGATACTTGTAGTGCTCCTGCCAATATGCATCGATGCAAAATTTAAAGAAAAATGAGAAACTAAAGAAATAATCAATCTGTACTAACCTAACCCAAAAGAAAAGTATAACTAAATTAGCCAACCAGAGAAAAAACTTGACTAAACTTAACCTAATATAAGGAAAGACCGAACTGAATTAACCTGAAATAATCTATCTAAAGGAAAAGTAAAGCTGAACTTCTGCGACAATTTGCTGCAGCCCCTGGGCCGCCCTAAAGGTCAAGTAAAACCGAACTAACCCAACCAATAGAGCCCACATTTATGTGCAGCAATCAACAAGCTCCGTAGCGGCCCTAAAGGGCCGTTGCTGCAAGGTGCAAGTGGGGCCTGAACGGGCCGCCTTAAAAGACAAGTACAACTGGACTGCCCAAACCAAAAAAAAAGCATAACTGAACTAACCTAACCAAACGAAAAACAGAACTGAACTAACTTGAACTAACCAAAGGCAAAGTAAAACTGAACTAGCTTAACCAACTGAGCCCACACTTATGTGCAACAATCAATAGGTTCCGTAGCGGCCCTGGGGGACGGCTTTGTCATGGCCCGGAAGCGCGAAAGGACAGGCAGAGCTGAACTAACCTGACCGAAGAAAAAACATAACTGAACTAACCAAACCAAAGCAAAAACAGAACCGAACTAACCTAATCAACATACAACAGAGACTACACTTATGTGCAACAATCAACAAGCCCCGTAGCGGCCCTAAAGGGCGGCTGCGGCAAGGTGCGGCCCTAACAGGTTGCTCAAGAGACAAGATTTCTTGAGACAACCACCAATCCTCAAACTGGACAGACTAAACCAAGCGAGAAACATAACTGAACTCACCTAACCAAAGAAAAAACAGAACAGAACTAATCTGAACCAACTTAACCAAAAGCAAAGTAGAACTGAACTAGAGTTTTACTTTGCCTTTAGGGTCATTGCGGGATCCGATACATACTTAACCAGCTGTTTCAGAAAAGGCCTAGTTTTGGATATTGAGAGGAAAACTTACAACGTGGCTAATTTAATATGTAACAGCGACAGCTAATACGAACTAAATAAATTGAAGTAATAAAACTGTGAAGGCTTTCGCGGCCGGTCAAAATATACTCTAAAGTATTTTCCGGGCTTTGAAGCCGTGGTCCAATGGAATTTTTTCCTGACGTTTCGTCTACAGCTGCGCCAGACATTATCAAAGGCGATAACCCACATAACATTAAAATAATATTCACGTTCCTATCACATTCCCTCAAGCTACCCAAAAAGAACATTTTTTAAGTAATATGAAGGTAACATGAATGTAATGTTCTCTGGAAGAATGTGCAAAAAGTACGTTCTTGTCATGACCCCACATATCACTCACTTTTCGGTATGAGAATATCACATAACAAGGTGGATACTGAAAAGAAGTTCTAATGAATAATATGACAAGAACGTTATTTAAAAGAACTTAGTCAATTAAGTAAAATACTTATATCCCATTTATTAAATTACCAATAAATTAATAATAGTGATAATACAAGTGAATTTTAAGTATGATAATATTTCACATGAATATCAAATGTTCTTCGCCTGAAAGGCTTATTCTTGTCAGGTGCTAGGAATGTCCCAAAGGAACATAAATGTTGCGTATTTATCATATCATAAAAGAATGTGTTTATCACGTAATAATCATATGCCACGGAATATTACATTCCATCTCCTCGAAGGCATATTGTTGTCAGATGATAAGAATGTAAAATTACTAAGTGGGAAGGCAATGGGCGAAGTGATCTCCCGTGCTTCCCGACGTTGACTGATTACACCGTGATGAGCTTCATGGTATTTATTCCCCCGCCGTCATGCTGCAGTGAAGGGACTGGATTGGGGAAGGGTGGCGCGGGGTTTCGGCGCACTTGCAATATGTCGTAGACCTCGCTTCCAGTCTGAATTTAGAAACGTAATTTCCTCCTTTCTGTTGAAATTGTCGTCGTCTTTAAAGACCTCTCTCTCGATAGTCTTTGATAGAAACGCGGCGATTAACATAAGATATCCACTCTTCTTGTTGAAACTGTTGTCGTGCTTACCCATTTAGGAAGCCATGTAACATATTAACCAGGAATTTTCACAAGATATTGCCAAGTTGTTCCAACACTGCTTAACCACTACATATTTTCTACGAACAAACTGATGGTGCAGCTGTGGTTAGCCCCTTTAGTCCAGTAATAGCCAACTATTTTATGGAAATTGTGGAGGCCAAGGCGTTGGCAACGGCAAATAAGAGGCCAAAGTGCTGGTTCCGATACGTGGTCGACACCTTTGTTATTTGGAACCATGGCGAGGGCGAACTTCAAAACTTCCTCTTATACCTCAACTCTATCAAACCAAAAGTTCAATTCACTATGGAGATAGAAAAGGAAGGACGCCTACCGTTTCTGGATGTTTTGGTATCAAGGAGTTCGAATGGGAAGCTTGCGCCCACCGTTTATAGAAAACCAACACACACTGACCGATATCTCAATAACGGATCAAATCATCATCCGAGACAGAAAAGAGGAGTCATAAAGATTCTGCGTTTGAGGGCCAAGAGAATTTGTCAGCCGGCTGAATTGGAACCGGAAATGAAGCATCTGGAAAGAGCTTTTGGTTCGAATGGATACACCAAGCACAAGTTCGATAGGGCCGTCCGTCCAAGTAATGTAGAGCAAGGATCCCCAAAGTAACGGACAGGATCGGCAGGCTACTAGAAAAGCACAATTTAAAACTCTATTTAAACCCACTCGCACAATACAACAGAGCTTGAGATCGACCAAAGACCGCAGAGATCCCCTATGGCCACCCGAGTTTACCGAGTTCCATGCAGCTGTGGCTCGGTTTACATTGGCACCATAAAACGCAGTGTCAACACGACGATTACTGAACACAAGAGAAGTTGCAAGCTGGGGCAAACACAAAAGTCAGCAGTACCAGAGCGCGCTTTCTCCGAAGGTCACGACATCCTTTTCAATGAGGTGGATATCTTATATCCATCACAGCATTTTTATCGGAGACTAACGACAGAGGCCATTGAGATCTTTAAACACGATAACAATTTCAACAGAAAAGAGGAAATTACATTTCTAAATTCAGGTTAGGTGACTGGAAGCGAGTTCTGCAAGTGCGACATACTGCAAGTGCGCCGAAACCTCGCGCCGCCACTACCCCCACCCCAGTCTCACCACTGCAGCGCGACGGCGCCGGTGGGGGAATAAATACCACGGAGCTCACCACAGTCGAATCAGTCAACGTCGGGAAGCACGGTAGATCACTTCGCCCATTGCGTCTCCGAAACACTTTAGATTGTAAATTGGACTTAATTATGAATGCGCCCTGGGGCATTAAAATTGAAATGTAAATAAACCGTTCAATTTGTTTGGTATTTTTTTATTATTTCTTTGGTACAAATATGAATATTCCGCATTTGTTTTTGCTTTAAACTATTTAATTTGATATCCTCTTAATGTAAATTTAAAAAAAAAACCTTGAAATTCCTTTTGTACTCGCCGTTCTTAGCGCCTAAAAACCAAACTCAGAGATTTGCAAGGGCGATGTTATGGTATAAAATTTGTCTTATTCATTTGAAATTATTGACATGAACAGTGTTGATTTGTCAGAATTACAGTGACATCTTTAATTCTCAAGTCAAAGGATGTTTTTGAAAAATTAATTGACGTGTATCAGGATTTTTTTTAACTTGATGCTTCCCAAATTACATAAGGTAGCTCGTTTCAAATGGAACGTGTGTTAAATGGTATGTGTCTGTGGCCTACTGTGCAAACATGTCGTCCTAGCACCTAACCTGACCAAAACTTCTTTTGTCTTCTACATGTGTCTTTAGTATTTCTGCTGGCGCATATGTGCACTATCTCTTTTGAAAATAACGTACGTGACTTCAGTCAGCCCAACGCAGAACTAGCAATAAATGCTAATGCCAATGTCTGTTCACGTTAAAGATACAAATGATGTAAACAGAGAGAGGCAGTTATCACATTTAGATTTGACATACATTTTCTGTCTCACTTACTCAAGCGGGGAATAAGAGCCAATTAGTCTAAACCGCATCCCTGTGTCCATTTTTCAGCCACTCAAGCGCAATGTTTAGACATTTTGTGTGCGCATCTATAACGCGATTAAACTATAGTAACTGAATTATATTCTGCAAGTTTAAATATTCAATTGATGGTGTTGTAGCTGATCGTGTAGAGAATTTGAACCTCACGTATATCGCTGCTTCTCTTAACTATTAATTAATTGAAATAACGTATTCTCTAAGAATTAATCACTGACTAAAGCTGCTCAGAAAAGGAGTAAAAACTGTAAATTAAGCCGTGGACAAAGAATATTATCCAACTTGCTTATAATAAGCATCATTACCTCAAACGACACCTTCGGTACCATTATATGCTGCAACTATTAAGACTAACTGATGATCTCATATTTGCATGACGTAACTTTGAACTCATTTTTGTTTGAGAGTTTCTTTGGCTACCGTAAAATGTGCTAACATAGTTTTTCTCGGCTGGAAAACCGTTCTACTCTGACCATTAGCTTCAAAATAGTTTTCAATAATAATTAAATTTCTCACATGTAGCTAGTGGGTCAATTTACCGAAGTTGCGGAAACTTTGGTAAAGTTAATCGGTTTGCTTTACGTTGACGACCGTAGCCTGGCCTCTAAGTGGCAATGATAATTAAAGTTGCTCAACCCGGTTACTTCTGTGGATTATCGACCGTTGGTGGGTATATGCATTTATTTTCATCCCAAAGCTCGCTGTTTAACCCTACGCCATACTAACATCACTCCATAATTAACGTTTTCAATTCGGAGCACCATTGAAAAACAAATTGAGCGCCGAATAGACAACACTTATCTCTCAGAAACTTCTGAATCACGACGACTAGACAAGATAATAGATTACAAAGCGGCTAACTAATCCAAACTTCTGAATTATATCTTTACATGAAGTTTGATGCAGCACTAATTCCCGAACAAACTGTAGTATTAAACACGAACAACTACTTGCAGACAATTAAGTTTTGCATAGTTTCGGCAGCCGGTTCCTAGTGGGAAACTTCGAGTTTTGGAAACGCTTTGAGGGGATAACCATCGGTCAGCAAGCGCCCTCGAGTTGCACGACTTTTAATTTAAATTGACCTCTTAAGTGAAGAGTGAGAATTAGCTTTAAAAGAGAGGTTAATATTTGTGTTTAAAAATACTAAATTATACTATAGAAGCTATCAATAATAACATTGAGCTTTGCGCTTCAAACGGAGAATAGCTAGACATGAAATAATGATTCCACTTCCAAACTCAACAACGCCTTAGAGATTATCTATGGATTACGATGCACTTTAAGGCTCAAAGACTCTAACATAACTACAAGGGAAGCTAATTAATTGGACCGAGGCTTTAGCCAATAATAATTAATGGTTCACTTAGGAAATATAATGCAGTTTATTTGAGGGATTATATTGTTCAGCGAGTACTCGCATGATCAAAGAGCAAAGTTAGTGCTTGTTCTTATGTTAGCTTTAAGGCCTGAAGCAGGGTAGACATTAGTGTGGCGACGTCGGCTGCTAAATCAAGGTCCTTCTTTAAAATAAAAGAAAATGATTTTAGAATGTTATTGTAAAAAAAATCATGATCATTCATACAAACGTACTGCTGACAGACGCTGTACACACGTAACTGTGTACTGCTATGCTCTATTAGAAATCGATATTGGCTGACGACAACTATTTGGGAAGCCTATGGGTGTTGATCTCCCACATAATTTTGTTTTTCAGTTGATGTTGGTGCTGCTGCTTTTAGTATAGCAGTGAGGAATAAGATATCCAAGCCTTCAAATTGGAAACTGTTTGCAGCTAACGGTGCATTAGTTACGTACAATAGACCCTTTATAGTAAGAACTAGACGCCTGGCAGCGAACCAACTCAAACATACAAAATACTCTTTTCGAAAAATGATAAATGTGGCTACCCGACTACAGCGCATTGAAATTTATCACACTGTCTAAATAAGCATCCTCTTACGACATCCTCTTATTCCAAGATTTAAATATGGAGCTCGAAACTATATTCTCGAAGGTGGACCTGACTGAGACTTACTACCATAACATCGATGGGGACGTTTCTTGATAAGTTCGTATAGTTTTTAAAGAACAATTTCGAGTATAAACTTTTCTGTCGTGGAGTTGGTATAAACCTACAGCATGACTCGAAAATTGGCGACGTGTCTGTGATATGACCATAGTGGTGTTGGTCAAGTTTAAGTCTTACTTAAACATCTTAAAATTTTCCAGGTTGTTCCACTTCTTAATCTTTTCGTCATCAATTGTTGTTCTGCCAAACATCAATCTACAAGTAATTTAATTTCAGGCCCTGTATTAGCGGTACAAATTTAAACCAGTTTCGCTGATTTTGGATTAAGAAACATGGGCAGATACTGATTTATGGTAATGTTAGGCCTTGCTACAAGGGAATACCAAACGCATTGGTGTTGTTTTCCTTTTCTTTATTCGAACGACATCTATCAGGTGTTCAAACATCTAATTCATAGTTGCAAAGGTATTCCGTGCTTTGAAGTTACGGCGTTTAACAAGGCTTCAGCCACTGTCACTGCTTTCTCATTTAATAAAGTTACTATTTCAGGCCACTCCAAAATTAAATCCATAGCCACCATCATATATCAGCTGCCTAAATGTCATGAGTTTTCAGTTGCTTGTTCAGCAAGGCTTCAGTCACTATAACTGCATTATCATTTAGTAAAAGCATTATTTCAGGACCCTTGAGGGAACCAAGAGACAGCGCTTTGTCATTAAGTGATCAGTTGCCATTATGCCATGAATTATCAGTTCCTTGTTCACCAAGGCTTCAGTTACTGTTACTACTTCCTCATTTAATAAAGTTACTACTTCAGGCCACTCCAAAAATTAGTCCATAGCCACCATGAGATATCATACATACCTGAATGTCATGAGTTGTCAGTTTCTTGTTCAGCAAGGCTTCAAAATGAGAAAGCAGTCACTGTAAATGCTTTCTCATTTAGTAAAAGCACTACTTCAGGACACTTCGTAAATTAGCCCATAGACACCAAAAGACGGCGCTTTTGAGATCAGTTGCCGTTTTGCCATGAGTTATCAGTTGCTTGTTCAACATGGCTTCAGCCACTGTTACTGCTTCCTTATTTTATAAAGCTATTACTTCAGACCATATAAAAAATTAGTCCATTGCCACCGTGAAATATCAGTTGCCTGAACGCCATGAATTATCAGTTGATTATTCACCAAGACTTCAGTCACTGTTACCGCTTTTTCATTTAGGAAAGGCACTGCTTCAGGACCCTTTTTTAATAAAGTTACTACTTCAGACCACTCCAGAAATTAGTCCACATCCACCATAAGAGTTGTCAGTTTCTTGTTAAGCAAGGTTCCTAAATTAGAAAGCAGTCACTGTAACTGCTTTCTTATTTATTAAGAGCACTACTTGAGGGAAAATTAGCCCATAGCCACTAATTGACACCGATTTTGTGATCAGTCGCTGTTATGCCATGAGTTATCAGTTGCTTGTTCAGCAAGGCTTCAGCCACTGTTACTGCTCCCTCATTTTATAAAGTTATTACTTCAGGCCTCCTCAAAAACTAGTCTATTGCCACCGTGAGATATCAGCTGCCTAAATGCCATTAATTATCAATTCCTTGTTCACCAAGGCTTCAGTCACTATTATTACTTCCTCATTTAATAAAGTTACTACTTCAGGCCACCACAAAGATTAGTCCATAACCACCATGAGATATCAGCTGCCTGAAAGTCCTGAGTTGTCATTTGCTTGTTCAGCAAGGCTTCAGTCACTGTAACTGCTTTGTCATTTAGACCAAGCACTACTTTAGGACAAATCGAAAATTAGCCTCTAGCCACCAAGAGGCAGCTCTTTTGTTATCAATTGCCCTTATGCCATGAGTTATCAGTTGCTAGTTTAACAAGGCTTCAGCCACTGCTACTGCTTCCTCTTGTCATAAAGATATTACTTCAGGCCACCTCAAAAATTAGTCCATTGCCACCATGTTAGTTTCCTGAATGCCACGAATTATCAGTTGCTTATTCAACAAGGCTTCCGTCACTGTTACTGCTTTATAATTTAGGAAAGGCACTAATTCAGGACACTTCGAAAATTAGCCCATATAACCACCAAGGGACAGCGCTTTTGGGATCATTTGCCGCTATGACATGAGTTATCAGTTTATTGTTCAACAAGGCTTCCGTCACTGTTACTGCTTCGTCATTTTATAAAGATATTACTTCAGGTCATCTCAAAAATTAGTTCATTGCCACCGTGAGATATCGGCTGCCTAATACCATGAGTTGTCAGTTGCTCGTTCAGCAAGGCTTCAGTCACTGTAACTGCTTACCAATTTAGTAAAAGCACTACTTCAGGACACTCCAAAAATTAGACTATAGCCACAAAGAGACTTTCCTCATTTTATAAAGACATTACTTCAGGCCACCTCAAAAACTAGTCCATTGCCACCACGAGATATCAGCTGCCTGAATGCCATGAATTATCAGTTTCCTCTTCACCAAAACTTCACCGTAAGATAATTTTTTTGTGAATAGTTGTCTGAATGCCCTGAGTTGTTTAACAAGGCTTCAGTCACTATTAGTGCTTCCTCATTTAGTAAAGGCACTACCTCAGGTTCGAAAAGTTGTAGTCAGGAGAAAGAATTCTGCTATATCTACTAGACTCTCCCATATACTCTTAGCGAGGTACCGCATCATTCTCATTCGTTATCGAGTTCCAGTACCCATCTTCGTTGAACATACATCTCACCACTCTTCTACATCCTTCCTGCAATTGATTCAATAAAATCAATCTCAAAGTCTCGTTTACTTCAAACTGGCCTCTTTTTGACCATTGTGCAATTCTCATGGAATACTCTCTTTACAGAAATTGATCACTTTATCTGGTAAGTGAAAGATTTTCAATATAGTTTTATATGGACTTAAACTTCAACGTCAAACGTCATTGTCAAACAAACATTTTATATATATTGCATTGAGCATCTGTCAAATTCCAATAATGGGCCACATTTACAAGTGAAGTTAAACCCTACCTCCAGATTATAATGTATATTGTTTTGTTTATCTAAGAAAATCTTTTGTTTATATACAAACTAAACTTTAAACTGAACTTGTGAAAGTAGGCCTTAATCGTCTCGCAGATCAACGGAATCCTATTGAAAACAGTAACCTTGCACCGTTGGTCCATACCTTGATAAATACTTCAGATGACACGAATTTCTCAGTTCTCTCTGGGTGGTACCTTTTTATCACTTTTTGAACTTATTATAACTCCTCGGAGTGTTCCAGTAGCGACGCTTCTGCCTGCTCATTGTCCCTTAGGCTTGATTGTACGTGTCACCTTCAAAGTCGGGTTCAGCTAAACTCGACTGGTACATGAACTCGCCCATAAGAAAAGCATTGTTGTCAGCAAGTGTCACAAATGAAATTAATTTGACAGCAATGCGACTCTAATGGGTGGGTTCAAGTACCAGCCAAGTTTAGCTAAACCCGACTTTGAGGGTGAATTGTACAAGATGGTGTTAATGTACTCTTTTCAACAAAGTGCAGAGAAGTCCAGCGGACTGATGCCTGGTTCTGATTACGCTACTTTCAATGCTTCTTTTTTAATCTTCTTCGTATACCAGTATTTGCGAATGCCCAGAGATCCTACTTATATTTGGGAGGGCAAAAGTCAAGTTTCAAGACACATTTCCAGATCTGCGGTGCATTTTGAACCAATTGGTAAATTGGTATCCAAAAGGTACTTTCAACCAATATGTGAGTTTACAATTTAAACCTGTTCATTGTTGAACCGTGACCAGTTTGTGGCAGTTTCCAGTGCCTACTGACATACATTGATCAATTTACAAGATGGGTCGTTGTAATTCCAACTCAAAACATTCATACGGCAAAGACTGTTGCAGAATCAGTAAAATCAAAATGGTGTGCATGTGGTAATGCTTTCAGCACTACAGAGAGAGAGAAACTCAATTTGATTTCACATTATTCATCCCTTGTAGCTTTACTTGACTTTCAACGCGTTTATGCAACATATCCAGAAGAAAAAGGCATAATATGATGTTGTCACCGTGAGCTTAAGATAGCCTCTAAGCTCATACGACAAGCCAATGATGGATAGATGAGCTTCTGGATATTTTCATGTGATTTTGCTCATACCTATTGCTCGAAGTTAATGCAACAGTAGCCAAGATGGCATTTGGACCTGGTATAGACCTACCTGCAAATGTTTTGGTAAGGAATGAGATTTTTAAACTTGGAATACTTAAAATTTTGCGTTTTTTGTCAATCATTACGGACTTACCCTCTTCACTTAACTGGAATAGTTAATAAAATAGCCATTAACCGCCAAGTGGCGACATATAGGGTGTCCTAAACTAATTTTAATAATAAATTAAAGGTGCTGATAAAAATTGAAAATGATTTTCAGTGATTTTTCCAATCCTAACTAAAGATGTGTTATTGTATCTGAAATTTGTTGACTGTATTATATCTCAAAAACCAGTTTCCATTAATTTACGCTGAATCTCAAGAAAAAAAATTAAGATGTTTCCTATTTTTTTTTTGCGAATCTTCTTAAGTTAATGAGAAGCTTCAATATTTCTGTATTAATTGAGAAGCTAAAAATTGAGAATTGAAGTGATTGCTATTTTGCCAATTCTCACTTTAGATGTGTTTTTATACCTGCTGTTGATTGGACATATTTCAAAAGTGGTTTCTAAGAATTTGCATTAAAATCCTATGAAAAAAAAAATACGAGCGCTTATCCAAAACTAGCCCCCTTAAGTACAACTCCTTCACTTTTCCAAGCTTCTTGAGTTGATCAAAAGCTTTAATATTTTTGTATTCTCTTGACAGTTCTCTATAAAATTAAAGATAAAACTAAAAAAAAGTCAGTCCTGTGACAGTGTGTTCAATACTAAGTTTAACGATTCTAAAGATGCTGCTGAAAAGTAAGAATTAAAGTAACGGTTATTTAAAACGCTTGCGAGGGCTTTTGCAAAATTTATCTTTTTAAGAACATTTTACTATTTCTTCTAACAATTATAAAGTTCAATCTAAAGTGTTTTCCGGATTTTGAAGCTGTGGTTCAATGAAATTCCTTCCTGGCGTTTCGTATACAGCGGCGGCAGACATTATCAAAGGCGATGAGTCAATGAGCAAAGTGATGTCCCGGGCTTCCCGACATTGACTGATTCGATTGTGGTGAGCTCATGGATAGAAACGCTGCGATTGACATAAGATGATCCACCTTGTTGGAAAGTATGTCGAGACCTTTGGAGAGAGCGTTGTCTGCTACTGCCTTTTGTGCCTGCAACACTCCCTGGCACTCGTCACTTCTTTCCCAGGCCTATTTGCTATGCAAACTGCAGCACGAATAGTGTATTTGTAAAACATTTTGCATGTCCACCGATGCTGATATATATTATAACTGTAGCAGAAATATTACAAACTTGTGTTACTTTTCTTCTTTACCCTAAAATTTTTAAATTGCGTTTATACGGTTCAGCTGGGCCCTGAACGAGAAACTTATATAAATTTCAAGCCAAATGAGAACAAATTGTTAACGAAGCCAATTATTTCGTACTTATTTCCTCTCCTTTAAAATGCAAATTCGGTAATCGATTGCCAGTTGAGTGTACGAAGAGCTCTACGAAAGTGGAAGGGCATAAATAAAATGTGTCGGTATAAAAATACACTACCCTCCGAGGCACTAGATCCGGGTGGTAGTAACCTTAAATTAAATTCGCGGAAGATAAAACAGTTGTCCCAAACTGGAGAATTATTGCCCTTTGAACCGGAAATTCTTTTAATTAAAGACAAAAGAAAAACTAAGGTTGGCGCAAATGGTTCCAAGGATTTAATGTATTCTATTTTATAATGAGAATATTTCAGTATAATAGTCTACGTTGCCTTTCTTTTGTGTGGGTTTATAAAAAGTTTTATAGATACTGTTTTGCAATAGTTTGACTATGAAAGTTGAAAAGCATCTAATCCTTCATTTCAATCAATCTTTTTCAATTGAATATTTTTATCAAAAACACGTCAAATTTAGTTTTAAAGAAAACAAATTTGTGAGCGGTTTCAACACCATAACATGAACTTCCAAAAGGTGGTATGCATTTACATTGAATTTTTAAATAGAAAAAGGGGTCGAGTTATACCTCGTTTTAAAAGTCTCTCAAGGTTTATTCACGTGCAAAATTTTGTTATTTAGTCAAACCGATCCAACTTGGCGGTCACTTATAGTTTAGGATTTTAAAAGCTTTTAAAATATGTAGATTTCACAAAGTTTGTAAATTTAAATTTAAAAATGTTTACACATATTCAACAATATCTGCAAACTTTAAAAGTTTATAAATTTTACAAGCTCTACTTTAAGCGGTTTAAGTTGCAGCCAAATTCTGATGAGAGCTTCAGTCAAAAAAAACTGACGTTTTTGCCAGAAATGGAAGAAAAATGGGGTTTATCGTTTTCGATGGGCCACCCCATATAGTTATGTGCTATTTAACGTCTTCTGAATTAACAACTTAAATTGGCTCTTAAATTGGGTGATCTTCCATCCATTTTAAGCAAACTTATTATTTTTACTTTTGACTTCATCTTGTAGGGCAGAAAAAACACATTCAAATCATTAAGAACTTATTAATTTGGTAACTGGTACTACCTAACTTCTGCAATATTTTAAATATTACTTCTAGTGCCAGATTAACAAATGAAACAAAACTCTTGGCTCAAATCACCTGTTTTCTCAGGTCTGCGATTAACCCCTAAAAGCCCTGAGACGAGATGGAATTCTGGGTGTTGTGAATTTTTCATTTGGATAATGAGAATATTCTCAGAATTTTACCATTTCCATTCTTGGAATTCATATGTTATCTCCCTAAGTGCTTATATTGGGGTCCAAACTGATAAAATGACTGTGCCTGAAGAGTGAAGGCTGTACTGAAGTGTGTACAAGTAGTAGTAGTAGTACTAGACATGAGGGGGCAAAGCCTTGCGACTAGGCACTAATGGCCCTTTTCACAGTTCCCCGATCCACCAATCCCTACTCCGCATGGGCCTTCCTTCCCTCCAAAAGTTGACCCGTCTTTTCTAATGAAGGACGAAGGAATAACGCACTCCTAGAAAGTGGTATGACGACTCGTCCCCTGCTCCGTAGTAAGTGCAGAATGGACTGTCCAGTATTCCTACGAGGTGCATATGTCTGTTTAGTCTGAAGTGGTCAGTGAGGATTATAAGGTTTCCCAGGCACTGCGGACTTCTCCCAAATAGCCTCGAGGCCTTAGATCTATTCGGATTAAGGTAGATTTCCTTGGTCTGTCTACCACCTGTCCTTCCTGACTGTGTTTGTACTGTCCCATTCCCACTCATTTAGACTGTCCGAGACGTACCTATTGCTTACTCCTAGACAGGGCTCCGGTCCAGTAAAGCACGTCTGGGAAGCACGCCTGGCCGATTCATCGGCGAGCTGGTTTCCCTCAATGTCCAGGAACCCATGCCAGAGTTACCTTTTTGTTTCTGGCAGTGATTCTAGAACATCCCTGCAGACCTGAACAAGCTTTGAACTCGTTTCTGTTCCCGCAGATGGCTCGCAGGGCCGCCTGACTGTCGGTCGGAGTAGATGAAGATGTTCTGTTGCGCTTCTTGTTTGACATCTGGTCGTGTGGCCACTTCGAGTATTGCAAACACCTCCGCCTGGAAAACCGTCGTGTGGCGCCCCAAGGGAAAGCTCTCGCCTTTTTCATGGCCTGCTTTGTATATTCGGCCTCACGACGACAGTGAATCAGCCATTCTTGATCCGTTTGCATACCAAACCTGATTATTCTCAGAAGGTTACTGAAGCAGCTCTTTGAATTCTTCTTTTGTTGGGATATTTATCCTAAATCGGTGTTTTAGTCTTAGCCTTTTGCAAGGGCGCCCCTCCTGCGACAGGAAAGTTGGGATGTCCCTATAGATGAGGCTGGCGATCTGTGTGTGACCGCTTCCCATGACTGTTTCCCTCCTCACCCTGAGTGGTGTGTAAGTAAGTAAGAATTACTTGTGTAAGTAAGTAAGAAAAGATTAAATACTTGTACTTTGTTCAAGTATTAAATGATATTAATAATAATGAAGCAGAAGGCAACTTTGAGCATAACAGCTCAAAGCCTCTTTTTAGAACTGCTAAATGGTTCTTTCTTAGATAAGAGTTCCATAAAAGCACGTTACTGAAGTTTGCTATTTTATCGATTTATATGTATAAGGTAGGTCCCAAGACATAATGTTATGAAAAAATTATCGGACGTTCTCTTTAATTTAATCTAAAAATTTCAGATTTAAGTTGAAAAAATGAAGAACCGTTGTGAAACTTTTACCTCCCTGTTGTAGATTGACAAGAATATATCTGTCAACTCTGACATAAAGCGGGTGAAAATCTAAGAAGACTTTCGGACCGTCACCTGTCGTCAGATTCTTATATATTAACAGATCTCTGAATAAGGAATGAACAAACCACTCACCAAATGCTCGAAAAGACACTAATTTATTACAATGTTTATGTACAAAAATCACTTTGATTTGTTACCTTGAATGAAATGAATGAGATTAATTTATCTAAAAAACTAAACTAAATATGGTCAAAACTGAACAGCATAAGGCTCTAAGCTTATTTACTTAACATTAAACTAAACCTTAAAATATCTAAACGTTAAATAAACAACGTATGTTAAAAAGAGAAATCAATTTGTGAGACGCCACTGCTCGGTATCCGATATTATCAATAAGATAAAGTCCAAATGAACGCAGCTGCGTGTTAGTCAACAGGCAATTTAATTTTGAAAGAAATTCAAAACTACTTTAATCCAGTGAAATTCCTTTAAAATTGAGGGTTCGTGCTACGTTTGATCAGAACAAATAAGGAAAGAGAGAGTCAATAAATCACAAATCACAGTGAAGCAGCACAACTCTTTGTTCTGAGCATTAATAAATAAATAGGAACATTTTCACCAATCTTCAGGGTTCTGTCCGCCAGCTTATTCTTCAATTGAGTTTGGAAGCAAGCAAAATGTGTAATTGGGCTCTAATTAGGTCGAACTATCCTTCTCGAGGGTCCCAGATCTGCACCATAGGCGGGTTTTTGCTTGGTATTCAATCCAAAACACAGCTCCAGGGTCAATCGGCAGGTGCCGAGTAATTGTGACTATTGTGAGAGATTCTTGAAAACAACGCGACAAGAGGGGTTGACAAAACGGTGAGATACAAACCAAGGGTGTTTTGTCAAAACTACGCGAAGTTGGAGTTCTTTTGGTGCGAAAATATCACGCTAACTACTAATACACAACGAGAACTGGGATGACAAAACGGTGAGACACAAACCAAGAGTGTTTTGTCAAAACTATGCGAAATTAACTCGTTGATTTTGATGTCGCTGATGGTGGCGGGCGGAGGGGGGGGGGGGGTTTATAGCAAGTTTTCAGGGTGGCAACAGAGAAAGAGACAGAGAGACAACACAGAACCGAGCAATAAGCATAGGCGTGCGAATATGCAAATATTTATTTTTCCTGTTGGAGATCATGTCTTCAACACTTCCTTATACATGTTCCATAAAGGGGCGTGGAATATTTATGAAGAAATTTTACGATTCATGTGATTAAAGTAAATTAAGTAAAAAAACTTTAGCGCTCCTTACAAATAAAGCTAACACTTTATATAAAGTGTAAACTAGGTTTTTTGTAACAAATTTTAAAGGGATGTCCTACACTAAAAAAATTACCCTAGTGTGTTATATATACTGTAATCGGAAAGTGCTTCGTTACGAAAATACAGAGCGTTCATTCTGAAAATATATATTGTTAATGCAGTGTTACGAAAAATTATTAAATTATTTTAAGTTCTTCTGAAAACGGAAGGCAACCAAGCTTGAAATATATAGATATTCTGGAGATAGGCATCTAATAAATAATAAATGCCAAGAATTCTACAAGCAAACTGATGGTGTACCTATAAGCAGTCCCCGTAACAGCCAACTATTTTAAGGAAATTTTTCTTAAATTTCAAAAGGCGTTGGCAATAGCGAATAAGAGGACAAAGTGCTTGTTCCGATACGTGGATGACATCTTTGTTATCTGCAGCCACGGCGAGGGCAAATCTCAAAACTTCCTCTTACACCTCAACTCTATCAACCCAAAAATTCAATTTTATGGAGATAGAAAAGGACGCCTACCGTTTTTGAATGTTTTGGTATCAAGGACGCTTGCGTACACCGTTTATAGAAAATAACATACACTAACCGTTACCTCAATAACCGATCAAATCATCATCGCAAACAGAAAAGGGGAGTCATAAGACTCTTGTCTGTGAAAGCCAGGAGAATTTGTGAGCCGGCTGAATTGGAACGGGGAATGAAGCATCTGGAAAGAGCCTTTGCTTGGAACGGATACAGAAAGCACCAGTCCGTCCTAGGAATGTAGAGCGCCAGGAAAGACCAACGGGAGAAGATGAAGAAATGCGCGGATGGACTTGTCTAACCCACAAAGTAACGGACAGGATCGGGAGGTACTGGAAAGCCACAATGTTATAAACTGTCTTTAAACCCACACCATACAACCAAACACAAAAAGATCGCAGAGATTCCCTATCGCCACCCGGAGTGTACCAAGTTACATGCAGCTGTTGCTCGGTATACATTGGCACCACAAAACGCAATATCAACACGAGGACTACGGAACACAAGAGGAGTTGCAGGCTGGGACAAGCAACAAGAGTCAGCAGTAGCAGAGCACGCTCTATCCGAAATTCACGACATCCTTTCCAACGAGGTGGATATCTTATGTCAATCGCAGCATTTCTATCCGAAACTAACGAGAGAGGCCATTGAGATCTTCAAACACGACAATAATTTCAACAGGAAGGAGGAAATTCCGTTTCTAAATCCAGACTGAAAGCGAGTTCTACGATATACTTCACCCCGTCCCTCCACTGCAGCGCGAGGGCGCGTCGGGAGTATAGATACCACGGAGCTCACCACAATCGAATCAGTCAACGTCGGGAAGCTCGGGACATCACTTCGCCCATTGCCTTATCGCCTTTGATAGAAGAAATTTCATTGGCCTACGGCTCTAAAGCCCGGAAAACATTTTAGATTGTAAAGAAGAAAAAAGCTCTTCACAATCATCAGAGATGACGACTAAAAAAGTGTTAATCGATGACTGATAACTCTTTATATTTTTTTTTGTGGTCTAGTTTTTATTTACTTTCACCCTGGTTTGGATTTGAGCAGATTTTGTGAAATGAATTTGACGCAATTACTCCATCCAAAAGCGAGTAATAGTTTGTTTTTGGTTATCAATACATTTATTAACGTTGAACCATATTTCAAAAATACACTTAATTTTCCGTTTTTTTATATTTTTATTTTGTTTTAGAGTCTCTTCTTATATTTCGTATTCGCTTTATGTACGTTTTCTTTGTTAATTAAGCTTTGAAACAAGCAGTGTAATTCTTCAATCCGGCAGGGGTAACCTGTCTCTGTATTCTCCCATTTAACTATTAGTTGTATTCTTCAATTACCCAGCAGTCATCTCAAGGAAACATTCCTTCAATCAATTTTTGTTCTTCAATCTTTTTAATTTCTTCTTACTTGAGGCTACATTCCAAGCATAGGTACTGAAGAATCAGAATAAAACTCAACCTATCTCCGAATTCAACCATTTTACTATTATTTGTATTCTTCAATTACTCAGCAGCCAACTCAAGGAAACATTTCTTCAAAGATTCTGCCTCTTTTTCGTTTTCAGTTTTTTGACTAGTTGTATTCTTCAATTTCACTTCAATTTCACTTCAATTACAAATTTCATAAATTTTTATTAGTGGTTTAACAATTAGTTCGGGTACACTGAGTCACATTATGACATTAGAGTGCTTCTCACGCTTATTCAAACAATAAAGAAGAAAACTGTGAAAATTTGTAATTTAACTTGAAATTGAATACTTTTCACTTGTCTTTGGCTTGAGCTGGCCAGTATTTGATTCATTTTAAGAATTATTGCTTAGCAGAGAATTACGATCAAGAGTCTTTTGGACTGTGTGTATATAGTCTGTGCTGTGTGTTTTTCCTGCCGATTCACGATGTAACTTGGATTTCTCTATCACAGGTATATGTGTTCGTTTTGTAAGAAAACAAATATTTAGGTGATTTGCCTGTATCATAGATTGGAATACTGCCTTCATAAGGACAAACGCGGTAAATTAGCAACAAAAAAAAGCGTTTAGCACCAACAACTGGATTTTCAATACGGCTTTTATCCGAACATACGGCTTTATCCTTAGGACTGCAGAATATTTCTAGATTAAGCAATCTTCCTATTTGATTAGGTACTCATATAATATTCCAGGAATATATCTTGCTACCTGGGTGAAAATATGAAGATCAGTATTCCACGTTCAATGTACGTATGGTCCATTTCAAATAGATATTCATCTAGCAGGTTGAGGAATTGACAGATTCTTCCTATTCCATCCACGTAAATGTGTCATTTATATGTCAATTTCTCAGTTTACTAGATGAATAACTATTTGAAATGGACTCTATGTACAACATGCCGAAATATGTTTCAAAATTTCGCAAATTTCATACCATTGGCTAACATAAGATTGAGCTAAAGGTACTTAAGTATAAGCCGACGATTAACCTACTGGTAAGTTGTACTTTTCGTAAATTGGCGGTTTAATGGCGGAATGTGGTTTCTTGAGTTGGCGCAAAAATGACTTTTTCAGCGCATATGGAAGATATTTTATTTGAAACCTGGACGCTTATTCTATAGAAAAGAGAGAAAGTGAATGTGAGAATTTTGACAACTTTGATTGGTCAAAAAATTCTGTTGACGAATTCCATTGACCATGATCTTTATATATATTTATTCACTTTAGCTGATATCCAAAAGACTGGTACAGTGTGAATATTCAAAACCTAAGTAATACCGTTATGGATAGCAATTAGTTCCCAATATTCCCGTTTTTGCTTACCACTTCTGTGGCATTTTCGACAAGTTTTGTGCTTGTAAAATTTGCTACTGGCTTTATGTTTTTATATAAACAATTAAAGCTCCTCATCAACTTAATGATTATGGGCGAATTTCAAAAGTGATCAATAAACTTACCGGTTACATTTACCGGTAGATCGCTGGTAATTCCGGTTTCACCGGAATTTAAGCAATTTTACGGTCAATTTAGAAATGGTTTAATTCACCAATGACATTTTTTTTTAATAGCTGTCAATCTCAACGGTAATCTTGTTTTGTTTGTTGTTATTACTGTTCTTCTCATAGCGAATCCGTCATTATTAAGATATTTTTATATGCAAGAAGTTATTTTGTTAGTTGTCCTAGTCCTAGGTCCTTAGGTACCTACCCCAGTTCATATAAAAAATTATGATTTCTTGTGGAAATTAGGGACATTTTTAACGTGGGACACATAACATATGCATAAGACTGTATGCATTGCATAAACCAGTGTTAAACAAACTTGCTTATGCCCTTCTAGATACCTACTATGAATGTTTTGAAGAACTAGGCTAGAATCAGTTCTTCAAATAGACCCATCCTTTTCAAAAACCGGCTTCCACGATTTCAATGTCGAGTCGTCCATTCTAATTTACAAATAATATTAATTATCACCAACTCCAAAAATAAACAACACGACTAGGTAGTTATAAAATTTAAATTTATAAATTTTCATGGAATTTCAGACTGTAAACTGTAGAAACACTTTAGCGTTATGTTTGTTTATAGCATTGTATTTAAATCCAATAGTAAGTCAATGGCACTTATGATGGTGTTCACTAGATGCCACTGGAGCCTAGTGACATCATCATTTTAGACAAATATTTCAAGGCAGTTTAAATTCCGGCATTGTTGCAATTGTAATTTACGTAATATTCACTAGCGTCAGCTAGACAATGATCTCCGAAATGCTCCTTGCTCTCTTTGCCTGCAGTCATATTTGTCATGGTATGTCACAGTTTATATTTTTATTTACAATTCACAATTTCTACATTTTTATGGATATTGGAGCAAAAAAAGCTCGATATTTGGGCTAATTAATGAAGCAGCCGATAAATAACTCAATAAGTACCAAAATGCCTTCGCCTGCTGCCGTTACTTAAAACAGTGGTGAACATAGCAGTGAGTGAATCTAATGGCGCGAAAACCCAGGGAATCTTCTGGATATTGAAGCAAAAAAGCTGGATATTTCGGCTAGTTAATGAGGCAGGCGATAAATAACTAAAAAAGCTGCTGCCTCACTTAGAACAATGGTGAACAGTGAACTGAGTGAACCTAATGGCGCGGAAACCAAATTAATCATATGTGACGATGAAGTTTCAGGATGTCCCGTACTTCTTAAAAAGCAGGGAGTTTTCTACAAGCAAATCAGCACAAAATTAAGATATTATAATGTTAAAGACTAGTAAGACAAATCCTTGTAATTTCAGTTATTATAGGCTAAATTCATGAGAGTATGAAACAAAAGCAATCACTGCTTTTATTTCATAATTAAATTAATAATTTCATTATTCCTCCGGTACCAAGGAGTGTATCGCATTCGTACTAAAGTTTTAATTTTACAACTTGGACCCTTCATCTTTTTTTTCTTGCTTGGTTTATCAAATGTAAATTGGAGGAAAGACAAAATAAAGTAATTAAAGGCAGGTCTTAAATAAAGTACTGTATCTTTTACCTGATCTATTATTGCCAAAAGATAGAATATGTCAAACATGTTTGTCAAAAGTTTTAACTCAAAAACTTTAAAACCCATAGTATCAAAATGGCTCCATAACGTTAGAATCAGCAAGCACAGCTATTAGTTCTAAATGGCGTTATGGCGCTCTTGGAGATGGAGAAGATTCAAGTAACAAATGGTGTTCCAATCGATTGTGGGAACTTGTTACAAATGGCCTCAAATGCGTTGAAAAATCGGAAAACTACGTTGAAATGAATCAAAAATACCTGGTGTTCAGATGGATAAGGATTATTTGGCTAACAAGTCTATGAAGCAAAAAGTAAATAAAACCAAAATAACCGATTTTATGAAGAACGAAATTTGAGACATTATTGACCATATCTTTGCAAGAAATGAATATGTAACCATTGCAAACCTTTGAAGACAACTCCTTGAAGAACTAAGTGGATTCTTCACTTGATCTATTTCGGCCCCTTACTCAGTGGTGTCATAGTGTTTATAAGGTTTAAATGGCCAAATTCTAACAATCTTGTGATGGTTTGTGGTTAATGTTTCTTTTACTGTATTTATTAATATCAAAAAAATTATATTTAGGATGTCGTTATATAATGATGAACGCCGGCAATGAGTACAGCTTTCTTAATTGGACCAGTTTAATTTTTCTTAAAATGATTTTATGAACAGAGTCAATTTCTAAAAATGGTTTAACCCCCCCCCCCCCTCCCAACATACCTCCAAAATCTTTCATTATTATGGATCAGGCTTGTTATCACTCCGTCCTTTGTGAGGGAATTCCAAACAAATCCTGACTAAAATATAAATTAGTTGACTGGCTATGCAAGACGAAATTTGGGCTATTCGTTACCACAAAACAAATTTGAATTGGACGAGTATGTGATCGCAATGTAAAAGGATTTATGATCGAGAAATTGAACATTCAAGAGGGACTGTAGAGAAAGTGCTGGTTACGTGGAGCAATGTTGTAGGACAAATCACAGTAGGAGACAATTGAAAAAATATGTTGAGTATGTGAACAAAGTCATCAAGAATGGGAGGCAATGAAGACTATTGACTGCTCAGATGTTGGTCAGCTTATAATTTTGCCAGGAGACCATTCCGACGGTTCCGAATTTGATACTGCGGAGGAGATTTAGTAAAGAGTATTTTACTTACCTACCTTAGTAACTACTTGCAATCTCAATTATTTCCTTCTCAATTCTTTTACTTTCTAATTTAATAAGTAATTCGTCAAGGACTTATGAAATTATGTTCATTGCAAACATAACTAACATAATGTCTCAAATTTTGTTCTTTATAAAATCGGTTATTTCGGTTTTATTTAATTTTTGATTCATAGCTTTGTTATCCAATTAGGTATTCTGTCCGATTTAATATTGCGTTTTTTAATTACTTTTAATGTAGTCTTTTCCCAAGTTTCAAAGCAGTTGGGACTATTTGTATAACACGTTGCCACAACAGACTGGAACCCCATTTGCTGCTTGAATCTTCTCCACCTCTAAGGACCTACTTGAATTAGTTTGTAAAAAAATATATGGCTATAAGTTTAGTTTGAATATAAATATAAATCATTTTATTTAAATATAAATAGAGAGTTAGTTTCTCACATTAACTTCATAATTCAGGGTAGTACTCGTATAATATTCACGTCTATAAATTAACCGCCGATTAAGCCGATATTAAACTACGCTCAGCTTAATAGTTGATTGCGTTTGCGGCCTTGTATTTGGCAGCTTTCGTTTAATGTGGTTATGTTATGATAATAGGTAGGTTAAACTCTGCGACGTACGTAATTTTCATACCTTTTGACGTCAGGCCCAAGTTGTAAAATTAAGACTTTACCACAGTTTTTAAGCAAGGATAGTACCTTTCTCCAGATGGTTCACATTTGGACTTTAATGCCCTGTGAGCTGAGCAATGGCGATGCATATCCAGCATCCCATAGTGCACACGTAGTGCTGAGATATATACTGATAGCTCCGGTACCAAGGATTGTATCGCATTCGTACTACTATCCAATCACAATATTCACAATCCATTGAGGTCCTTCATGCTGGGCTCTGAAGCCGGGGTTCCCTGGCTGCCCCATTGTAACTACGGCTCTGGGCTCTGGGCTCTGGGTATAGGATAACTTAAATGGATGGGGTGACAGTACGTAATAAAGGTCATCCTTTCTCATTGTTCTTTGCGGCCGGCATTTGCCAAAAAAATAAAGTAAAATAACATAATATCACAAATACTTATACCTACACTACATAACCAAACTGTAATAAATAATAATGACAAACGAAATGGCATATCTTTTTCTCTACGTCTGCAAAATTACTAGTTTTTATAATGACTTTATATTTATAGAATATATCCATCCTTGTTCACCCAATGCAGTAGAGAAGTAGAAATTTTGTTTTTATTTGTATAGAGTATACAGCTGTGGTTATTTTTACTTTTGCCTTGACATTTCCACCGTTGCCAAGTTTATGGTCCCTCATGAAGTTGACAGGATTGACAGGGTCCCCCATGGCCCTCTGACAGAGAGAAACCGAACTATCCATTCATTGATTTACTTGGGATCCATATACAATGTTTATAGAAAGGCCACGGGCACGAACTGTCAATACTGACAGTTCTCCTTTAATCTACCGAAATTCCACATCTCTAGACCGGTACATTCGGTGCGCTACAGGTAGCGAACCGACAATTCCACCGGTTAATTTAGAAACGGTCACTTTCTGGCGTATGGTGAAAATTGAAACGAAATGGTAGCTGACCGGTTTAACCTGTGTATCCACCGGTGAGTTATGGAATTCGCTCTATTTTACAACTTTTTGCCAAAGTTCCGTATCAAAGGCGTTGCCTTCTCTACTTTATACTAAAGTTGGTTTTCTTCGTAATAGCTGCAATATTTGCGAAATATAGCAAGCAAAAAAGTTTGCAATTTCCAAGTTGCCAATATAACTATTTTGCATATCAAAACTAGAGTTTCTGCACAAAATCTGAAAATTTTAACCAAAAGTTTTACCAGAAAAATAAAAATTTATTGTTTACTTAAAACTTCTTACCTCTGGCTGAGTCAACATCAATATTAGAACGTATGATCCAAATTTTGGACACACGCAGGTCGAGCTACGATCGTCGATAAATTCGGTAGAGCACGTGTAAATATCCCAAGAATAGGCAAAAGACGTGCTGTCTGCATATCCGCACCTCACTTCCCATCGCTCGTTGTTAGTCGCATTGATCAAGTCGGTGCTGAACAGATGCTGGAAATCTACGGAGATAGACACTTCGTCGCTTTTGGATTGGTTTGAAGATACGGGAGCGAAAGACATAATTTTCGAGAATATTTGATATTGAACTTCGGTTCCGTCTCTGAAAAAGAATTTTTAATATTAGAGCTCCTGAAAGGGCTTGGTCAATAATATTTTATAAAAATAATTGATAACATTTTTTTTATCTGGTTATATATCATCTTTTCAATATATTCCTCGATGCAATATCCGAATAGAGACCTTCAACATCGCATAGCATAAAGCACGGCACACATACTTGAGGCGGTGCGATTGAAAAATGCGAATAGTTTTAAATATGTAATTTCGATAGGCAGGCTCCCATCGGATTTGATGCTGCATAAATATAGGATAAGCTCCTAATATCCGGCGGAAGTACATAGGAAATTCCGCCATGGATATTTCAGCCGAACAGATCACGTTTAATTTTTATTCTCTTTTTCCCTTATATCTATGCATGGATGCTCCCATCCAAATAATGGGCGAGTTGTGGCGATTTCATGGTTTCGAGTTAAAATAGCTATTTTTTTAGGATTTTTAATTTACTATTATACAGGCAAGGAGGAAAAAATTCCGAAAGGAGCATTATTTCTGGCACTCCGAATAAAAACCTGTTAAATGCGAGGTAAAATTCCTTTAGGAAATTCTTTAGGAAAAATTTCAACACAGTTCCGCGCTCTCCGATAGCAAAGTATTTTTTTTCTACATTAGGGGGTAATGAATGGAAAAAGCGGGAGCGTATATCTTTCACCAATATTTTTTTCTTAAGCAGTTGCTTTCAATACGAGTAAAAATGTCTGTGTTAAAGATCACTTAAACAGGAGGAAATTTAAAAAATTATAATGGCTCTTTATCTGGGGTCCAATTCGCGAAATATTTTGAATACGAAAAAGGCCTGGGAACGTATACGACTTTGGAAAACCTATTCTGCACAGACTTCTAATACGACGTTTTTGTCCGAGCGCGGACAACGATTGGGAGTAAAGCATTCGAACAATCTAGATCGACTAAATTTGACGTTATGATTGTAGCCATATTCGTTTTTACAAAAATTCGAAAATTTTAATAATTTTGTTCTTCAAATTGGCCGTGACACAAATGGGTGCATTGAACCAACAAAATCGATGGAATTCTAATCGTATTGTTGGTAATGTATTGGAAGAGGCACTAGCTGAAGTACCTACAAGAAGACATCGGCACAATATTGCAGAAACTCATTTGCTCCTCCAACCCGAGCTTCAACCTCTGTACATCCAGTTTGTACAGGATCCTTATTATATATATATTAGCAGATCCCTCTTTGTCAGCATCTGTGCTAGGGTAGGTGTGATCCACATAAGAGTTTAAACCTTCCACAGGCAAAAAAATAATTGGCTTTTAGAAATTGAATTCTGTGGTTGACTCTAAGGTATCACATTGACCATCTCTAGCAATTCTGGCAATAAATCCTAATATTTCATTGTCTTCAGCACCTAACTTGTCACTTCCTTCAAGTGGTGGTCCTCCCCCTGTCGAATTTTCATATCTTCTTACTGCAGCTTTTTTTGATTTTGTATTATTTTTTCAATCTTGCTATGTCTGTGGATAAAAATAATGAGTTTTCTTAAAGTAAATGTGTGTAGGAAACACTGAAATATAGGCTATCTTTTCTCCATTTTTGGGCACCGTTCATACTATTTAGTATGTCTCCAATGTCTTTCCATAACTTATGGTTCTCCTTAGTTGTAAACTGCGACGTAAATTGGCGAATTTTCAGGACTGGATGTTGAGAAACATAACGCATTAATGTATTTTTCTGTTCCTTAGTTATTGCACCACCCCTTTTATTCAATCCTCCATCAGGATTTTCCATGGTTGTATGTGGCTTATGTGTAAGGATGCTACTAAAAAGGGCCGAAACAAGATAAATCTAATCTACTTACTAAATACTTGAAACGTTCTTGTTTTTCCGACAGATCTTACGATTCTTTTTACTATTATTAATAAACAAACACGAAATAAAATTATCAAATAAACTATACAACTTAACCACAATTTCTTCTCGTTGTAATGTTGCCAAGCGTAACTATTCGAACACCTTTCTTCGATCGCTTTACCTGAATAGGAAAAATAGTTCGTAGACGAAGTTAACTAATCGAAATATATCGTATACGAACTAATTTCGATCACTTTCTAGAATCGACCTCCTGAGCAACAAGCGAAATATTAATCATTCTTTTCCTAATTCCGAATACCCTAATATATATTAGCAAACCTGTTCTTCCTTCCTTCCTAGCTCAAACGATTTTCGGCTTCAAACACCTATTTTAAAGGCATTTATGAACCTAGATATTTTTTTAGTGGTTGCCGTGTACTTTTGTGCTAAACGTTTCCTGCTCTAAATATCGAAAACTTACTGCACTTAAAGGGTAAGGGCTTTTTTCTTCTTTAGTCATATGCTACAATTGCCCTAGGATTTGGGGCTTATTTGTAAGTCACCCAAGTTGTATTGTATTCAATTTGAGTGGATTCATACAGTCCTCCACCGGGACCTGCGGTCTATTGTGGCTTACTCGAAGTGTTATCATCAAAGTTTGCCCCTGCTAGATCCACTAGTTGTCACCTGTTATGCCCAGACCCTCAACGAATATGATGAGTGCCTCGAGTGGCACTGCGTTTGCATCTTGAGGTTCAATGATCGTGTTTCCGAACAGTGAGTATCTCGATGTGGTAATAGCCGGGTAATCACATAGGACGTGCTCAACTGTCTCGTCGTTCTTCGAGCACAGCCGACACTCCGTCTCTTCGGACAATCCTAGTCTGTGCATGGGAGGTCTTAGGTGGCTATGTCCTATGTATAATGCAGTGACCCACTGTGATTTGTCTCCTATTTAGGCTGAGGGATGTTTGGGATTTTGTCCTCCCCGTCCGTGATACATTTTTTGGAGTGTGATACTCGGGGTAGGTTTTCATACCAGTCCTGGGATTTGGCATTGCTGTATTTCTGGAATTCAGCCTTGACCAGAGGGTATGAGACTCCCAGTACCGGCGCCGGGCCTACGAAGAGCTCGCCGCCCTTCTAGCTAGAGAGTTGCCTTCTCATTGCCTTCGTGACCACGATGATTCGGGATCCATACCAGCAACGCTGTTCTCGGGCGACAGTGTGTTCAGGTTCAGAGTCCTGTGGCAGTACGAAATAATTTTGTAATTACAGCGCAAAGAAATAAGAGCTAGAAGCGCTGCCCGACTATCCGAACATAGATCGGATAGTCGGGCAGCGTCGATCAATACGAATTGTATTGATCTATTGTGACCTCCCTCCTCTAATAGGTGTCGGGCACACAATTCAACGGCATGTATCTCTGTCTGAAATACTGTGGTGACATCCGATCTCCCGTACACTCCAGAGGCAGTCCTTTTATTGGGTTTGGATCCGTCCGTCTACCAGGCACTTCCTGCCAGTTGTAGATCTTCGCCTCGTTCGTCCCAGTCTGCCCGTGAGGTAACCCTGATGACGTAGCGAGTGTCCAATGAACGTTTTGATGCCATTAGGTTGGAGACCAAATTCAATACCGCAAGGCCTTCCAAGGCAGCCTGGGCATTGTTGGTCCCACCATCGAATGGCTGCGGTGCTATGTTCGTCACTTGTTGCAGGCGGTATGTCGCCTTCATTGCCTCTCGTTTCAGGAGTATTGGAAGTATAAGCAGGTCGAGCATGCACTCCATGGCTGCCGTGGGCGTCGTTCTCATTGCCCCCGTGATGCAGTGACATATTTGTCTTTGCAGAGAGCTTTGATGGAGCTCTGTCTGCTCTTTTGATACCAAACTATGGCCTCATACGTGATTATCGGTCTTATTACCGTTTCGTATAGCCACATATTTTGTTGGGGTTCCATGCCTCATGATTTGCCGCACAGGTTCTTGCACGAACAAAGGGAGAGCTGCGCTCTCCTAACGGTACGGGTCACATGTGAGGTCCATGTGAGTGATTTGTCCAGCATGACTCCTAGAAATTTTACTTCGTCGATAAACCTCGGGATTTTGAACCACCAGCTTTGTACAACATCCAGCACCTGTTGCAACGTGCTGGAGATTTCTTAGTATGGGTGGTTTCTTATAAGGATAATGATATCTTCTGCGTATGCTTGGACCTCGATTCCCCATAGTTCCTAAGTAGTCAGAAGGTCGTCCACTAGTAGGGACCTCAGAAGTGGTGAAAGAACTCTGCCCTGTGGACAACCTCCCGCTGTTGTGAATCTGATGTCAACGTTTAATGATGTAGTGATCAGTCTGGATTCTAACATCGAATCCAGTTGGTTATTGTTGGTTCGATCCTCCTCGCTTTACTGGCGCTGAGGAGGGAGTATGTAGTTGCATTATTAAATTTAATTTAATAATGGTTAATAATGGGTGTCGGAGTTGGCATTAATAACAAGTGCGACAGCCTTTGAATCCAGAGTATCTTGGATTTTCACCACCAGGTTGTGCAGTGCTAGTTCTGTTGATTTGCTAGCCTGGTAGGCACACTGTTCCGTATTAAGGGGGTACGTTGTTAGCGCTCCCTCTCTTATGTATAGGTCTAGCAGCTTTTCCAAGCTTTTCAGCGGTTAGACTGATTGGCCTCAGCGATTTAGAATCTGTTCCCCTACAACCCATTTTTGGTATGTTGTGAAACCAGCAGTTGGGAATAAAGTTACATGCAAGGCTCGTTCTGGAGAGATTTGTTAGTAGAGGAGCGAGTTGATCCAGGACCTGTTGTAGTAGTGCCGGGATCAATCCATTCTCCCCGGGGAATTTATATGGTTGAAAAGCCATAATCGTGGATTTTAGCAGGGTTGGTCTGACCAATTTTTTGGAGAGCTCCTAATCTGCCCTGTTGGGTCGTTTAAATCGTTCCAAGGGGCATGTGTTAGTCTCCAAATCTATCAGCCTGAAAATCACAGTTTGCGGGTGTCTCTAACGTTTCACTACCAGTGGAAGTGTAGGTATCGATCCAACATGGCTCCCTGGAGAGAATCCTATGGATTCGGGCCCCTGTTGGCAGGTCTTCAATCCCGCCACACAATCTTCTCCAAGACTCTCTTTTAGCAGCCCTGATCAGCTTGTTGTAGTTAGTTAGGGCTTGTCTGTATGTATCCCAGTCGCCGGTTAGTTTTGCTTTATTAAAGAGTCGTCGGACGTTTTTCCTCTGAATTTTCAGGCGGTTATTCCACCAGGATGTTTCTCTATTGTCATCTTGTGGCTTTTTTTCTCGTTGGACAGTTGTCTTCGCAGACCTGAAAAGCATTTTTTGCCAGCCGCCTGGCTGACAACTCTATTTTGACAGTACTGGTAAAGGAGATGTTGATCTTATTCAGTTGTGTTTGAAGAGACTCTCGATAGCTGCGCTTTAAGCACAAACTGGGCTTCGTATCTGAGTAAAATAAGTCACTTTACAGAAACGCGTTAGAAATGCGTTTGGGCAATGATAGAGCGAAGAATGTGAAGCTTGCGCACACCCTTTATAGAAAACCAACACACACTGACCGATACCTCAATATCGGATCAAACAGAAAAGGGGAGTCATTAATCTTTGAGTGCCAATAGAATTTGTGAGCTGGCTGAATTGGAAGGGGAAATGAAGCATCTGGAAAGAGTCTTTGGTTGGAAAGGACACAGCAAGCACGAGTTCGATAGGAATGTAGAGCGCCGGGAAGACACGAGAGAAAATGAAGAAAAATGCGGATAGACTAGTCTACCTTACATCCAGAAAGTAATGGACAGGATCGGCAGGCTACTGAAAAAGCACAATGTTAGAACTATTTTTAAACCCACTCGTACAATAGAACAGAGCTTAAGATCGCACAAAGACCGCAAATACCCCTTATCGGCATCAGGAGTTTACCGAGTTTCATGCAGCTGTAGCTCGGTATACATTGGCACCATAAAACGCAGTGTCAACACGAGGATTACGGAATACAAGAGAAGTTACAGGATGGGACAAACAGAAAAGCCAGCAGCAGCAGAGCACGCTCTCTCTAAAGGTCACGACATCCTTTTCAACGAGGTGCATACCTTATATCAATCGGAGCCTTTCTGTCCGAGACTAATGAGAGTGGCCATTGAGATATTTAAACGCGACCACAATTTCATCAGGAAGGAGGAAATTACGTTTCTAAATTCAGACTTGAGGCGAGTTCTATGTCATATTTCAAGTGCGCCGAAACCCCACGCCAACACTACTCCCACCCTCTACTGCAGCGTGACGGCGGGGAATAAACACTATGGAGCTCACCACACCACACTCGAATCAGTCAACGTCGGGAAGCATGGGAGATCACTTCGCCTATTGACTAGTCTCCTTTGATAATGTCTGCTGCTACTGTAAACGAAACGTCAGGAAGAAATTCTATTGCACCACGGTTTCAAAACCAGGAAATCACTTTAGATTTTACCATTTGCCAACATTGTAAAAATAGTTCTAACATTGTGCTATTGCATCTATTTGTATATGGTACAATCGCCTTCGTTTCTTTTACCGTTTCGGAGATCTCCATGCTGTGCATCCTCATAATTGGGGGCAGTAAAGAGTGTATTATATCATAATATTTCAATTACTTATACATAATTGCGTTGCTACAGCTCATAGAAATAAAAGATAATCCTAATAAAAGATCCTTAAGTTGTATTATGCATGTTCAGTTGCACTTGCACATTACTTCGATCAAACTACGTGCTACTCATCCTTGAAAACATATTTACGACTAAGGGTTTTTATATGTCGTCACTTAGTATGCAAAGTTATACAAAATGCCCTAATGCCCACCAAAACCGTATGCTAGGAGATAAAATATCGGGTGTGACGGCTCGTAAAATCAAGGCTCAAGAGTTGCTATTACACGGGAAGGCGAGAAACCGCCGAACAAAATACTGGAGCCATATAGAGATTAACTTGAATTCTGTCATGATTTACCTTATTCCATAGGATAGCTACGGGAGAGCATTTTGTATGCAAATTGAGCAGTACATAAATAAAACTAACATACTTCGGGGGTCTTTTATTGCTAGTGAGACGACCCTAAGGTGAAATTACGGGTTTTGAATTTATTACAGGTCTGCTTGAATTATATTAAGCTTATATTGGTCCTTACCTTATTCGAAGAAATGACTTTGGGGGGAAATATTGTGACAAATTTCTATAAACTGTGCCCGCGAATACGTCAGAGAAGATAGGCTTGAGGCGCTGAGCGGATAGCTTTGCTGACACCCAGGTTTTGGAACTAAAACCAAAGAAAATCTTTTTTTAATTAAACATTTTCATAAAAGTATCCAGGAGAAAAAAAGATTCGGGAAAGGAACGCAAAACTTTGGTCGACAACGTTTCGACTTTTATTTTACGTCTTTTCAAGGTTACAACGTTAAGACACAATAAAGAGGACGTCATAAAAATATTAAAAAATAAATTTAATACATTAAAAGTTAACTAAAAGATGCAATAAACTCTCTTACCTATTCTACTCAAGTTTTTGTCAAAATTACTAACTTACATTATTCTGTCAAATCAATCACGGAGAGTCACGTACATAAAAATGAACAAACATAAGAGAACCATACAGGAAGTGTGTAGCAGTGCGTATGGACGGTTTGCGTACCTACCATTCAAATTATTCTTGAGGTCCAACTCGCGAACAAAGGTTAGGTTTAAGTTTATAAAAAAACGTAATCTCTGAAAAGGATATTTGATTTGGTGGCTCAAGAGAAAGATTTTATTGGTGAAAGAAATGTTATATTCTTATGTTTGCTGAAGAATTGGCGCAAATTTCAAAACGTTTTCCACTTTTTCTCATATTTTTCCTTATTTCAAAAAGGCTACCACCTATTCCAAAATGTCTTCAAACTCGATATCCACAAATATATATCTGCGAAAGAAACATGAACTTCTTTTATTACAAATTAGTGGAAAATGGATATTTGTAATATTGAAGCGAACAGTAGTAGGTGGATTAGCGGGATGGGGACAAATAACGACAATTCAGCTTTTATCAATTGCCAACGTTTTGACCATATATTGTGGTCTTTATCAAGGCTGTAAAGATAAGAAACATCGATCAGTTTATGGCCAGCGGCATGACTAACTTAAGATTACATTAAACAATTTGCATAGATTAGAAAAAAAAAATTAAATTAATAATTTAATTTACAAGATTTAACTTAGTTTATTGGGACGCCAAACACTCATAGTATTGAAGTGAACGAAAACTTGAACCCATAAACAAAAAAAAAAACAACTTTTTCACTGCCACCAACACTTTCAACCAAACTTTTTCAAAAGTTGGCTCTCAATTTAAGGAATTTTCGAACAAACGTGTTGCGTGAGCATTGAAACCATAGAAGTAGGATTCGAGAGGGCAAGGAATTGGCATTTTCTTAAAAATTGTCCCGTTTTTTTGAGCCGGAAGACTGCCATGTTTAATTTGGAATTACCAAATTGAGAACTGGTTTCATTCAGCTCACTAGTTCACAGTAGAAATCTGCCTTAGCCCCAAAGTAGCAGAAGAAAGGAAGATGGAAACCTTTAAAGCGGTCAAAAGCATTATGAAACCTCGTGGCATCTCACTGATAATTAAAAAAAGTTGCAGTGTAGCGTCAAGGACTCACTAGATTAGGACTCACTAATTTAGTACCAAGCTCCAGAGAACACGAGATTCTTTAATGAATTTTCTAAAAATTCTAGTATTATTCATCGTTAACTGACAAAGGGCACATATAATTCCTCAGAGAATATTTCCATCCTTTGTTTTCCCAAGAAAGTAAGCTGTAGGAATAGTCTCTTAGCGCTCTAGAGTGACCAAGGACTCTGACAGTACCCAGAATAGTTCACTGCCATTTTAACAACACGGTCCCAAAAGAGTGACGTAGGCACAGTGCGGAATTGCAAGCGATGTTGCCGCATTTCGTTCGCGGGCTCTCAAGAGCTATAATCTTAGAATCACGGTTGTCAGTAGTGTCAATTTTACCAATGGTTCTGTTTTTTGATCGGAAGTCTGCCATTTTGTAAGGTACCCACTGCTAAGAAAGTGGCCAAAACTGTAAAACCCAAAGGTCTCTCCAGATGCAAAAATGCTAGTTAGTTGGCTTTCCTAATTAGTAGGGTTTTTGGCTAGATGATCTAGAGCGTTCGAAGAGTAACCCCGTTCTTTAAATTCCCAGTAGAAATTAAATGATATGAATACTCTCTAGTCAGATATTTTCTGAAGAGCCCACTAATGTGACACTATGAGGGTACATAAATCCAAAGGATTGGGTAGTCCATAGAGTCTAATATCGAAGTGCGTGTGAAGATTCAGTCCAATCCAACTAAATTCTCGGCCAATAAAAAAGTCTGTAGTATGTCCTAGAGCCCTGCACGGGCAGTCTCGGTCCGCCCAGCCCTATGCCCGGTCGGCACTAAACGTCAAACTGAGCCGGCTCGGGCTGCTGTCATTCGGGTTGGGGTCGATCCGGTTTATATCACCTCGACATCGGTTCGAGCTGGATCGGGCCGAAGTTAGAAATCGCGAAGAAGTTGAACGACACTTCCTACCTAGCAAATACTTAGTAGAGTTTTGTTTGTAAAAAGATCGCGACATTACTTTATCAACAACGGTGAGATGTACAGAGCAGAAGCAGGCGACATCCAGATCTAATACTACATGGCAGATGGCTCTCAGTTCGAGAAGCAGCCCACATTGCTCTGTACCTCGCAGATTATCGAAACCGAACGAAGTGTAAAGAGTAGGTGGTCACCAATTTATCGATCAACCCATCTGCATACTAGTTTTGGGGTCTACCCCTCATCAGTACAGCTTTGGCTGATCGACAAATTGGTGATCGTGAGTTCGCGACTTAAAGCCAAAAATCAACGGAAGAGTGGTAAGATGTTGTACAGAGCAGGAGCAGGCGACAACCATCAGCGTATTACATCTAATACCGTATGGCAGATGGCTCTCAGTTCGAAAAAGAGTCCATATTGCTCGGTACCTCGCAGGTTATCGGAACGAGGACGAAGTGTAAAGTGTAGGTGGTCACCAATTTGTCGATCAACCCATCTGCAGACTAGTATCGGGGTCCACCCCTCATCAGTACAGATGTACGCTGGTGGATGTCGCCTGTTTCTGCTTTGTACAACATCTCACCGCTATTCCGTAGAGTTTCGGCTTTAAGTCGCGAACTCACGATCTCCAATTTGTCGACCAGCCGAAGCGGTACTGATGAGGGCTAGACCACGAAACTAGTATGCAGATGGATTGACCGACAAATTGATGACCATCTACTCTTTACACTTCGTTTTGGTTCCAGTAACCTGCGAGGTACAAAGAAATATGTGCTGCTTACCGAACTGAGAACTATCTGCCATGCAGTATTAGATCTAATACGCTGGTGGATGTCGCCTGTTCCTGCTCTGTGCAACATCTCACCGCTCATCCGTAGATTTTTGGCGTTAAGCCGCGAACTCACGATCTCGAATTTGTCGACCAGCCAAAGCGTTACTGATGAGGGCTAAACCCCGAAACTAGTATGCAGATGGGTTGATCGACAAATTGGTGACCACCGACTGTGAAGACACCTACCCATGGGAAAATGGGAACCCTGTTATGAGTACTCGTGATACTACTGTACCTACATGTTTTTTTTTTATGAATTCTAACGTTTTTTTACTCTTGTTCGAATAGTATTAAGTGTGCATCTAAAAAATAAAACCTTTCAGATGTTTCAACGCTTCAGCTAGTTTTTTAGACATCATCAGATAGCCTCGTTTATAATTTCACGGTAGTTTTGGAAACATAAAAGGAGCCTTTGGATATTTCTTAAGCTATGGGCGCTCGCGTACATTGATGAGAGAACACCATAAACAAACCAACTCAAGATTTCTGCTGATTAACTAGGGACGACTTTTCCAACTATCATTATTACACATCCAGATTTGATGTATAATACATTGCTTATATGTCAAAATCTTTCGTTTATCTTCAAACTATGTCAAAATTATGATGCAGATTACTGTAACGAACAGAAATCGATTTTTAGCCGTCGGTACTATGAAAACGCTGTTTTCGACTTTTTAAACGACTGGTATACCATCATTTTGCAAGCTCTAATTGTGTCCATCCCAGACTAGTTTCGCCGCTTACGGCTCATCAGTGGGGTTTTGACAAAACCAGAGCTCGCGATTTATGTATACTCAAGACACGTTTCGTAGCAGTACCGAGAAAAGGTTCCCGGTGGCGCCATCCGTGTCCGTTTGTTGAACTAACGAGATTACACCTGTCCAGTGTCAATGTCAATGCCCGGTCTAAGGGAAAATGATGCAGATTACTGTAAAGAACAGAAATCGATTTTTAGCCGTCGGTACATTGGCTTTGAGTTTTGTCTCCCTGCCTAAAGGTGCGTTCTCATTACAGCTTCTTGCTTCCTGCGTCTGACGTCATTAATTTTCTATTGGTTAGAATTGCCAGAAGCAAAATTTAAAAATAACAAGAAGCAATATCGGAAACGGAGCGTTCCCATTGCAGCTTCAAAACGTAGCTATTTCTGCCAGTGTCACCTGCGTGTCGTATCTCGATCTTTTGCAATTTGCAATATTTAAAAATATAATTTGATGATATTACTACAAAAATTATAAAAAAATACTTGTTTTTGAATTTCTGCTAAAGTGGAGTTCACTTTCGTAGTATCCAGAAAACTTACTAGTTCTGGTCACTACATTTAAGTATTTAGCATGTATAGTAAAAATATTAAAAAAATAGGAGTGGTCAAGGTACCAAATCCTCAAAATTAAAAGATGTTTTGTTTTTGCATGTTTATTGCCTTTAAAGGTAAAATAATTAACTAGCCAAACCTGTTCTAGATCCAATTTCCACGTTTTTTCTGAAGTTTTTAATATTTTAAACGATTACAAAACAAAGGGGTTTTGCGAACCGTTTATTGTGTTTCTGTGTCAAACACACAAAACAGAAGCAAGAAGTTAAACATTTTTAACTTCTGGCGGGCTGTCATTTTCAAATATGGCTTCTACCAATAGAAAATTATTGACGTCAGACGCAGGAAGCAAGAAGCTGTAATGAGAACGCACCTTTAGGCAAGCCCTCGGCGGCACGAAAAATGTACCACCTGTGGCGTCCTCTGCACCGTCACTGATGAAGGGCAACACACATCCTTCGACCACCGACTCACAGGTGGCAGCAGCAACAACAAAAACAATTCACACACACGTTTCGTTCCGATCTTCTCACTGAATTTCCGTAGCTGAATTTGAGTACAAATATAAGTTCCAATTATTAACCAGCATCCTGTCGTATAAGGCAGAGGTCTATCGAGCCTTACTCACGAGTTCAAGGTAACCCTGAAAAGAAACGCCAACACCACTTGTATAGGTCTAGCGACTACCGGTCGCCTCTGTGGTGTTTCTCATCCCTTCTCAAGTTTAAAACCTTTCTCAATGGCACACCATGTTAGTACCGCCAAATTGGTGACCCCGACAAGCAGCATTCAACCTACTGACGAGCACGTACTTCGCTTACGTCATTTTCAATCATCAACACACAACCTTCTGAGCACAAGGCCGCAACACGGATCGTCTTTCAACGCCACGAGAATACCAGAGCAGCATCTGTCGCCCGCACACATTCTTCCTGGTATCATTCTCGGCAACCAACTCTGGCCCATCCTGCATCACTTGCCTTGCTCAAGCAATTAACACATTCAAAAGCCCACAAACATGTTCCATCATACGGTTCCTGACTCCGTCACTGAAAGGGGAGTAATGTGGCGTCCTCTGCACCGACTCAATGGTGTAGGACAGCAAACATCCTTCGACCACCGACTCACAGGTGGCAGCAGCAGCAACAACAACAATTGCATAGGTCTAGCGACTACCGGTCGCCTCTGTGGTGTTTCTCATCCCTTCTGAAGTTTCCAACCTTTCTCAGTGGCATACAATCTTAGTACCGCCAAACCACCCAATCACAGAAACTGTATTTCGTGAATCGTTTTCTCTTAAACTCCTCAGTCAATAAATTGGTTTAACGGTGAGCTAGTAGAAATGAGAAATAATCTCCGCTTAATGAAGGACGATTATAGGATTGCACCAACGGAAAAGCTCGGGCGGCGTGTGCGAGGTTTCAGACAGAAATACAGAGAGTGTGTCTGGAGAGTAAGATAGAACGCTTACGCTGAGCACATTGCTGGTTCGGGCTATGCCGTCAGAGTTTCCTGGAGCATTGTAAATGACCTGACCGGTTAGATACCGGATCAGTCTAATCGGTTCTTCGCAGGAGGGGCTGATAGGATCCTGTCGGGCCTACCGGACGCTGATATTGCTCCCGAACAGTTTCTGCAGGAGCGTATGGGGGGCGCTCCGGAGAAGGGTGTTTTTGGTTTCTCTGAGTTCAGTTTCGTGTGTGTCACGGATGTTTTGAATTCGCTTAAGAATAAAAACCGTAGAGACGTGTATGAGATGAATGTTCCCCTCCTTAGACACCTGAGGGATCTACTGACCTCTCCATTGACTAGACTCTTCAATCTCTGCATAAGGAAAGGAATCAAGAGTAATACCATTTCACAAAAGCAGACAAAAGGGACCAGAACAATTATCGTCCGATCTCCTTAGTAGCTACAATATCTGAGATTTTTGAGACAGTACTGAAGTAGCAACTCTACAAATATTTTGAGGATAATAATTTTTTCCTGGACTATCAATTTGGGTTTAGAGCTGGAACTAACACATCAGAACGGTGTGTTGTGACCTCTCGAGGGCTTTCGACTGGGTGTCCCACGGGGTTCTGCTTGGGAAGTTGAAGTACTATGGCCTGAACGAGATGAGCATCGATCTGCTGGGGAGCTATCTTCAGGGGCGTACTCAAAGCGTCTTGTTTGATGGTGAGCTGTCGAGAGAGTGGGCCGGGGTCGGACATGGGGTGCGACAGGGGGGGTCCGTCCTTGGGCCCCTGCTGCTCCTGGTCAACGCAAATAACATAGCTTGTACCTCACCGTTATTTGCAGACGACACTTCGCTTATCGTGAGGGGCGCGAACGTAGAAGATGTTGAGCTTAAGGTTGATCGAGAGTTCGGAAACTTGAGGGGTGGTTTCTGGCAAACAGGCTGTCTTTAGATGATGAGAAGACGGTGAGTGCTTGCTTTGGTGTCGGAGGTTTAAGCAAGAGAGGTTGTTGTGAGGTTCTTGGGCGCGACTTTTGATTCAAAACTAAATTTGGAGGCACATAATAGATGTCCAGATTGGTTGACTTGCGGGAGCTGTGTTTCTTCTGAAAGGCTTAAAGCGGATTATCCCGGATGAGTGTGTGCTTTGGGTTTTCCATGCCATATTCCAGTGGGTGGCTGTGTATGACATAATCACTTGTGGCCGTTCGACTCATGCCGGGAGACTATTTGCGGTCCAGAGGAGCGCGGTCCGTGTCGTGGCAGGACTGAGATATCGTGAGGATATACGTCGAGCGTTTGTCGAGCTGGCGATTATGGCATTGCCCTGTCGTTACATATATGTATCTTGTTAGTACATTATATGAATCTGTATCATGATAAATATATGAATATGTACTCTACTGTCACAGGAGTTTTGAGCGCTATCGACTGACTCCTGATGTGCAAGAGTATTTGACGAGAAAGGGTTGACAGATTAGAGTGGACTTCCATCTTATTCAGGCGTCGCGTATTTCTACGACTCACTACTGTCCGATGATATTCAATTAGTTGGCGCAAATGGATAGGGATTTGCTTCTTGAATTGCTTGAGTTGAGATTAAAAAAATATCTCATTGACAATGCCTTCTATTGGAACGTGGACGAGTTTCTTTGAGTGAGTGATGTTCTGTCATATCATTCTATTGTTTAGTCGTTTTTATTGTTGGTAGCATTGTTCCTGGCGTAGCTATAATAATAAAAAAGAAAATAGTTAAAGCAATGATAAGATTTATACCCATGGCGGACAGAATCGCACTGTTGAAGATCAACGCTGGGCCTTCTGACATGAACGTCATTCAGGCTTACGCACCCACAGCCGAATCTACTGAAGCAGAAATAGAAAATTTCTATAAGACCCTAGAAGACACACTAAAACTAACAAAAAAACATGAGCAAAATATCATAATGGGCGATTTTAACGCCAAAATAGGAGAGGGTACAGTTGATAGCGTTGTGGGAAGATACGGTCTACGTACGAGAAATGAAAGAGGAGAAAGGCTAATCCAGTTCTGTCAAGAGACAGACATGGCAGTCATGAATACATTTTTCAAACTTCATCCCAGAAGGCTTTATACTTGGAAAGCTCCCGGAGATAATCCAGAGATAATTATGAGGAACCAAGTTGGTTTTATCATTGTAAACAAAAGGTTTCAAAACTCCATCACTTCAGCAAAAACATATCCAGGCGCAGATGTCTTCTCAGACCATAATGTATTAGTCGCAAATGTCAACATACGATTCAAAATAATTCATAAGGAAATGATTCCCAAAAAGGGCATAAGACTATTGAAAGAAAATAACATCCAGGAAAAAGTCAAAGAAGAGTTTAATGAAAACTTCGTCAAAATAGCTGAAACTACAGCAACGACATAGAAAAACAATGGAATGAAATCCATTGTTCTATTACCAAAATAAATCTATCCTAATACCAAAATAAAATGTAAAAATCTGGAATCATAAAAGGAAAAGAAACAATAATGGATGACAGACGAAATATTCAAGATGATGGAGGAACGACGAAAGCACAAAGATAGAAATGTCAGGGAATACAATAAACTCCACAAGAATATACTACGGAAAATAAAAGAAGCATAAGAGATGTGGCTAACCGAAAGGTGTATGGAAATTGAAACTCTTCAACAAAAACATGACAACTTCCACATGCACAAGAAGATTAAAAAGATGCGGAACACTAGTAAGCAACGCAATACCTGCATAATTCTGGACAGCGAGGGCCAAATTTTGACCAAGATTAAGACCAGACTAGAAAGATGGAAGGACTATAAGCACGGGGAAGATACAACAAGAACACCACCCGAAATAAACAACCCCTACGGTCCAAAAATAAGAAATGAAGAATTGAAAAGGCCATTAAACGACTAAAAGATGGGAAATCGCCAGGACCCGATGGTGTGCATGGGGAAATTTTGAAACTACTAGAGGCATCCCAAATCCCAACTCTTACTAAACTATTTAATAACATATATGAGACTGGATATTTACCAAAGGACTGGCTGCTATCAATATTCATCCTAATTCCAAAAAAAAACAATGCCAAGAAATGCGAGGACCACAGACTAATTAGTTTAATGAGTCATGCATTTAAAGTAGGTACTCCTCTCTCTCGCATTTACACCAAATTAGAAGAACACCTCAGTGAAGTGCAATTTTGATTCAGAGCGGATCTTTGAACAAGAGAAGCACTCTTTAGCTTGCAAGTATTAATACAAAGAGCGAGGGATGTCAAGTGCGACGTATTTGCATGCTTAATTGACTTCGAAAAGGCATTTGACAGAGTGCCGCACGGGAACCTAATTGACACTTTAAAAACATCGGGAATTGATGGTAAGGATGTAAGACTAATGGAGTTCGACAGGGATGCATACTATCACCGGCATTGTTCAATATATATTCCGAAAATCTCAAGTTTATTATGTTGTAGTTGTACGGCTACATGTTTCGCCTAAAAAGGCATCATCAGGCCTGAAACAACGTTACACAAAGGCAATGACAGGGGCCGACACCTTAGATATTTGTTGGCCCGGAACCGGTGCTGGGGGTCCCCTACTTCATGGTCAAGGCTGAACTCCAGAAATGGGGCAATGCCAGGTCCCAGAAATGGTGGGAGAGCCTACCCGGGCTAACACTCCAAAAAAATTATCACAGGAACAGGGAGGGCAAACGCCCAAACATTCCTCGCACTAAATAGGAGACAAATCAGAGTGGCTGCTGCACTCTGCGCGGGCCATAGCCATCTAGGACTCCACATGCACAGAATCGGACTGTCCGAGGAAACGGAGTGCCGGCTGTGCTTGGAGGTAGATGAAACCGTCGAGCACGTTCTATGCGAATGCCCGGCTATTGCCAGATCGAGATACTCACTGTTCGGTAACACGATCATTGAGCCTCAAAATGCAAACAAAGTGTCGCTCAAAAAACTCATCAGATTCGTTGAGGGTCTGGGCTTAACGGGTGACAATTAGTGGGGCAAGCAAGGGTAAACTCTGCTGGCAACCCTTTAGGTGAGCCACAACAGACCGCAGGTCGCGGTGGAGGACTGTACCTACGTCCACTCACATCGAATACAATACAATACAATACAACGTGGTCGCCAACATCATAAGAGATAGGCACCTTTAGAAGAAGAAGAAGCCTTGTTCTATTTAACTTTTAAATTTTAGTGTTATTACGTTTTCATTATATTTTGTATTCTAGATATTTTCTTTTTTCATTTGTGTAAATCTGACGAAGGTAAAAATCATGTATTTGTTGACTGAATAAATCAAATGATTGGCATCCTATATAAACGTAAGAAGGTAATAACAATAAAAAACCCACGAACTGGCCAGCTGACAATTCGATGGAATAAAACGATATTAATACGTTGGGTACTACGCACTGCTACACATTTCCTGTATGGTTTTCTTATGTATGTCTTGGTCTTGTTCGTTTTAATTTACATCTCTACAAGTTGTTAATTTACTAAATATTTTATAGCATCTTCTTGTTATGCTTTAACTTTGTAGCCTTGAAAAATACCGTAAAATAGAAGTCGAAACGTCGGTAAGTTCTACGTAACCGTAGAAATTTGAGTTTGATGTTGCGTCCTTTTCCCGATTAATTTCTTCTCATGGAAATTAACATCTTGGGAACGCTACACCTACAGCACTTTCACAAAAGTTTTAAAATTTCCTAAGGGAGCGGTTTCAATTTATTCTGTTACTTACCCGAACTTTCGTCCCACCGAGGGGACGTAAAGAGTTGTTTCGCTGGGAGTTTCCTTTAAAACTGTAATATCCAGTGTATTCAACGACAGGTTAGAAGATTTAAATCTTTCCTGTTCCGCCTTGTATGATGCCGATTTCCTTAGTTGGTCGAATAAGATTTTCTGCAGCAAGTTGATTTCCTGAAATACAGTTGAAATTTATGTTTTTTCTTATATTCTGTGTCTATGGATGCTTTGCTTATGCTCCTGCAAAAACACGTTTGGAATATTTGTGCAACATAATTCACATTGTTTTATTATTTCTATGGCTCGGGCCTCAGTAATGTAAAATATCCACAGATGTTCAAATAAAAAGTTTTAAATATTTCAGACTGTTTGCATAATAAGTACGTTATATCCAAATTACTAATCAGGAAAAATATGCTTTTTTTTCTTGTACTAGAAACTTGAAGGTTTTTAAGTTTAGACGCCGCTTTCCAGAAGCGGCAGACGAGCCGAAGAATTTACATAGCTAATGGCGTCATTTGCTGCCGGAAAACAGTTTTTATCCGGAATATGCCCGTAAGCAACGCAGTCTGGAATTCTTGGAATTATGAAAACTTAAACACTAATTTTTATTTTTTCCTTCCTAAATTATGATTTTAACTTTTAAAGTGAAATAATTTTAAAGAAAAGCACAAAGAGCCATTGTGGGGCAGCATTTGAACCAGTAATGTCTTTTACATAAACACGTATTTTCCAGACGATCACCGCTTCGACCCTATCCAATATTTCTTTATGCGGAGATTTCTCGTAGTTCTTCTGAATAAACGCCGCCATAAATTCGCGCATTTGCAAACAAAACCGACGATCACGTTCGAATTTATTTTTTTAAATTTATGCGAAGCCATAAGGGCTGTCTGTTCACAATAATTCAAACCCCCACGGTTTTTGATCTGTACGTATAAATTGGATCAATTAAATTTGCGTTTAAAACAACGGTTGCCGATTATTTTTATTACTGCAATTGAAAAACGTCATTCACCAGTGTTACAGCAAAATTTATTACTATTGTAGTTTTAAAATAGACCGACATTTGAAAGTTTATTTGTCTGTGAAATACATTTGTCACAGGATGTAATTTCAACATTTTCGTAAATTAATTTTCATCGAATCAAACAGTTTTTGTCAGATAATAGAGATACAGAGAAATAATATATTAAATAACTCCATTTATTTTATATAAAAACGTAATGAGACACAATGATTATACTTTACCTTTGGATGTATAAGAGCTACAGAAGAGGTACCAATGGCGTCCAAGACACTAATTACTGTATATGTCAGGTTATAGATGGTGTGAATAGGAACTTTAACTTGCACCAGGAAAGTGGATATTTCTTCAATTAGAGAAAGCACTCGCGCTCCTTCTCCTGGACGCAAGTCCACCAAAGTGGAATAATGCAAAAACCCCATGAACAAGTCTTCCAAGCTCGTAGAGGGGTAGCCTAGTTTCATTCTCTCAAACTAATAAAATTTAATTGGTTTAAAAGCCAGCAGGCAAAGTAGAAGAATGTTCTAATATAACTTTAATTAGCAGCTAATACCTTTTCGTAAATTTCACCCAGCAATTTGCTGGTACACTGCGAGAAATCCGGAACGCCCCACGAGGGATTTCTTCCGTCGCTAAGCCTGCACCTTCTGCTAACTATGCCGGAGTAATCCTTAGGGCACTCTTGAACGCAGTCTGTGTCTGGTGCTGTTTCCGGCCATGTTAAGTCGTAGCTGTTTTCTTCCAAACAAGTGTGTACTCCTTCTCTGTCCAACACATATACTTGGATGTTTTTTTCTGATGCAGTGGTACTATCCTGCACTAAACAGGAATAGCGAACGTCTTTCTGAAACATTAAGAAAAGACTATGCATTGATGTAGTATTTTTAAAACGCATCTACAACTACGTACACGGTACTATATTTGATTTCTTTCAATGTTGTGTTGAGGTTTTATACTTATACGTATGACTCAGAAACTCAAAATTCAAGTTCTGATATGTCTGTATCAGAAGAATCTGATAGGTGACTTTGGATTTCTTGGGTAATCTATCAGAGCTATGTGTAGAAAAAACTTGGTTAACGTCCAAGCTTTCGGAAATGTTTGTTTTCTTCCTCAGATCTGCAACCAGAGAGTATTTTTGTGGCTATGAGGACTGGCTCAAGATTTTAGCAATAAAAAATTTTGAAATGGTAAATATTAAAGTGAGTAATTACTGCCAAATATTATATACAAAAGGCAAAAACTGCAAATAACTACGTCAACAATTAGGATGGTCAAGCATTTAACTATTCAACGCTCTTGTATTTGAGAATGTCAATACCATCCTGAGTAAGAATAAAACTAAAATAAGAACAGACAGAACAGAAAAAGAAGAACATATTAACTCAGCTATGGCCATCCGTCTATCTTGAGAGATCGCAATTTTATAACTAATATTTATTTTTTGTATATTGTTACGATGAGCGTTACGCTCCGCGACAAAGGAGGTAGAACATTCGGGTCTCGCGCCTGTCCGGGCTCGTCAGCATGGGACTGTCACGAGTGATTTATTGCTCTGTTTATTTAGAACATAGTTGTTTACGACCTTTTTTTATGTGTCTCGTATTAATTATTTTTCTTCTAAAATATTCTGGGCTTATCTGTACTTTTAGAATTTTGTATAAAAGGCGAAAAGCGCCGCCGTTAGCAGTAGTCTTATTTTAATCGAGCTATAAGTAAGCTAAAATACCAAACGATAATAGAGGGCTATAAAGTGTTAAGTAGTGAGTTATTTAGTAGTAAAATTGTACCTGTGTGTATTTTTGGGATAAATAAATAGTGTTTTCGTGTTTAATCGCTACACTGAAATTATTGAACCCTGTGTTAGCAACAATTGGTGTCAGAAGTGCGATTCCAGTGGGAATTTGAGGACTAATAATACTGAACTGTATGTGAGTGCTTCATTGCCGGACATTACGTGTTTATGCCAGTGACTAGAAGCCCGCATTAAGCGATGGAGTATCAACTTGCCACTCTGCTCTCCCTTATGCAACAACAGAGCGAAGAGCAGGAAACACGTTATAAGGAACAAAAGGAGGAACCAGAAAGACGTGATCAAGTAGTCGGCATTGTCAAAGAACTGAGCAGCGTGAGGAACTTCTGTAAGGAGAACGTCGCGGGACCATTTCCTCAGACTGAGTCAGGCAAGAAATACATCTTGATCGCCATGTATTATTTCACTAAATAGCCTGAATCGTACGCCCTGCCTAATCAGGAAGCAAGAACTGTGGCAAGGGTGCTAGTAAATGAAATGTTCTGCAGATTGGGAGTCCCCCTCGAAATTCATTCTGATCAGGGCCGAAATTTTGAATCGGTTGTTTTCCAGAAGGTCATGGAACTTCTCGGAATACGCAAGACCAGGACAACTCTTTTGCATCCACAGTCGGATGGGATGGTGGAGAGATTTAATCGGACCATTACCTGTCTAAAATGGTGGCAGATCATCAGCGTGATTGGGACCAACATCTACTTTTCCTGTTGATGGCATGTCGAGGCTCTACGCATGAAGCCACTGGTTATACACCGGCAAAAGTGATGTTCGGAAGGGAAATGAGGCTTCGTGCGGATTTGATGTATGAAACACCAGAAAAAGACTCGCTCAACTCTGAGAAACGAGGAGCTTAAGGAGAGGCTAAATGTTCATGAGCAAGTCAGGAATAAACTGTGGATCTCCAGTGATCGAACCAAAGCAAGATATGACTTACTGGCTAACTCCCGCGGCTTCCAGGATGGTGATTTGGTGTGGCTGTACAATCCGCGGTACTAGGTACAATCCGCGATTCTAGGTTGGCGGACTTCAAAGGTGGGGAAGTCACCCAAACTTAGCCAAAGTTGGGAAGGGCCTTATACAATCATTAAGACGATTAATGACGTAGTGTATAGATTCCAGCGGACCCCCAGGTCAAACACGAAGGTTGTTCATCTGGATCGATTACCACGATACCATGGAACTCCAACAGCCTTAGGAAGAGGGCAATGTTATGGTGAGCGTTACGCTCCGCGACAAAGGAGGTAGAACCTTCGCGTCTCGCGCCTGTCCGGGCGCTTCAGCATGGGACTGTCACGAGTGATTTATTGCTCTGTTTATTTAGAACGTTGTTTGCGACCTTTTTTCATGGGTCTCGTATTAATTATTTTTCTTCTAAAATATTCTAGGCTTATCTGTGTTTTTAGGATTTTGTATAAAATGCGAATAGCGCCGCTGTTAGCAGTAGTCTTATTTTAATCGAGCTATAAGTAAGCTAAAGTACCAAACGATAATAGAAAACTATAAAATGTTAAGTAGTGAGTTATTTAGTAGTCGAATTGTACTTGGGTGTATCTGTGGGATAAATAAATAGTGTTTTCGTGTTTAATCGCTACACTGGAATTATTGAATCCTGAGTCCGCAACAATATTTTTGCAACAAAATTTGGTCCCGGTGCGGGATGGTCGATACTAACCCATTTGCATTTTTTTCAAAGGTTTAAGTAGATATTGCTAAATCCTCTATTTAAGTAATTTTGTTGATTGATGAAGGCAATAACAATATTCACCAGTTCGAGGAAGAGTCTTTTATAATAGTTTGTTTCTTTACAATCTAAAGTATTTTCCGAACTTTGAACAGATGGCCCTATCGAATACGTTATATGGCCCTATCGAATATGTTTGCTATATCCATTCCAACCAACGCTCTTTCCAGATGCTTCATTTCCCTTTCGAATTCAGCCGGCTCACTAATTCTCTTGGCTCTCACAGAAAGTCTTTATGACTCCCCGTTTCTGTCTAGGATGATGATTTGATCCGTTTTTGAGTTATCAGTCATTGTGTGTTGGTTTTCTATAAACGATGTGCGCAAGCTTCCCATTCAGTCTCTCTGATACCAAAACACCCAAAAACGTTAGTACGTAGGCGACATTCCTTTTCTATCTCCATAGTGAATTGAATTTGTGGGTTGATAGAGTTGAGGTGTAAGAGGAAATTGTGAAGTTCGCCCTCGTCATGGCTCCACATAACAAAGGTGTCGTCCACGTATCAGAACCAACACTTTTCCCTCTTATTTGCCGTTGCCAATGCCCTGGCCTCGGAAGTTTCCATAAAATGGTTGACTATTACTGGACTAAGGGGACTGCTCATAGCTATATCATCAGTTTGTTCGCAGAAATCTTCCTTCCATTGAAAATAAAAAGTGGTTAGTATGTAGTGGTTATATGTAGTGGCAGTGTTGGAACAACTTGGCAATATCTTGTGGAAATTCCTGGTAAATATATTCCATGGGTTCCTTAATGGGTAGAGCGAGACAACATCGAAGCATCGTTTGTTTCTTTGTCCAACAATCAAACGTCTTCAAAATTAATTTAATTTCCAGTGTCAATGGTTTGTTGTAAAAAACCAATACAATTTTTGCTCAATCTGCAATCGCTCTTGTGTTAAGACCCTGCTTTGTAAGATGTTGCTCGTCTGACCTATACATAGGGATGAGCAGTTTGGGCAGGGGATTCAGTAAACAACCCCTCTTCCTCTATGTAATAACTTTTGTTGATTTACCTAGAATGAATAGCAATATTCACCAGTTCGAGGAAGAGTTTTACGCTAATTTTTTTTGTCCAATATTCGAACGTGTCTTCAAACGTCATGTAAGTCCACTGTCAATGGTGTATTTTAAAAGAGCACTGCTACTTTTTCTCAATCTGCAAACAACTTTGTGCGAAGACACTCTGCTTTGTAAGATGTTGTTCGTCTGACCTATACACACAGTGTGAACAGGGCATACAGTAAACAACCTCTCCTCCTCTATGTATGTTCTTTTGTCGATTGACTTAGAATGAATAGCAATATTCTTGCACCAGTTCGAAAAAGGGTCTTTTATGATAGTTTGTTTCTTTGTCCAATATTCAAACGTCTTCAAACTTTATGTAATGTGTGTCCAGTGTCAACGGTCTGTTGGAAAAGAACGCTGCTGCTTTTGCTCAATCTGCAATCAATTTTATGTGAATACACTCCGCTTTGTAAGATGTTGCTCATCTGACCTATACAAGCAGATAGGCAATTTGAGCAGGATATACAGTAAATCAACCCTCCTCCTCTATGTAAGTTCCTTGGTTAATTGACTTAGAATCAGTGATGGCAAAAAAAGGACTGCCGAAACGTTGGTGAATGTTACAATAACGTCAGCATTAAAAGAGATGGTCGAATTGCTCATATTTTCCTCGCAATTAGAATGAATAGCAATATTCTCCGCTAGACGAATAGTCTTTTATGATAGTTTGTTTCTTTGTCGAATATTCACACTTCTTCAAACTTCATTTAATGTGTGTCCCGTGTCAACAGTTTGTTGGAAAAAAACGCTGCTACTTTTGCTGAATCTGCAATCAATTATATGTGAAGACACTCTGCTTTGTAAGATGTTGCTCATCTGACTTATACAAGCAGATGGGCAATATGAGCAGGATATACTGCAAATCACCCCTCCTCCTCTGTGCAAGTTCTTTTGTTGATTGACTTTAGGAGGAATAGCAATATTCACCAGTTTGAAGAAGAGTCTTTTATGTTAGTTTACTACTTCGTCCAATATTCACATGTCTTCACTCTTTATGTAATATCCAATGTCAATGGTTTGTTGCGAAAGAATACTGTTACTTTTGCTCAATCTGCAATCAATTTTATGTGAATACTGTTGTGTTCAAGTGTTTATGTTCTAGGTTACTCTGTTTTGCTAGATGTTGCTCATCTGACCTCTACAACCAGATGGGCAATTTGAGCAGGGTATACGTATGAAGTGCCCCTCCTCCTCTAAGTAAGTTCTTTTGTTAATTGACTTAGGATGGATGGCGATATTCACCAGTTCAAGAAAGAATTTTTCATTATAGATTTTTTCTTTATCCAATATTCAAACGTCCTCAAACTTCATGTAATGTCCAGTGTCAATGATTTGTTGGAAGAAAACTTTTCAATTTTATATGGAAACAAATGCCTTCACAGCTTTGGACCGGAGGGCATCATAGGGTTAACTAATATATTGAATACCATATTTGGGCTTCACTTATAAATTATTAAAAAAACAGACTGGCCTCCTTGAGGCATAATTTATTTACCATAACAACATCGCGAAACTAAAATCGAAGAACAAAGAATGTCGAAAAAATGCTCTCGCCATCTTTTGTACAATTTCCTCCGTTCCCACTTCGGCCGAGAGGACTCCTATCCGAGTGGGAAAAACATCGGTCGGAATTCCAAATTGTTATCGTTAGCACGTTTTTTAATTACTTTGTTTTTTTTTCCGTTTGGACCGAGGTAACTTCGACATGGATGACTCGAATAAGATGATACATTATTTTCATCTCTTAGTAAATAATAATTTTATATTATTTGTATTCGTGACGATATATTAACCAGTTTGAGAAAGAGTCTTTTATGAGAATTTCTTTCGTTATCTAATATTCAAAGCTCCTCAAACTTCATGTAATGTCCAGAGGCAATGGTTTGTTGGAAAAGAACATTGCTACTTTTGCTCAATCTGCAAACAATTTTATGTGAAGACACTCTGCTTTGTAAGATGTTGCTAGTCTGACCTATACAAAGAGATAGGCAATTTGAGCAGGGTTTACAGTAAAGCACCCCTCCTTCTCTATGTAACTTCTTTTGTTAATTGACTTAAAATGAATAATGTTACGGTACGCCGCGCCGGAGGCGGGGCAACGCTTGTGGTTGGTGAACCTCGGCGACCTATCCGCGCTGCGTCATGGGTGACACGAGTGATTTATTGCTCTGTGTGACACGAGTGATTTATTGCTCTGTGTGACACGAGTGATTTATTGCTCAGTTCTCTATCTAGAACGCAGTTGTTTACAATCTTTTTTTTATGTAAGAATATTCAAGATTTCTTATCAAGAATGTTCTAGGTTTTTCTGTATTTTTAGGAGTTTGTATAAAAGGCGAATAGCGCCGCGGTTAGGCAGTAGTCTTATTTTAATCGAGCTATAAGTAAGCTAAAGTACCAAACGATAATAGAAGTGTTAAGTACTGAGTTATTTAGTAGGCGAATTGTACCTGTGTGTATTTGTGGGATAAATAAATAGTGTTTTCGTGTTAAATCATTACACTGGAATTATGGAGCCCTGAGTTCGCAACAATTGGTGTCAGAAGTGGGATTCCAGTGGGAGTTATTCCAGTGAGGACTAATATTGCTGAACTGTAAGTCAGTGCGTCATTGCCGGTCATTACGTGTTTATGCCAGTGACCAGAAGCCAGCATCAAGCGATGGAGGATCAACTAGCCACACTGCTCTCCCTTATGCAACAACAGAGGGAAGCACAGGAAAAACGTGATCAAGTACAGGAGCGACGTTATCTAGAACAGAAGGAAGAGCAGGAAAAACGTTATAAGGAGCATAAAGAAGAGTAGGAAAAACGTTATAAGGAACAAAAAGATGAGCAAGAAAAAAGTTATAAGGAACAAAATGAAGAGCAGGAAAAACGTGATCAAGTACAATAATTCAAAGAAGAATTAATGAACCATCTCGCAGTTAGGGAGCAACAATTGGAAGAAAGAATAATGCAATCCGTTAACGAATCCGTTAACAAAGGACTCGAAGCTGTCAACCAGAGGGTTCTCGAGCTAGAAAAGAAATTTCGGGAACAACTTAAGGACGACAACGTATCTACAGAGAGTTTTAGCACAGCCAACGCTAAAATTAAGCCTCCCGATTATGACGGTATTACGGCATGGGAAATTTATAAAACCCAATTTGAGGCAGCTGCAAAAGCTAATGGTTGGTCCGAGCCCCAGAAAGGCCAATAGTGTAGTAGCACTAGTACAATTTGGAAATGAGCACAAAGAAACCGTGTTCCAGGCCCAGTTGAGGATGACACAGCAAAAGTCTGGTCAAACCGTACAAGAATTTGAGGCGGACATAGACAGTTTAATTTACTTGGCATACCCATCAGCCCCTGAATGTTTTCAAACGCAATTGTCCGCTGAAAGGTTCATTGAGGGAGTTCGCGATAGTGACATGAGATCCACTTACGTCTAGTCAGGCCCAGGAATATCAGCGAGGCATTAGTTCGGGCCCTGGAATTCGAGGCGTCACGAGTGTCATCTAGTTCTTCTACACGTGTAAGAATGGCAACTTGCGATGACGAGGAGGATACGTCAAGGACTGAATCCATGGCAAGTTTACATAAAACGATTAAGGATATCGCAGTCAAGTAACATACAAGCCCTGTTGGGAAGGATGCATCGATCAACAGGCAATCGGGGCATAAAATGTTTTAACTGTGGTAAACTGGGTCACGTCAAGAGTAACTGCCGTAATAGGGTAAGAAGTCCGTCGCCGTTGTTTAGAAGACCGAGCGGCAACCAAGAACGCCCTAGATTCCAGGAAAAACCAATTCCGGTCAATGTAAGGGGGGAATTGACCGAGCCCGTTAAAACCCCCGGAACAGTCAAGTCAATCAATCAAGTCAAGTCAATAAATTGGGTGGCAAAAGTCTTACAGAGGCCGGACGCATTAAGGCACAGATGATCCAAGTTTAACATCGATCAGGAAAGTCTCACGGAAATGCCGATATATTGTCTAGACGGCCATGTAAAGAAGATAGTCAGCATTGTCGAAGAACTGAACAGCGTGGGGGACATCCTTTTGCAAGGAGAACGTCGGTGGAAATAAACGATGGCTGGACCACACAGACGCTTCGAGACGAACAAATGAATGATCCAGATATTGGACCCGTACTCTTGGCAAAGACTGATAACAGGAGACCAGAGTGCAAGAAATTGCTGGTAAAAGTCCAAACCTGGAGGCGCTAAGGGCCCTAGTGGCACTCTCTTAGAATTGAAAATGGATTACTGAAGAGAGCGTGAGAGAGTCCGGATGGCAAGACCGTAGACAGTTAGTTGGTTGTTCCTGGTAGCAGAAAATCAGATGTGCTAAAGGAAATGCACGACGGAACCAGTGGAGGTCATTTTGGGGTCAATAGAACCCTGGCCAAAATTAAAAACCGGTTCTACTCGGTGAATTATCATGAAGAACTCGAATCTTGGTGCCGCAGGTGCGAAGTTTGTGCTCTACGCATGAAGCAACTGGTTATACTCCGGCGAAAGTGAGTGATGTTCGGGGTGTTCGGAAGTGTTCGGAAGGGAAATGAGGCTTCCTGCGGATTTGATGTATGTAACACCAGAAAAAGAGTCGCTCAACTCTGAGACGTTTGTGGAGGAGCTCAAGGAGAGGCTTAACAATGTTCATGAACAAGTCAGGAATAAACTGCGGATCTCCAGTGATCGAGCCAAAGCAAGGTATGATTTCCACGATACCATGGAACCCTATCTGTTCGGGACGAGCAGCCTTAAAAGTAGGGCAATGTTACTGTACGCAGTGACGCGCGCCGGGGCAACGCGTGTAGTTGGTGGAACTTCGCGACTAATCCGCGCTGCGTCATGGGTGACATGAGTGATTTATTGCTCTGTGTAACACGAGTGATTTATTGCTCTGTTTATCTAGAACGCAGTTGCTTACAACCTTTTTTTATGTGAGAATATTCAAGAATTCTTATCAAGAACGTTCTAGGTTTTTCTGTATTTTGATGAGTTTGTATAAAAGGCGAATAGCGCCGCGGTTAGGCAATAGTCTTATTTTAATCGAGCTATAAGTAAGCTAAATTATCAAACGATAATAGAAGGCTATAAAGTGTTAAGTAATGAGTTACTTAGTTGGCGAATTGTACCTGTGTGTATTTGTGGCACAAATAAATAGTGTTTTCGTGTTAAATCATTACACTGGAATTATTGAACCCTGAGTTCGCAACAATAGCAATTTTCGCCAGTTTTTATGACAGTTTGTATTTTGAACAATTTTCGAACGACTTCGAACTTCATGTAATGTCCAGTGTCAGCGGTATGTTGTAAAAGAGCACTGCTACTTTTGCTCAATCTGAAATCACGTTTTTGAGAAGACATTCTGCTTTGTAAGATGTTGTCCGTCTGACTTTTACATACACATGGGCAATTTGAGCAGGCTATAAATTACATCATCATTGAATGCTTAAAGGACTCATCTTTGTACTTTATTATATTGTTCCATTTTTCAACTAATTTGTTTTTTTTTGAGCTAGTTTAATTGAGGGTATGTTGTGTTATTTTACTGTGTAGTTTCTTAATCTGTGAGACGTTGAAATATCTAGTAGTGTTAGTTGGAACTTGCGTGGTCGGCAACTAAGGTTTATGTTTGTAAATTGGAAATAGATAAGTGAGTTATTATAATTTGTGTAAATTCTAGTTACTAGATTCACTATGTGTAGATAATTGGATACAAGGGTGGGTCCGTAATTTAGGTGGATTGTGCCGTTTAGCCGAAGGAAGAGGCTCGAATTTCTGAAACCGCCATCTTTGTGCGGGACGACAATCCCGTTTACCAACAATGTCAAATTTCTAGGAATCTGGACATATCACTCACATGGACCCCACATGTGACTCGTACGCGTTAGGAGGGCACAGCTCCCCCTTTGGTCGTGCAAGAACCTGTGTGGCAAATCATGGGGGATGGGACCCCAACAAACTATGTGGCTATACATGACGGTAATAAGACCGATATTCACGTATAAGGCTATAGTTTAGAATCGAAAGAGCAGACAGAGCTCTATCAAAGCTAAACTGTCCTTTCTGTGTGTATGTATCCCGGGGGCGAAGAGAAAGAGAAGGCCACAGCAGACATGGAGCGCATGCTTGACCTGCTTCCACTTCCAAAACTTCTGGAAGGAGAGGCAATGAAGACAACATACCGGTTGCAACAAGTGATGCACATAGCACCGCAGTCATTCGATGGCGAGACCAATAATGCCCAGGCTGGCCTGGAAGGCCTTGCGGTATTGAGCGTGGTTTCCGACCTAATGGCATCAAAACGTACATTAGATCCTCGCTACGTCGTCAGGCTTCCCTCACGGGCAGACTGGGGCGAACGAGCCAAAGATCTGCAACTGGTAGGAAGTACCTGGTACACAAAACCGACGAAGGGGTTGGCTACGGAGTGTACGGGAAATCGGATGGCATCTGCAAAGCAGAGAGCCTGGGCCGCTTCGCCACATTGTTTCAGGTAGAGATACATGCCACTGAATTTTGTGTCCGATACCTATTAGAACACAATAGATCCATAAAGATCTGCTCGGATAGTCGGGCAGCGCTTCTGGCGCTTAGGCATTTGCGCTGCAATTCCAAAACTGTTTGGAACAGGACTCTGAATACCCTATCGCAGGAGAACAGCGACTGACATGGATCCCGGGCCATCGTGGTCACGAAGGCAATGAGAGAGCCGACTCTCTAGCCAGGAGGGCGGCGTGCTCTCCGTTCGTAGGCCCGGAGCTGGTACTGGGAGTCCCATACTCTCTGGTCGAGGCTGAACTCCAGAAATGGAGCAATGACAAGTCCCAGGACTGGTGGGAGAACCTACCCGGACTGTCACATTCCAAAAAATTTATCACGGGAACAGAGAAAGCAAGAGCCCAAATATTCCTCAGACTAAACAAGAGACAAATCAGAGTGGCCACTGCACTATACATAGGACTGTCCGAAGAAACGGAGTATCGGCTGCGCTTGGAGGACGACGAAACAGTCAAGCACGTCCTATGTGACTGCCCGGCTGTTGCCATATCGAGATACTCACTGTTCGGAGACACGATCATTGAGCCTCAAGTTGCAAACGCAGTGTTGCCCGAGAGACTCATCAAATTCGTTGAGGGTCTGAGCATAACGGGTGACAATTAATAGAGCAAGCAGGGGCAAAACTTGCTGGCAACACTTCGAGTGAGGCACAACGGACACCAGGTCGCGGTGGAGGACTGCACAAGTCCACTCACGTTGAATACAAAATACAACACAATACAATTTAGGTGGATAGAGTAGGTAGAATTAAGGGATTGATACCAAAGCATATCAAGGACTAAACTACCACTCTTATCCCACTTATAGACATTACAGATGGCAGGATTTTTCAAACTCTCTGCAGCTTCAGAAATAACTTGCAACATAGCATCCGTCGAACTGCGACCACATACAAGGTCAAATTGATCCAACGAAAGAACCGACTCCTTTTTATTAAATTTACCTGATTGATTTTATGTTGATCTTAGGTCCTATCTATCCGGGTTGAATACAGTCTTATCAACAACTCCCTTAAGCCGTACGCCTTGTCCCCCTAAAGAATGAAACTTTCTTCATTTGGAAACCGCACGCATTCTTCTAATTGAACATACAGCTAAGACTTTCCTAGTATTCAGCTGTCACGTTTCCGACCTTAAAGTGTACCCTGGACAAACAACTGATTGGTATTTAACACATTCATGTCTTTGGTGTCTTTTATTTTTGCATCCTGTTGATACTTTCCACAATCAGCAATGGGATATTTCTTAAGTGTGATAGCAGATGTCCAAAATTATGATATATGTAATTGGTCACATAGTAAATTTCTTGTGATAGGGCTGGTGCTAGTTTTCCAAATATAGGTTCCAAATCTATTCATCTGTTCTCCTTACAATGCAAAGTCTCTCTCCACGGGTACTTTTGGGTGAATTTATCTGGAATTCTTAACGCCCTAATAAATCTTGGAATACGGTTTTTCTTAAAATGGAATAACAGCTTACATTCATTTTCTGCCATTATTAAATTAAAACCTCCATACCTTTCAGCACTATTTTGAAGGAGACACAAGATAAAAGTGAACAAAAGGGCAACATCTAGATCATTATTAGATTAATCATGACGAGTTATATCTTTACTTATAATATCGATAAGGATAAGTCTATTTATTAGTCACACTGTTCAAAAATATTTGCAAGATGGTCACTTACCGTATCAAAAAAAAACAAAAAAATTTGGAAATTGCATTTAAAAATCCCATGTTACATGTGATTCTACAGGATTTATTTTGTTTCCTATTTAACAAAGTGCGTGCTCACTATATTCCTGAAATATGTTGGGGCAATACAAGTGGTATTTCATTTCCAAAAATTGAAAAAAAAGTCGAATGACCATTAAAGTGGTGGATAACCAATATAGAATTTTTGTCGTTTAGGCCACTTATAGCATTATTTGTTATTTTTTGGCTACTTACTTTTGGGTATTTTGCGTCAATACAATCATCATTTTTTTTTGTTTCTTCTGATGTTGGAAATCAAAAGGCAATCCAATGTTGGACACTATTTATAGTAAAAATACTGAGAATACTAATTAACTGTGAATGGTGTAAAATTCGGTTTCAAACATAAAAAAACCTCACAAAAAGTGTCTTGGGGCAAAATATCCAAATGTAAATGGTAAAAAAGTTAATCATCCATTATCTACTATTTGTTATGATTGGATTAGTTCTCCTTTCTGCGTCTTTTCATTCGATGGTGACGCCCTTCTAACCAGGGTGAAGACTTTCCACAGAACGCCGCGCCCCCCAATTTGATAACAGCTGTTATATGCTATTACTGCTTGAAAATTGGCAAACCCTTTGAAGGAAGCCGCAACATGGATCAATTAATTGGAGACCTTGTTAGAGCCAGAAGTAGTCGTTATAAAACATATAAGCGATATGAAAGCCAAACCTCAAATACATTGTTAGCAATAATAATTAACGAGTCTCAGGTCCAGACTAACTATTATTCAAAGTTTCTCATCCCCTCTCTATTTTCTTCGCAATACCCACACCCACATAGATAATTTAACCCCCAATCTTATGTTACCTAATCCAATTTACCTTACCGTTTGCGGTCTGTACAAGGATAGTGGCAATTTCTGCTATTTAGGTAGTTTACGATGTTAATACGGTCGAGAGGACAACTGGATCTGATGTTATCCAGCCAGTTTCGTATTGCAGTTCTAATACGGAATTCGCTGTATTGAACGGATATTCGCTGAATCCGAGGTGTTTAGGAGAAGGATTTGTGGATTTATGTGTGAAATGTCAACGCTGAATACCGATTAATTTTTGGGGCGACATGAGGGATAATGGGGCTAAACTAAACACTAGTAATCATGATGATAGGTAGCATTATTGATAAGCGGATTCAATTTGTTTTTTTTTATCAAATTTGCCCTGCCCTAAGGCCTGCCCTAGACGTAACTAAATACACAAAGTTAAAAATTTTTCTTTCTAGCACAAAAAAAAGACGAAAATAGGGTTTGCTTCTAATCGCTTAAAGCTCTCCAGTGCACCCTAACAACATTAAAAAAAGGAAAAAATTGAAGAGTCCAGCTCTATAGCCAAAACTTACAAGCATAAACAAGAACACATTACCTCGACTCGAAAAACTTGAAGTATGGTGCCAGCGGGATATAAAGTTTCATATTTCTCGGAATCGGTTTGTACAGGGAGCAGTTCCTTGTTTTTCGTCCAACTATACGTGTACTTGCCTCCAATGCCGCCGTTTCCTTCCAAAGTTACACACTTAACTGTGAAGTTTTGGCCCTGGAACAAAAAGAACAATTACAGAGATTTATTTCCAGCAATGTTTGTTTTAAAGGCTTTTCGAGAAAATGCTTTTTTCAGAATTATAAATAAATTTGTTTAAGTCCCTGAGGGCATTGTGTATATAGGGTGACCGAGTTTTGCGAGTTTAACCATGGGGATCTCGGTTATTTGAAGAGATACAAAGATGGTTAAATTAAGGTCTATACAAACGACCTTTTTAAATTGTGAACATTTTGTTGGTTTCGGAAATATTCGTAAGAAACTTAATTTTTTTAAAAACGTTTGTGTTCGGAAAGTCCGAGAAAGAAAAAATCCGAGGTTTCTTTTCCTGCAACTTACATGAACTTATTTTTTTTAAATACGGTCCCGGATTTTTATATCGGTTACTGAATGTCCTTGCAATTTTGCATTGCCGACATGCAACAATTAATAATTTTATTCACTTTTTGGTTTAGTTTTGCCGTTTTTGTTTCCGTCTTTCTTATATTTCATGCTTTATCCTATTTTATACGAAATTGAAAAAGTCACAAAAGGGGTTTGGAGAAATTTTGTAGAAATTTCCCGAAAACTCTCCTGAAGATTCTCTGACTAAGGTCTTTGGAAATTTACTCATCCCTATTCAAGAATAGAACTAGAGTGGATGGAGTGTCTCGGAGAATAAGGGACTGCAAGTTTTCTTGGTAAGGCTATTTATTGAGCGACGCTTCGACCCTACTCCAGGTCATCATCAGGTTAAAAGCAATGCATCACTAATATAATATACAACGCAATTAACAATGAAGAAGCGTCAAGGCCAAAACATTAACAATTTGATGGTATCTGAATTATAGAGGCTCGTAACAAACATTCGAGTCCCTAGTCTCGAGCCTGTATATCATCTAATTGTTAATGTTTAGGTACCTTGTGGGTCCTTTGTCCTTGACGCTTCCTCATTGTTAATGGCATTGTACATTATTGTTACGCCCGACCGTCGGTCTACAGAGATTCGGGCCGAAGCGGCAAAGCCGAGCACTGACCGCGACTCCGGGAACCCATCTAGACCAAACAAGAACCGGGAACAGTTGCCTCCGTTCTCGAAAGTACCAGAGTGATATAGGGTGATCAAATAGATAGTGCAGTGTAGTAAATAAGCGAAATAAGCTACAGTGCTGCGAATAAGTGCATATTGATAGTAGAGACTTAATTGTATATTAATAGTGTTGAAATAGTTAAAAGTAAATAAAATTGTGCAGTTAATTGACGATAAATTATTGGAACCCGTATCCCGTAACAACTGGTGTCAGAAGTGGGATAATTTTCGTCAAACTTGTGATTGTACGGACAAATGAGTGGTCGCGCGAATGGAACTTTGCGTGGTAAGGACAGTGCAAGAACCTTGGTGTTTTCTACATGCCATATACTCGATCTACGACAAAAATCATGGATGAACAACTGGCAGCACTTATGGAAATGCTGAAGAAGGACAAAGAGGAACAAAGGAATTTTCTGGAAGAACAAGAAAAACAAAAACAACTTGAGAAAAAAGAACAAGAAAAACAAAGGCAACTTGAGATAAAGGAACAAAGAAAAAATCAAGTTTCTCTGTTTCAAGAATTAACGGATGGTCGTCGCGAGTTGCAAGAACTTGTCTCAACCAAAATGACTGAAGTCAAACAAGACGTAGATAAAGTGAAACATGAAGTATGGATGAAAATGACAGAGTTAGAAGAACAGTGGCAGATCTGGGAAACACGTCGCAGTGGGACGACTTCAACCGCTGAGCGACGAAAACTAAGACCAGTGAGTGTGGAGGGGCGAACGCTGACTGGCCCCACGGAAGCCCCCAGGATCATTAGGATTGGACAGCTTGACAAAACTGAACATCGTCCAGGCAGATATCATGGTAACGCAGATGCATTAACACGCCGGCATTGTAAGGGGAATGTCGACACTGCCAATGAGTAGAACAACGAGAAGACCAAGCATTCTTAGGAGAACCAGGATTGACGTCGACGAAGATTGGACCACTGAACAAGTGAAGGTCGAACAAACAACCTATAATGCAGTGGGGTTAATTCGTCAATGGAAGTTGGAAAATCAAAGATCTGATTGGAAGGACGTAGCAGACAAGAACCCGGAAGTAAAAGCTACGTGGGCTCAATGGGATTTCTTGGCGATTCGGAATGTTTTAATGAAGAGGACGTACCAGAAAGTGCACAGAGAGATGTCTTGCGAGAAATGCACAGTGGAGTGCCCGGAGGCCATTTTGGAGTGAATAAGACCCTGGACAGAATTCGGGAAAGGTACTACTGGGAGAATTGCCGAGATGACGTCGAAGAGTGGTGCAGAAATTGTGATAACTGCAGCTCCGTAAAAGGACCCCAAAGAAAAACTAGGGTACAAATGAAGCAATACAATGTTGGCGCCCCATTTGAAAGAATTGCGATCGACTTGGCAGGTCCTTTTCCAGAAACGGACGATGGCAACAAATACGTCTTAGTTGCCATCGATTATTTCAGTAAATGGCCTGAAGCTTATGCACTACCAAATCAGAAAACTGACACCATGGCAAGGGTCTTGGTTGACGAATTCTTCAGTAGATTCGGCGTACCATCTTCGGACCAGAGACGGAATTTTGAATCGCCACTTTTCAAGAATATCATGGAACTTCTGGGAATCCGCAAAACAAGGACAACTCCGCTCCATCCACAATCAGATAGCATAGTTTCAATCGAACCATGAAACAATATGCAAAATGGTAGCGGACCACCAGAAAGATTGAGACCAATTTCTGCCTTTGCTAGTGATGGCTTACAGAGGTGTAGTGCATAACATGACAGGAGATACCCACGCCAAGGTTATATTTGGTAAAGAACTTCGTCTTCCGGTAGATTTGGTGTACGGATCACCAGAAGAACCGGTGCAAGATGTCCAGATCTATGCTGACGAACTTAGAGAAAGATTAAAGGAAATACATCGAAACGTGAGGACAAAGATAACGATTGCCAGCGATCGGATGAAAGCCAGATATGATCTAAGGGCAAATTCTGCAGGATTTAAGGCAGGTGACTTAGTTTGGCTGTATCCTGTACTGTAGTCCATACAGAGTCATCAAACGGATTAACGACGTGGTATACAGGATCCAACGTACCCCTGGAGCAAAGATGAAAGTGGTTGATCTTGAACGGTTAAAGACTTACAGTCGTTGAGATTTCTCTGATCGGGCCGATCAGAACTAGGAGGGGGCCAATGTTACGCCCGACCGTTGGTCCACAGAGATTCGGGCGGAAGCGGCAACGCCCGGCGCCCACCGCGACACCGGGAACCTAACTAGACTAAACGAGAACAGAGAACAGCCGCCTCCGTTCTCGAAAGTACGAGATTGTGTTCAGGCCGGATATATAAGCAAGCAAACCACGCGAGATGGGATTGAATAGAGAGTGCAGTGTAGTAAATAATCGAAACAAGAGGACAAGCGAAGAGTGCGAATTGTTAGTAGAGAGTAATTGTGTTTTAATCGTGTTGTAATAGTTAAAAGTATATAAAAGTGTGCAGTTAATTGACGATAAGTTATTGGAACACGTCTCCCGTAACATTATGTTAGTGAAGCATTGTTTTCAGCCTGATGATGGCCTGGAGTAGGGTCGAAACGTCGCTCAATAAATAGCTTGACCAAGAAAACTCGCAATCCCTTACTCCCCGAGACACTCCATCCACTCTAGTTCTATAGTTACGAGGGACGATATTATTCGACCGTTACTATTTAAGAATAATGGTTTCATAAAAATACCACATTTCGAAATTCAGACCTAAAACTATGATGACGATTCATCGTAAATATTTCAGGATGTTATGATGTTTTAAAATGTCGATACCAAGTGTTCAATACAAAGGTAGATACGACACAATAGTTAAGTTAGCGGTAAATTTTGTTCTTCCATCCTGTACTGTTGACAGCCAACTTGATGACTTTTTCTGTTGAACGTCTCCTATTTAGAACAGATTTCAGTTCCAGTTTTTCTTATATTTTATATGGCATCAATAGTATCTAAAAATACTTACTAAAAAATTAATTAATTAAAAAAATAAACCTGAAATTTTCCTGAAAATTCGCTATGTTTTTTCGAAAATTTACCCATCACTATTCAGGCATAATGCTTTGCCAAAAATACCACATTTATAAGTTCACACGTAAAACTTTCTTAATTCCTTGTCCATTGTCAATGAATGTTAATTATGATCTTTTAAGGTATTGATATTATCATTAGTTATCAATTTGGTTGTGAATTTTTGACCAAAAAGTAATGGATTAATAAAAGGAAGTAACACTTTTCTTGTTCAATCCTTTTTTCTTAACATTCAACTTAATGACTTTTTCTAGTTAAAATCCCTTATTGTTGTTAATATTGTTACGATTTTCCCGTGGTTTAAAACACAGTCTTTTACCAGTACAATAAATACAATTTATTCACACTTTACAACTCCAACAAATCGTTAACTAAATTGCTTTACTAAAGCTTACACTCTTATATTCTTTTACTACAACGCGTCGTACTTAAAACTTAAAACTAACGCCACTCGTCCCAGTCCTTATATACGGATAGCAGGCCTTCTCGAAAACCTCCGAAATCCCTAGCCGCGCATCGACTCAAGCATCGAGTGTTCCCGATGTTACGCTGTTTCGCGGTCGCGCGCCAACACTTGCTATAGTTCGCACAAGGCCGGGAAATGCAGCTTCGTCATGCACTTCTATACGGCCGGTGCCCTCCGCATAGTAGTCTGCAACACTCTCTCCGCCTTAGAGCCGATCGTCCCGATCTGCTTCATCACGTCCTTGGTACCGCTTCAATCTATCCAGGTGAACAACTTTCATCTTGCTTTTAGGGCTGCGTTGGATCCTGTAGACGACGTCATTGATCCTTTTTATCACTTTGTAGGGTCCTTCCCAAATCGGTGTTAATTTCGGCGACTTTCCTTTTTTTCTCTGTGGGTTAAAGAGCCAAACTTTGTCGTCTTTCTGGAACCCCCTCGAATTCGCCTTAAGGTCATAGCGGGTCCTCATTCTATCGCCAACTAAGTCCAGATTTTCCCTGACGAGCTCATGTATGTCAAGTAATCTTTCTTGAAGTTCGTCAACGTACTCCTCAACGCCTCTCTTCTGGCCTGTTGGTGATCCGAATACTACATCACATGGAAGGCGAAGTTCTCAACCAAATAGGACTTTCGATGGTGTTTGTCCTATTGAATTGTGGACTGTTGATCTGTACGCCATCAAGAAAAGCGGTATATGCTGATCACAATCCTTCCGATGGTGATCGACAAGCTTGAAAAGATGTTGTTCTATTGTCCTATTAAATCTCACAAACCATACCATCTGATTGGGGAGGATGCAACGGTGCCGTTCTGGTTTTCCTGATTCCCAACAGTTCACAGAGCCTCTGGAAAAGCTTCGATTCAAAGTTACGTCCCTGCTCAGCGTGTAACTCCAACAGTATGCCAAATCTGCTGGAGATATTCTCGACGAGTACATTCGCCACTTGACCCAGTAGAATCGTTGTCGAATTTTGTCCAACGTTTTGTTGACTCCAAAATGAGCGCCTGACTTCCCATTACGCACTTCTTCCAGTACGTAAGTGACTTTTATTCTGGGGACGACTGGCTGCATTTTAATCTCCCTCCCATCGGCGCTCTCCCAGACTCTCTTCAACATCCCGTCCTGAACCCCAAGCGAATCCCACTGAGCCCATAGTGCTTTAGATGACAGGCTGTTATTCGAAATTTCTTGCCATCTTGGTCTTGGCTCGCCCTCTTCTTTTCGTAGCAGCAATGAACCTATGTCACTGTCGTCCAACTGATCTTTCCTAACTTGTCTGGAACTCCATTGGTCGTATGCTCTTAGCTGAACCGTTCTAATTGACACAATTCCTTCAAGTTGTTCCTTTTTTTTTTAAATGTCTACACTCTTCCGGGCGTGGTCTCCATGACAGGAATTTTCCAGCTTGATGTTTGATATTGAAATGATACTGGTGTAGCTTTTCGAGCCATTTTGCGACCTGTCCCTCTGGTTGTTTCATTTCCAGGAGCCATTTGAGTGCTGCATGGTCAGTTGTTATTAAGAATTCCTGTCCGTACAAGTATTTGTGGAAGTGATCGACGGATTTGATAATAGCAAGTAGTTATTTTATCGTGACACAACAGCTTCGTTCTGGTTTGGTAAGTTTCCTACTGAAATATTCTAGGACGCGCTCTTCTCGATCTTGTACTTGGGATAACACAGCTCCAATACCAACATTACTCGCATCTGTGTCCAAAATGAACTTGCCTTGTGGTCGTGGATAACTAAGTATAGGGCTGGAGCAAAGAGATGCTTTTAGCCTCCTGAAAGCTTGATCACATTTAACATTCCAGCAATAGGGTGTTTTCTCCTCGGTAAATTGAGGTAATAGATGACGAGTCCTAGAAAACTTCTCAGCTTGTGCTTGTCCCGAAGTACTGGGCATTCTCTGCCGCTCGAAGTTTCTTCTTGTCCATTTGAATGCCCTCAGTCGATACCACGTGCTCCAGGAATTCAACCTGTTTTTGGAAGGACAAAAACTTCTTGGCACTCAATCAGAGATTGGCACCACCGATTCTGGCGAAAACCTCCCGTAAATTGTTAACATAAAAAGTTCTCCCCATGACCATGATATCGTCGAGATAAACCAGACAAGTCTTCAAATTGAGGCCCCGAACCACAATTTCCATGAGTTTTCCAAATGTGGAGGGAGCGTTACAAAGTCCAAATGGCATCACATTAAATTGATACAAGCCACTGCCAGTAGAAAACGCGGTCTTCTCCTTGTCCTGCCCCTCAATGCCTACTTGCCAGTAAGCACTTTTCAGATCCAAGGTGAAAAACCAACACGATCCTGATAAGGTTGTTAATGTGTCGTCGATTCGCGGAAGTAGATAACTATCCTTCTTAGTGACGTCATTCAGTTTTCGGTAGTCCGCACAGAATCTTGTTGACCCATCCTTCTTGGTGACCAGAACAACAGGTGACGACCAAGTTTGGTTAAACTCGAAAAACCGTCACCCTCTGGTCAAATGAAAATATACCAGCTTAGAATCTAGTATTGTAAACTGGTATATAAAATGTGTAAAGGCAGTTTTATATTTTACATAACTATTTGAAGTAGAAGCAGTATACAATAATTTTCACCATAGTAAGTGAAATTCAACATAATTACGCTATTACGTAGTACTACGTTTAGAATATTAAAAATACTTTTCAACTTATGATTATTGAAATAGGTATTAATATAAATCCACTTTTCGAATTTGAGATTGATGTTGTCTGGGGACAACAAATCACAATCCTGCGTTTCAGAATTAACCCTGATTACAACCCATTACCGCTTCTACACCAAGCCACCATTGAGATATCCGAACAATTTTATTATTTAAAGCATTTTATACGGGACGAGCACTATGAATTTTCCATTACGGTTTCATTTCGTTAAGTGGCCCTTAGAACGTATAGATAAGAGCCTTGCACGAACACTTTTAGTATTTTCGTGGGGATTTTTATAAAAGCTCTACCGAAAACTTATGAGAAACTAGCTTCGCTTTCGTGCAATTTGTTACTAATATGATGGTAGACATGAAGTCTAACATAAGGCAAGTGGTTGTGTGGTTGTGTAAGAATTTGATGATGGTAATTGCTTTCGTAATAAATAATTATCTAAATTTTTGCCAACTGTCGGGCAAGAGCGAGGAAGAGTGATTTTTTGGAGGGCCTGTTTAGCAGAACCGAAAACAGACATAATGAACGGTTCTTAAAGGACGGCGTCTGTAAAAAATTCTTCACCAACGCTGGCCATTAAGAACAACGTAAAACTTATATTGCTCTAGCAACCGTCCTGCAAATGTTTTCATTTCTCTGGTGGTCTTTCTATTTAGCGAAATGTCGACCAGATAAAGTGTCCATTTTAACTGCAAAAATTTAATTTTAAACGAAATTGCTGTAACGAACCGTTGAACGACACACGGCCGATACGTAAATAACGTTCTCGGTTGATTATTTTAAAGTGAATATTTTAAAGCTTTCAATTTAAATAATCAGTAGTCACGTAGCTATTTGCAAATGAAGTAATTAATATATTATTCGAGTCAGCGGATTCTTCTAATTCGGTTTTCAGCGCAACTATGCGACTGTAATAGGAAATTTGTTTTGTATTGCATCACACCAGGTCAATTGTTAATTTTATCAGCAAAAGTTTAAAACGCTGTGCAATTAAACAAGTTTGAAAGATTTCGAAATTGGAAAAACTTTGACAAAAAAAAAGAAAAAATACTAAATCGTTTTGTTAAAAGGACAAAACAAGTGGGCAAGTGTTAGTTAAAATACCAGTTTGTATTCAATCATGGCAAAAGAAGAAGAAGTTGACCAAATGGCCGAGAGTGGTAAAGATATGGCAAAACTGTACACCAGGTTAAAAAAAACGTCCCGAATTTCGGGAAAAACTTAAACGAGGATTAACTGTTGCTGAAGTTTACCATTCAGTTATATATGGATCAAATATTCAGTTATACACCCATCAAATATATCGATCAATTAAGGGGAATCCTTGAAGATATACTAAACTAGGGGGTATTCATTTAAAAACGTCATCTAGTTGGCTGTAAAATGTGAAAAGAAAATGATGAAAGAACAAAAAAGTCCATTTACTTTGATTATGGCATCCTTTCCAGTCAAATTTTCTTAATTTGGTAGATGAGTTTTTCTAATGAACACGAGGTAAATGGAAGTGCCCATGGAACAGGATCTATAGTTTCTTTGTGACAGCGTTATTTCAAGACCGTTGTTTGTGGTGGAGACGCACATGCTGCCAGAGCTGCCCCTACTAAGGGTGACTTTTCCAAGTTCAAGTAAAACTTCAGATTGAAGATAAAACCCCAGACTTGATGTACATTGCATTGTTTACCTGACAGATAAACAATGCAATGTAGGTTATATCTGGAGTTTTATCTCCAATCTGCAGTTTTACTTGAACTTGTAAAAGTCACCTTTAAACACTGGGTCGAGATAAGGCAGTGACTATCCGAATGCCAGTCTGAGCGCTGCCAGCTCAGTCTAATAAAAGCTGCAATCCTGAATGCAGTCCAAACCTGTCGTGTCACAGGTAAGAATCGACGGCTGCGCCCACCGAGTTGGCTGGCTGCAGGTCACCTGTGCAAGGGCGAAAAGAGTGTCACATTGTTGGCAGCTTTGGTTGATGGACTCCAGCCTTGGAAGGGCGCTTGACTCAGACTCGTAAGAGGAACAGACCTACCAAAAGCCAACATCTACGTAGCCTACAAAAAAGTACCAAACTTTGGATCAGGAAAATTAACCATATACTGAAGAAAAGCTAACGGAGGGGTTCTATTGATTGTCCTAAATCGATCTAATAGTCCTGCTTCTACGCGATGCAGGTCCTGAAAAACCTAGACTTTTGTCATCAACGATGCGTCACTAGAAAAATCATTTATACCTTTCTTCGGTTTTGGAAGAATTTAATTTTGCTGCAGATCGATGCAAGAGCAACAACAAAAGAGAGCCAAGAAGAGAAGGCTAGCTCTAGCAAACCACCCACCGCGGAACGTACAACCGAAAGAGATGTCGTAACCAGTAGATCCGGATGATAAGAGGGAATTATGGAGGAGGTTTAGTGTCATGATTGAGGACCTGCTGGCAGAAGCTTGTATCAATGGTGTTCTCTCCAGGGAGCTGCCACCTTCCTGGATGCCACCCACATCCAGGGAGCCCGGAACGCTAAATGAACCGATGATACCTTAACCTCCACTAGTAGGGAGATGTCAGAGGTTCTGGCAAGCATTCGTTTGACCCAATAGGGAAGATTGGGAGCTCTCCAAAAAAGTGGTCAGATCAACCCTGCTAAAATCCACAATTATGCCTTTTCAACCATACAAATCCCCTAGAGAGGATGGATCGTTCCAGGCACTTTTACAACAGGGCCTGAAACAACTTGCACCCTCACTAATAAAGCTCTTTAGAGCTAGCCTTGCATGGAACTTTATTCCAAACTGTTAGTCCAGGGTGAGGGCGTGTACATACCAAAGATGGGATGTAGGGAAAAAGATCCTAAATCGCTCAGGCCAATCAGTCTGACCTCGTTCCTGCTGAAAAGCTTGGAAAAGCTGCTGGACCTGTACTTGAGGGAGGGAGAGTTATCAACGTACCCCCTCAGTACGGAACTGTATGCATACCTGGCTAACAAATCAATAGAACTAGCACTCCACAATCTTGTGAAAAAAATTCAAGATACTCTGGATACAAAGGGTATCGCAGTTGGTATTTGTTGCGTTCTCTGACACCTTGAATCAACTCGGATTTTTCGGTCTTCTTGGATTCGCCTTGAACTCGAGGTAGAAGGGAATTGAAAGTTTGTTGCCCAACAATTTGGGTTTGTGTCTGAACTCCAGAAGGTAACTTCTTTGGAGGCAGTGAGCGAGATAGTTCGTCCACACGCTGGTTCAAAGAATTTACAATTTCCCATATCTCGCTATTACGAGAAGACCTGGAGCTTTGAGGCATGTTAAATAGAAAAAAAACGATAGGGTAGTATCAGAGAACCGGGAGTGTTTTATTCCTAAGATAAATCAAAGGGAAATAAAATACTCGCCAAATGTTAGGGATGCCACTGAGTTTATAATCGAATGCCGGAAACTCAGAAACCGACGAAACGGAACTTGCACTTCCGCTGGAGTTACAATTAATAGAATTATTAGAAAAAAATACATGTATGTATATATATTTTTTTCTTAATCATTCAGTCAAAATTCAAACATAAATATTTACCTGTTGGATGGTTGGTTGTACTTTGATCTGGAATACAAATTACTATTGAAGGGAAGAAAATATCTAGACCGCATAGAAATTAAATTTAATAACACAAACGAAAAGAAAATGATGAAAACACAACTTATGAAAGAATAGATTATGCTTGGAAATTTGGGTACCCAGATGAAAAGAAGAATTTTATGAAATATTAAACCACTACTAACAATAGTTAACACTATAGAATCAAATTGAATTTGTTAATTCCACGGTTATATATTCGTACTTAAATAACTGTCCTCTTCCTGAATTCTCAGTCCTTCAGAGGTAGCACAAAAAACAGATAACCTGAACTATCGTCTTATTATCTAATACAATAATAGAAAACCAATGATCGATTCAATGTCCAGATCAAAGATAAAATGGTTATACCATATTAAAGTTCAACAATTTTTTTCTCCCCTTGGAGGGGGGGGGTAATTAAGCGAATCGTAAACAATAAAAAATAATTCAAGAATGACTCACCAAGTTTCTGGTTTCGTGCAGTTTATGCTTAAATGTTCACGCTTTATTCTTAAGCTCAGGTTCCGTAGGACTTCAGCTTTCACTATCAAAATTTCTTAACATTTAATTACCTCCTTTAGAAACACAAGTTCCTTGCGTAAGCGAGTCTTCAAACCTGCAGGCTACTATTTAAGCTTCCGAGCTCATTCAGTGACCTCACTAGAAGGGTAAGTGGGACTTGGAAGGAGATTGGGTAGGGCTCCGGACTAGAGTTCTCACAAGAGACGAACCAAACAGGAATACGGCTAATTAGGTGCGTTATTCGATAATCGCGATGTAATGACGGAGACTTTTTCTACCAAATTTTTTGACAAATCTCTCAAGTCATTTTTTTTTTCAACAACTTCGCCATCAGTACCTATTTTTTTTTCAACAAACTTGTCACCAGTACAGGTTTATTTGTAGCATACCAGCAACACAACACCCCCGGGCCGAGACGAGATTCCACCAAAGGAAAGGAAAAACCTTTACTTGGGGAATGGAGCTCTTCCCCTGCAGAAATTGTTTTAGGCTTGCGCCTGACCTCGTCCTCTAGCTCTAATATGTCTTCTACATGCAGAACTCTCTTTTGTGGGTTTTCAGGTCTCTCATCCTCATTATCAGTTTCATTAGAATAGTGTATTCATCTTCGTCTGAAGATGGTTCGGGATTTATGTTTTCATTTCTTCCAGGACGAATATCATTCACATGGACTATATTTTGTCGCCCTTCATATGAGACCTCGTAATTCAGTTATCCTTCTCTGCGAATCACTTCCCCTACGAACCATTTTGGAGTAAACGTTCCCGGGTTATGGTTTTTTACCATTACTCTATCACCCACGTTAAATTGAATTGGCGGAGGAGTGTTCTTTTCGTCGTACTCCTGTTGAACTCTTAAGGTTCTTTTAAAAGCTACTTTCACTACTTTCTTTCCGGGGCATGTTTGTCCTCTCCCTGACGAGACAGCTTCGTTCTCCACTGGCCAGGACATGGTAGATCATAGCCTAGGATTAACTTTCCTGGAGTCTCTCCTGTTGTACGACTAGTTCGAGATCTCTAGACTTGGAGGGCTTGAGGTAAAACTTTGTCCCAATGATTTTCTGGCTTGCCATGCAAGAGAATACGTATTACTTTTTTTAGTTCCTGTACTTGTCGCTCGACCGGGTTAGCCCTTTGATGGTAGATACTACTATATCTGATCGTGATATCATGTGACACACAGAAATTCTTATACATTTTACTAGTGAAAATACTACCATTATCCGAAATGATAAATTTAGGAACACCGTATCGGGTAAATATTTCGTCTTGGAGACATTTCACTAACTGTGGAGCTCGAACTCTAGAAAAGGAGAATGCCTCTATCCATTTTGAAAAAACGTCTTCAATGACCAAGATATAGGCATTTCGGGAAACTCCTGAACTAGGAAGAAGGCCAATGACATCACGCGATAGGGTTTCAAACGGTTGTGAAGGACTACGAGCGTGAAAGGGAGCTTGACATTGAACTTGTTTGGTTTTAGCCACACTACAAATAAGGCACTTAGTGACATAAGCACAAATTTCCTTATACATATGACCCCAGAAGTAAGTAGCTTTGATTTGTCGAAAAGTTTTTGTAATACCATGATGAGCCCTTTCGGGAGTATCATGGTAATAGTAAATGACCCTTTGCGTATATTTACGTGGTACCACTAACCCCACTGCTGTCGCTTCCAAAGTAAACCGTCATAAGTGACAAATCGTCTCTTTAACTTAACTTGGGCAGGAGTGAGTTCGGTTGCTCCTTCTAGAAATTTCAATTTATCTATTGTACGTCTTATATGACCTACTTTCTTCTGAGCTTCTTTTACGGCTTCATAAAGAGTGCCAATGTTAAACGCGTTTACTTGAACCGTTTCAGCAGTGGTTAGACAAATAAGGGGCAGCAACCTTTCGTCATCGGGTTCAGGGTCATAATCTTCTTCAGGGTCAGGGTGTCTACTCAAAATATCAGGTAATTGATTGTTAGAGCCGGCCATATGTTCAATTTTAAAATTAAACTCTTGAAGTAGCAGAGACCACCTGTCTAATTTAGCTCTGGTGTCTTTAAATTTGGATAACCATGTAAGGGCACGACTATCTGTTCTCACCACGAACTGAGTGGACTCTAGATAGTGTTTGTATTTGTTAATCGACCAGACTAATGCCAAACATTTCTGTTCATTAATGTGGTATCGCTGCTCAGCTGGTTTGAACTTAGCACTTGCGTAAGAAATTATGTACTTTCTTGTTCCTTCTTCCTGTTATAAAATTGCTGCCATACCAACTGAGCTGCGTCCGTTTGCAGGATAAATGGGAGAACGGGGTTTGGGAGACTTAGTGCTTTGGCCTTGGCTACGGCATTTTTCGTATCTAAGAAGGCTTGTTGGGCTTCGGTAGTCCACTTAAACTTTGGAAATTTTAGAAGTTCGGTTAAAGGGGCTGTGAGTTTGGAAATATTGGGCACATGCTCACGTAACCAGTTTACGGTACCTAGAAAAGATTCTATGGTTCTCTTGTTATGGGGTGGTTTAAAAGCACCGATTTGTTCTAGGTGCTTTGTTTGAGGAGTCACGCCACCATCCACCAATCGAAAACCGAGATAGTCGATGTTGGAAGTTAATAAGTGACATTTTTCAGCGGAGGCTTTCAAGTTGTGCAGTCTTAGTCGTTCAAACACCATTCTCAGCCTAACTAAATGTTCGTCAATAGTGTCCGAAAAAACGATTATGTCGACGAGATAAACTCGAGTAAATTTAAGAATAGGGCCCGCCAACACTTCCTTCACCATTAGTCTTTGGAATGTGGTGGGTGCATTCTTAAGCCCAAATGGCATCACATTAAATTGATAAATTGCACCATCAGGAGTAGAAAAGGCGGTAAGGTGTTTACTATATCTGGCGTCATTGGAATTTGCCAATATCCACTCTTGAGGTCCAGCACGGTAAAATATTTGGCTACCGACAAAGACTTGATGGTGTCAGGGATATTTGGGAGCGTTGAACATTCGTCTTCGGTAATTTCGTTGAGAGGTCTGTAGTCAATACAAAACCGAGGTTTTTTTTCAGGTTTTAAGACAATGACTGGTGACGCCGAGTATGGGGAGGACGTTGGTTCTATCACACCAGCCCTTAACATTTCTTCTATTTGTTCATTCAAAATATCTGCTTTCTCTCTGGATAGAGGATAACACTTGCGGTTAATGACTTTATTACAAGTTAAACGAATAGAGTGAGTCGTAGTTCGGGTGATTGGCTGTTGTAAGCCGATTTCAAAGATATCCTGAAATTCGTTTACTAAAAGCCGAAGTTCAGGAGGGTGGTCATTCAAAACTTGCGGTAAATGTAATCCTTTTTTTGTACAACTAGCTTTGGCTAACATATTGGATACATAACGCCGCAGCCATTCAATGGGGGACCGGAGACCGAATACCCAAGAACACTATCACCTGTTCACACTAATCGGTCAAGACTACTGTCTGCTTTAGTCAATGGGGGGACCAACAATGCCCAGGCCGACTTGGAGCGCGTTAGGGTATTGGAAATGGTCTCCGACCTAATGGCATCGAAACGCTTAACCGACACTCGCTACGTCGTCCGGATTCCCTCACGGGAAGACTGGGACGAACGAGACGAAGAACTGCAAATGGCAGGTGGTACCTGGTACACAGACGGATCCAAGACCGATGAAGGTGCTGGCGCTGGACTATACGGGAGTTCGGATGGCTCCTGCATAGCAGAGAGCCTAGGCCGACTCAGCACACCATTGAGCTTTGTGCCCGACACCTATTAGAGGAAGGAGGACACAATAGATCAATAAAGATCTGCTCGGACAGTGGTGCAGCACTTTTAGCGCTAAAGTCATTGCGTTGCAGCTCCAACACAGTTTGGAGCTGCAGCAGGACTTTGAACATCCTATCGCAGGAAAACAACGTCGCACTGGTATGGATCCCAGGGCATCGAGGGCACGAAGGCAATGAGAGGGCTGACTCCTTAGTCAGGAGGGCGGCGGACTCGGCATTTGTCGGCCCGGAACCGGTGCTGGGGGTCCCATACTCCCTGGTCAAGGCTGAACTCCAGAAATGGGGCAATGCCAGGTCCCAGGAATGGTGGGAGAGCCTACCCGGGTTAACACACTCCAAAAAATTTATCACAGGAACAGGGAGGGCAAAAGCCCAAACATTCCTCAGACTAAATAGGAGCCAAATCAGAGTGGCTACTGCACCCTACACGGGCCATAACCATCTAAGACTCCACATGCACAGACTCGGACTGTCCGAAGACGCCGGAAGACGAAACCGTCAAATGTGGCCAGCAGAGTGTACTCCACACTACAACACTTACAACACTTCAGGTGAGCCACAATAGATCAGGTCGCGTTGGAGGACTGTACCTACGTCCACTCACATCGAATACAATACAATACAATACAAGCATTCGTTTTCTGGGTAGCCGGGCGGGTTTGGAACTCTGCAATAGGGTGATCCTGTTAAAATACATAATCATGGCTTCTTAGCCATACAAGGATTGTGTGTTTCCGGCACTGCTCCAACAGAGCCTAGAGTAACTCCCACCTTTACTAATAAAGCTTTTCAAAACACACCTTGCACGGAACTGCATTGCTAAGTGTTGGTCAAGAGTTCGGGTCGTCTACATAGCGAAGATGGAATGTAGAGGAAAAGATCCTACATCGGTCAGGCCAATCAGTCAAATATCTTTCTTGCTAAATAGTTTGGAAAAGCTGCTGGACTTGTACTTAAGGGAAGGAACGCTAACAACGTACCCCATTGGTGCAGAACAGTATGCACATCAGAAAAAGAAATCAATCGAACCAGCACTCAACCACCTTGTAGCTGGATACGAAGGGTACAGCAGTTGGTATTTTCATTAACGTGGTAGGGGCTTTTAATCATGACCTTGTTAGGTTCACAGCGTCAGGAGGTTGTCCACAAGTTGAAGTTCTTTCCCACTCCTGTGATGTCTACTAGCAGATGACCTTCTGGCTACTCTGGTACTGTCGCAGTCGAGGTCCAAGCATACGGGGCTCGCATCGTTATCCTCATAAGAAACTAACAAGTTTCCAGAGCCGCACGAGAGGTGCTGGATGTTCTATAGAGTTGCTCTAAAGAAACCTTAGCAGTCACCGTTTTCATAGAACAATATCTCTATGCAAAACGGTGATTGTGCCATTTACCGGAAGAAAGAGATTGGACTTTCTAAGGATACCGTCTTTGTTCTAGAGGCGGGTTCATCATGCGATTTTCGTTTTACCAAATCAGGATTTCGTCTAAGGAGTTTCAGCCAGTCTTTTGCCATCAGTTTCTTTACTGGCTTTGAACCTGCGTGTCTTTTATTTAATTTTACGTATCTATATCCTTACCAACTGTGTTGAGGCCGAATAGGAAGCTTGCGCACACAGTTTGTAGAAAACCAACACACACTGACCGATATGTCAATAACGGATCAATTCATCATCCCACACAGAAAAGGAGAGTCATAAAGACTCTGTCTGTGAGAGCCAGAAGAATTTTTGACCAGGCTGAAATGGAACGAGAAATGAAGCGTCTGGAAAGAGCATTTGGTTGGAATGGATACAGCAAGCATGAGTTCGATAAGGCGTCCGTCCAATGAATGTAGAACGCCAGGAGGGAACAACAGGAGAAGATGAAGAAAAGCGCGGATGGACTAGTCTACCATACATCCACAAAGTAACGGACAGGATTGGCAGGCTACTGGAAAAGCACAATGTTAAAACTGTCTTTAAAACCACCCGAAAAACACAACAACGCTTGAGATCGCGCAGAGATCTCCTATCGGCTCCCGGAATTTACCGAGTTCCATGCTGTTTCTCGATATATATTGGCACCATAAAACGCAATGTCAACACGAAAATTACGGAACACAAGAGGAGTTGCATGCTGGGACAAACACAAAAGTCGTCAGTAGCAGAGCATGCTCTCTCCGAAGGTCACGAAATCCTTTTCAACGAGGTGGATATCTTATATCTTAGCGTTAATCGTAGCGTTTCTATCCGAGACTACCGAGAGAGGACATTGAGATCTTTAAACATGACAACAATTTCAACAGGAAGGAGGAAATTACGTTTATAAATGCAGACTGGAAGCGAGTTCTACGACAGACTTCAAGTGCGCCGGAAACCCGCGCCACCACTGCCTCCATCCCCACCCCAGTCCTCCACTGCAGCGCGACGACAGTGGAATAAATAGAACGGAGTGCACCAGAGTCGAATCAGTCAACGTCGGGAAGCTCGGGAGATCACTTTGCCTTTGATAATGTCTACCGCAGCTTTAGATGAAACGTCAGGAAGAAATTCCATTGGACCAAGGCTTTAAAGCCGGAAAACACTTTAGATTGTATCTTGACCGGCCGTGAAAGCCTTAACAGTACTGATTAGTTATTTAGTACTTAGTAGTATAATTTTGCTTCTGTCTGTGCCCATTTAAAAGTTTACCTTATAAAATATTAACTGTAACCATCACATGGATATTTAGGATTGATGATGGCCTAAGGCCGAAACCGTTCCTCCAAAACGATAAACAAAATTGATTCCAGAAAGTGTACTTTTCGTTCATACGCATTTTAGAGAATATTTTGTTTCTTAAAAAATAGGTAAGACGTGTTTTCAAAAACCGCATGCTTCATAAACTCGAGATTAGGTAAGCGCAAGATTACGTGAGATAATTACTTTTCATGGTGCATGACTTAATAAAACCTTTATATATTCTGGCTTTTAGTAGAACAAATTAAAATTCGAGCTTCGAAATTGAGGGAAATTTTACCGCTTAATTTGTCGCCCTTTCACTTCGATAAATTGCCGTTAATGCGACGGTTATAATCGCTGGGTTCGACAGCGACCCCGAGTTTTAATTTTCTTACCAAAGTAGCGTTTATTAAAAAGAAATTTCATTATCCCTAAAACTTTTGTTTATTTTTTTATTAAAACAGCGGTGTTGCAGGTTTATTCAGCGAAATGTTAAGTCGAGGATTATTTCTTTCACTTGGAATTAATTGCAGTGTAGTCGTTTTCAGGAAGATATTTATCTAGCCAGCCATGGAAATATCGGTTTTGTAGTGGCGGCCCTTCTTCCAAAAATTTTTCAAGTAAAATCTGAATCTGAAGAAATTTTTATTTTCTATTGGTATCTTTGACATTCCGTCAAAATTTAAGAAATGGCATGACGCTTATGTTCTATCCTTGTTTTTCGGACGTATTTTGAGAAAGAGAACATTATACTACGTCCGTCGATTCCTTGGAAGCATTTTTGTAAATATTGTGAATGTGCTTCTCATATTTCTTTTTTCTTATTCCAATTTTCGTGAGTAAGTTTCAAATAACTACACTACCTATCATCATCAAACAGACCTTTATAGTACTACTTTTCTACTCAACAACTCGTATAGTGAAAGCAGAGAGTGAAATAAACCTAGGACCTACCACGGATTTGATCCTTTGGAGAATGAAGTTATTTTTTACAATTACCTTAACTCCAGTAGCAGAGCTGCAGCTGCATGCATTGATTGTTTTGTGACTTTGTATGAAGACTGCAAGAAAAGTGCTTGATGCTTGCGAGATGGAAAATGCAACTTGCAAATCAAAGAAAAATAAATTGCTCAGTGACCAGATTCAAGTCACATCTTCAAGGTGCTACTGAGTGATTTTGCATTATCCAAGATAAATGAAGAATGATCGTTTGACCATCTCAATTATCCATGAATGTGCCAAAGGAAGGACGGACGGACTAACCTGGACAAAACACGTGTGTGTTTCTGTTTATAAATTTAAATGTTTTGTTAAGTGATTGTGTGAGATCCAATTTGAGGGTGACCATTGTGACATCAGTTATACAGAATGCCAATTATGTAAGTGTTAATATCTCCGAAGGATGCATATAACATTTGTCAAAATAACACTAAGTGTTTATATATTATCATACTCCTGTATATCATATTAGATATATTCATTTTTTGCTAATGTGATTGCTAAGGACTGGGCCTCAAAAGGGGCCTCTTGAAGTTTACATCCTGGGTTTTAATTTTTGAACCACCATACATTTCAAGTGTTTTGTATAATGTATTACAACAAAGACCCTTAGTGTGCCTTTGAAGTGAATCTTCCGTTCTTAGAAGAAAGCCAGCAGCATGTGCATGTAATTATCTTCTGCTGCAAATATAATTTTTAATTATACTTGAGATTTTAACAGAAACCAAGCAAAAACCTTTTATTTTATGTTATGTCATGGTTATTATCATAACTCATTTCACTAAAAATTAAAAAAAAAAAATATATACTAGGTAAAGTTAGCTCGAAAGTTTGTATCCAAATCACAAACTCTCAAACAAACAACTAGATCACCTTGACCTGCCCCATACACTTCCGAAATCTTGTTATGGTAGGCATCCTATAGTGGAAGGTAAAGTCCTAATGTCGGATATAAAATATTTATACTATATTGTAATCAATGAAAAGTACCAATGTGTGTGTTATAATTTTTTAAATATCTTCCAAAATGTGAACAGGTTGGTTTTAAAGTTTTCATAGAATAGGAGAGAACAATGAAAGTAGCTGGCGCTTTATTACTCCAGCATTCTTGCCTCCTGACAATTCACAGCCAACTTAGTGAGTTTTTCCATTAAACACATTATACTTGTTTTGCTTTGTATATAAAATAAAAAGTTCTTGCAACTTCAACAGCATTTTTATTCCAGGTATAGTAAGTTATTTGCAAATGGGTTCTTAATTTCAAACTAATAAATAGCTTGTTGTAATTAGCGTCCTTAAGTTGTAAGTAGTTGGTGAAGTTAGCGGGATTAGGACAAATAATGCACCTCTTCTTTATTCGAAAATGGCCGACGTTTCGACTATTTATTTAGTCTTCATCAGGGCTATTCTCACTTAGAGAGGGTAGTCAGTTAAAGTTATTAGAATTCTTATTCGCATATTTTGTACCTTGGGCAGCGGATGTGTGTTTTGTCGAGCCTAAGATACCAGGGTCACCGAACAATCGAATGGAGTTTGCTACCGTAACTATCTTAAATCGTACTTTAACTGACTACCCTCTCTAAGTGAAAATAGCCCTGATGAAGACTAAATAAATAGTCGAAACGTCGGCCATTTTCGAATAAAGAAGAGGTGCATTATTTGTCCTAATCCCGCTAACTTCACCAACTACTAATAAATAGCCTTTACTTGTTTCTAAAAGTTACTTCAAATTGTAAGCATATAAGTCGACCGAGTCTATCAATGAATATAATTCAACTGAGTTTGGATTCAACTGAGTTGATTCAACATTTAGTTTAAAAGAACTGTAGCTTTCTTTAGCTGAAAATACGTTGGTTCCATTCCACCAAGAAACCATTCCAGTATGCTCTATCATTCTTGACAATTCACTAATATGATATCGAAATTGAAATAAGCAATGTGCTTGTCCAGAGTGGTTCTGCAACCATGTCAAGATGGTTCCTCATTTCGATTTGAAATGTTTGATAGTGAGTTCGCCAAAATGATTTTTTAAATGTTCCGCAATGGTTCTCTAGCATGTTGGAACCAACCTAATATTAAAGCAGACAATTACTAAATCTATCTAAAGTGTTCTCCCGGCTATAAGGCCGTGGTCCAATGGAATTGCTTCCTGACGTTTCGTCTAGTACTGCGGCAGACATTATCAAAGGCGATGAGGCAGTGGGCGAAGTGATCTCGCCTTGAGCTCAAATCGCAACAAATGAAATGATATAGTAAATTCATCAAAATATTCTTTTTTTTATCATGGGGGGTAATGTTCACTAATATTAACTTTCGTATTAACTCAAGATCCAAAGTGACCATAATTATGGATGTCATAGCATATTGTTGCGAACTCGGGGTTCGATAATTCCAGTGTAACGATTTAATACGAAAACACTATTTATTTATTCCACAAATACACACGAGTACAATTCGTCTACTAAATAACTCACTACTTAACACTTTATAGCTTTCTATTATCGCTTCGTAACTTTAGCTTACTTAAAGCTCGCTTAAAATAAGACTATTTCTACTCGGGCGCTCTAGGCGCCTTTTATATACAATCCTAAAATTACAGAAAAACCTAGAAAGTTCTTTATAAGAATTCTTGAATAATCTCATATAAAAAAAAAACGGTTGTAAACAACTGCCTTCTAGATTAAGCCAGACGAGCATTAAATCACTCGTGTCAGCCATGACGCAGCGCGGATAGGTCGCGAAGCTCCACCAACCAACACGCTCCCATGCGTTGCCCCGCCTCCCGTGCGGCGTTGCTGCGATCGTAACATTGCCCTCCTCCTAAGTCTGTTCGTCCCGAACAGATAGAGTTCCATGGTATCGTGCTAATCGATCCAAATGAACGACCTTCATCTTTGACCTAGGGGTCCGCTGGATCCTATACACCACATCATTAATCTTCTTTATAATTGTATAAGGTCCTTCCCAATTTTGGCTAAGTTTGGGCGACTTCCCCACCTTTCGCCTCGGATTGTATAGCCACACCAAATCACCATCCGGGAAGCCGCGGGAGTTAGCTAGTAAGTAAAATCTTGCTTTGGCTCGATCACTGGATATCCGCAGTTTATTCCTGACTTGCTCATGAACATTGTTCAGCCTCTCCTTAAGCTCCTCCACAAAATTCTCAGAGCTGAGCGACTCTTTTTCTGGTGTTCCATACATCAAATCCGCAGGAAGGCTCATTTCCCTCCCGAACATCACTTTCGCCGGAGTATAACCAGTGGCTTCATGCGTAGAGCCTCGATATGCCATCAACATGAGAGGTAGATGTTGGTCCCAATCACGCTGATGATCTGCCACCATTTTAGACAGGTAATGTTCCATGGTCCGATTAAATCTCTCTACCATCCCATCCGACTGTGGATGCAAAGCAGTTGTCCTGGTCTTGCGAATTCCGAGAACTTCCATGACCTTCTGGAAAACAGCCGATTCAAAATTTCGGCCCTGATCAGAATGAAGTTCGAGAGGGACTCCAAATCTGCAGAACATTTCATTTACTAGCACCGTTGCCACAGTCGTTGCTTCTTGATTAGGCAGGGCGTATGCTTCAGGCCATTTAGTGAAGTAATCCATGGCGACCAAGATGTATTTATTGCCCGACTCAGTCTGAGGAAACGGTCCCGCGACATCAATTGCTACCCTCTCGAATGGAGCACCTACAGTGTACTGCACCATTCGACCCCGTGATCTTGTTCGAGGTCCTTTTGTGGCACAACAAACTTCGCACTTGCGGCACCAAGATTCGACGTCTTCATGATAATTCACCCAGTAGAACCGCTCTTTAATTTTGGCCAAGGTTTTATTGACCCCAAAATGACCTCCACTGGTTCCGTCGTGCATTTCCTGTAGTACGTCCGATTTTCTGCTACCAGGAACAACCAACTGACTGACTACGGTCTTGCTATCCGGACTCTCCCACGCTCTCTTCAGTAAACCATTTTCTATTTTAAGAGAGTGCCACTGGGCCCATAGCGCCTTCAGGTTTGGACTTTTACCAGCGATTTCTTTCCATTCTGGTCTCTTGTCGTCAGTCTTAGCCAAGAGTATGGGTCCAATATCTGGATCATTCAATTGTTCTTCTCGAAACGCCTGTGCAGTCCAGCCATCGTTTATTTCCACCGACGTTCTTCTTACAGAAGGAAGTCCCTCACGCTGCTCAGTTCTTTGACGATGCTGACTATCTTCTTTACATGGCCGTCTGGACAATGCATCGGCATTTTCGTGAGACCTTCCTGGTCGATGTTCAATGTGGATCTTCTGTTCCTTAATGCGTCCGGCCTCTGTAACACTTTTGCCACCCAAATTATTGGCTTGACTTGATTGATTGACTTGACTGATCCTGGGGGTCTTAACGGCCTCGGTCAATTGCCCCCTTACATTGACAGGAATTGGACTTTCCTGAATTCTAGGGCGGTCTTGGTTGCCGCACGGTCTTCTAAACAACGGCGAAGGACTTCTTGCCCTATTACGGCAGTTACTCTTGACGTGACCCAGTTTACCGCAGTTAAAACATTTTATGCCCCGATTGCCTATTGATCGGGGAGTTCTTTCTAACAGGGCTTGCATATTGACTGCCATATCCTTCATCGCTTTATGTAAACTGGCCATCGATTCAGCCATAGACGTATTCTTCTTGTCACCGCAAGTTGCCACTCTTACACTTGCAGAAGAACTAGATGACACTCGTGACGCCTCGAATTCCAGGGCCCGAACTAGTGCCTCGCTGATATCCTTGGGCCTTACTAGACGTAAGTGGTATCTCATGTCACTATCGCGAACTCCCTCAATGAACCTTTCGGCGGCAAATTGCATTTGAAAAGATTCAGGGGCCGATGGATATGCCAGGTGAATGAGTCTGTCTATGTCCGCCTCAAATTCTTGTAAGGATTCACCTGACTTTTGCTGTCTCATCCTCAGCTGGGCCTGGAACACGGTTTCTTTGTGCTCATTTCCAAATCGTAGTTGCAGAGTGTGTACTAAAGCCGCATAATTACTTTGATCCGCTGCCGACAGAGATTGGAGTAACTCAGCCGCTTTTCCACGAAGTGCTACCACTAATGATGTAGCTTTCTGGGGCTCGGACCAACCATTAGCTTTTGCAGCTGCCTCAAACTGAGTTTTATAAATTTCCCATGCAGTAGTACCGTCGTAATCGGGAGGCTTAATTTTAGCGTTGGCTGTGCTAAAACTCTCTGTAGACACGTTGTCGTCCTCAAGTTGTTCCCGGAATTTCTTTTCTAGCTCGAGAACCTTCTGGTTGACAGCTTCGAGTCCTTCGTTAACGGATTCATTAACGGATTGCATTATTCTTTCTTCCAGCTGTTGCTCCCTGACTGCGAGATGGCTCATTAATTCTTCTTTGAATTGATGATGACGTCGCTCTTGCACTTGATCACGTTTTTCCTGCTCTTCTTTTTGTTCTTTATAACGGCGCTCCTGAATTTGATCACGTTTTTCCAGCTCTTCCTTCTGCTCTAGATAACGTCGCTCCTGTACTCGATCACGTTTTTCCTGTTCTTCCCTCTGTTGTTGCAAAAGTCGCTCCTGTACCTGATAACGTCTTTCTTGTTCTTCTTTTTGTTCTTTATAACGTTTTTCTTGCTCTTCCTTCTGTTGTTGCATAAGGGACAGCAGGGCGGCAAGTTGATCCTCCATCGCTTGATGCTGGCTTCTGGTCACTGGCATAAACACGTAATGTCCGGCAATGAAGCACTCACTTACAGTTCAGCAATATTAATCCTCAAATTCCCACTGGAATCCCACTTCTGACACCAATTGTTGCAAACTCGGGGTTCGATAATTCCAGTGTAACGATTTAATACGAAAACACTATTTATTTATTCCACAAATACACACGAGTACAATTCGTCTACTAAATAACTCACTACTTAACACTTTATAGCTTTCTATTATCGCTTCGTAACTTTAGCTTACTTAAAGCTCGCTTAAAATAAGACTATTTCTACTCGGGCGCTCTAGGCGCCTTTTATATACAATCCTAAAATTACAGAAAAACCTAGAAAGTTCTTTATAAGAATTCTTGAATAATCTCATATAAAAAAAAAACGGTTGTAAACAACTGCCTTCTAGATTAAGCCAGACGAGCAATAAATCACTCGTGTCAGCCATGACGCAGCGCGGATAGGTCGCGAAGCTCCACCAACCAACACGCTCCCATGCGTTGCCCCGCCTCCCATGCGGCGTTGCTGCGATCGTAACAATATATATAGGTACCTATATGAAAAGACCACTGGGACTCTTACCACAGATCATCACACAATCCAAATCGTATGGCAGTACTTAAATTCAGTCTGGTAGAAAACAATCTTTTCTCAGATGCTTTTGCTATTTGGAACAATTTTTACTTGATTGCAATATGCATTCAATTTTAAGCTTGGAAAGTGGTAGACTATATAATATTATGTAAGGCATAGGCATAAGCATATTTAAATGTATGGTCTATTCCCGGGGCCAGGAATTCCCAGGACACTAAGGTAATTTCTGGGTGAGTATATTTGGAACTTTTGGAAATCTTGTTCATGGTTGATGGTCCAGTTCAGTTATTCCCTCTGCATATGCATACTAATTTAACGCTCGCTTTAGCTGGTAATAATCAATCATCAATAACTGCTTGAATGTGGTTTTCATGTCTCAATTTTTCGCATTTGTAACTCTACTTTGGCATCTTACTTTGCAGAAGTTGGAGGTTGCAGATGAGTTTTGTGGGTTATGCCATGAAATGTGTTAATAGTTCTGGGTCGTAGTTAGTCGCTCATTAGCCAGTTTACTTTTCCTACATTACAAACGCAGAATAATAATTGGATTTGAGCAAAATTTGAGAAATAAAGTAGTTATGTTTGAAAATTACAAAATTTGAGGTTGAAACCCGATAAATGCGTTCGTTAAGTTAGCTTCGCACCATACTCCGATCTAGTAACTTTTCTGGTAACTTTTCAATTGTTTTTAAAAGGTGCGTTTACAATGTCATGGGGGCTAGATGATTATCTTCCTGAAAACGACTATAGCAGCAAGGGCTTTAACTGTTCCAGATTTTAGGAAAATCATTCTTTAGCTGAGATAATGCAAAAAGGTAAATGGATGCAGTTTGTGGGTTAAAGAGACTGAGGAATATAATAATTTGAAATGTTTTACATTGTTCCGAGAGAATATTTTCGGGTAGTTTCAAATCAGATCATGCTTTATTGTCTGAATCATATTGTTAAATTCACTGACAAAGCTTCTTAAAATAAAATTTAGTACATAAAACAAAATATGTCACATTAATGAAAGGCAGTCACTACCACATTGGTACATGTTAAAACTTAAAAACTATATTGATGTAAAAGAGTAAAATATTTGTTGTGTCATAAACCTGGCCCAAGACGAATTTGTAAACACAATGCCGGCCGGCAAACCCAGCATAAGAATGTGTACTTGCATGAACATCCGTGTTCCCCTCTGGGGGTTTCCGAATCTGTTCCCGATATCAGCATGTACATGTACGCAGTCTTTAAAATGTACATAGACTTGGCGTCTATGTACATTTTAAAGACAGCTGGGGGTCAGGAGGCCTAGGGAACGAAAAAATTGCCTACAAGGTTTGCGAGGCACCGCACCACACAGGCAACGTATTGCTCTCTTCTGCAGCACAAAAACCGAACCAAACAGGCGCCCTTAACAATTTCCCCAGAACAGATATCGCAACTGGGACTCAATTCAAGCAAAACAGGCACTTCTGGTTACTGTAACGCCTAACTGAGCTCTAATGACCAGAAGAGCATAACATCTTGAGGAAAGCTTAGCTCTTAGGGATTTGATATGGCCCGTGGTGCATAAGTAGCCCCAAAAATCGATTCTCCCTCATTCTCGCTATGTCTCTGCCATCCAAGGTTAAACCAATGTCAGCTCTAAAATTATTCATACCGTATGTTTTGTAAAAATTGAGGGATAACAGATTAGCAATATAGTCAATACAACACCTTTTTATTACAGTTATATCTCCATGCATTCTGCTACCAAGTAATTTGTCATCCCTACCCCTCCACAAAATGCATAAAGAGTAAACTTTCCCTCTATATCCAACCCAGCAATATCATTAAAATAATCAGAAACAAAAGAGGCCCCAAAACTGATCCCTGTAGAACTTCTCTTGCAACTTCCAGACTGCACGAGGTTGAACCATCATATTGTATGCGTCGTACCCTTCCACTCAAGTAGGATTTGAACCAGTCGAGAGCACATCCTCTGACCCCATACTTGAAAATGAAGATATTGTGGTTGACACAATTAAACGCTTTGGAGAGATCAAAAAAAGGGCCGCAGTCCAGTCTTCACTGTTGAGAGCAAAGAAGAGAGACTCAAGAAAAGAAAGAAATAGCGTCGTTTGTACCAGTGGATAGTCTGAAGCCAAATTGATTCTCACTAAGCATTTTATTTGTCACCAGATAAGACATCATTTGAGATTTTACCAACTTCTCCACAATGTTAGACATAGAGATGGATCATTCTTGTCGCCGTCCTTGAAGATGGGAACCACCGTAGCCCTTTTCAAGCATTCCGGGAATATTCTCTTTAGAAACACATGTTTATGGCCTCGCCGAGCATCTGCAGTATGCGATCAGGAAGGCTGGAAGATCCCAGCTCATAGTTTTTTTTTATTTGTTATTGACACTTGAATTCGCCACAATCTGTAGGGTTAGGAAAAAAGACTGAGGGGCATTGATGTGCCCAATGAAAACCTTAAAATCCTCCACAGTTCCATCTGACACTGTTACTAATGCTAAAGAAAAATTCATTAAAATCCATGCAGGACAAAGAGGCACTTTTAACAGTATTAGGTAAGTGTATATAAAATTTCCGAAAATTTTGCCTCAAGGTTTGTTGCCCAGAAACGGCTTGAACGCATTTTGACAAAAAATGCCCAATCCGAAGGAGAGGCCAATTTTTAGGAAAATAACAAACAAAATGCCTAAAAGCTGTTTCTTCAAAGCACGAAACGACGTTCGTCTCTCTGAGTATAGGTTAAGTTCAAAACAAAAAGAAACGATTTGAGAACGAAGGATCGAAAAGTTGAAGACGTTAAAAAAACCAGGAAACATCCTGGGAGTTGTCCGTGTTATTGTCCTGTTCCTGCGGATTTCTGGGCTCGTATAGTTGTATCAGATTTGAGTAGATATTGTTTAAGTTCTCAATTTCTGTGCGTTTGTTAATTGCTTATCATGACTAGCCATTTCCACAATTTCAAGAAAAAGCCTTTTGTGGTAATTTTGTTTCCTGTCTAGAATGCGGACGTCAGTGAAATTCATGTGGTGTCCTGTATCAAGAAATTGCTGAAAGAGTGCACTACCAACCTTGGAGAGTCTGCAATAACTGCGATGGTAAGCCAGCCTATTTTGCAACAGATTGGACGTCTGACCAATGTAAATCCCTGGACACGTTCCACAGGGGATGCTATGAAGACCCCTGATTTTAGTATGTAATCTTTGTCCTTTAATTTGTTGTTCAGATTACCCACAGTTATATGATTTTTAGGTGCTAATTCTTTGTCAGGTGCGCTGTGAAAGGCACGTTTGACTTTGCTATATATCTCTTTGATGTATGGAAAAGAGAACAATTTGACTCCAGTGGATGTTGGTGTGTCAGTAATAGGCATTAGATCACTCAAGTCCATATTTATAAAATCGAAGTGTAACGAGGAATTTGAATGTTTTTCAGCCAACATTATGTCACGACTCAGGTTGTTCTCATTTGCAGGTGAATCTGGAATGTTAAGGAGAAGCTTATTGATTAGTTTGAGGGGATAAAAGTTATCTAATAAAATGGGTTTCAGACGTTGGAGATTTTGGGCCATGAAAAACTGATGTGAAATTTTACCTATTCTGTTTTTTAGGCCTAGAAATAAGTTTATTTTGGTTTTTTGGTTGCGGTTTGAATAAAAGCTTAAGTATCGTCCTGAGTTGGTTGGTTTTTGATACCAATCCAATATTATTTTTTGTGTATTTTGTGTGATAACTAGTGTGTCTAAAAATGGCACCGAGTTGTTGTTTTCCATTTCCACTGTAAACTGAATATGTCTGTCGTAGCCATTGAGGACTGTTAGAGCATGCTCAATCTGATAGCTTGGCACCTCTGTGATTATAACATCCACATATTTGTGGACGACAAAAATTCAGGCTTTTCAGCATTCATCGAGTAAATCATCCATGACATACTGCGCAAAAATTGGGGACAAAGTGGCTCCCATAGGAGTGCCAAAGACTTGTTTATAGAATTTGCCATTGAAAGAGCAGTACATGGTGTCCCAAACAGCCGAAAACAGTTCAAAGAAATGAGACTCTTGGAAAGTGGTGACTGGACTCTTGCAAGTAACTTCCTCATTATGCTGTAGTAGAGGGTGTCCGTAAGCCCATGATTAAAAGTGCAGTACGGCATTTTGTGGTTAAAAAAAATTGTTGGTCAAACTTTTATTAAGAATGAGTTTTTGGTTTCATTGCTATTATATTATTAACTATTAAATATTGATAGTGAGAATTCTTGTGGTGTCAGAAATTGTGTTTTGAAATATCTGGAAAACCTTACGAAGCATTTAAATAAAATTTGTTATTAACTTGTTTCTAAGTGAGATTCATGTTTTGATGTAGAAACTTCTATCCGCCTTAGACAATAGTAAGATCTTCAGTGCCTTGCTACAAAAATCACCAGAACAAAAAAATATTTTCTGTACCCTTGCTATTTATGAATGTTACACATTCACTCCGAAGATTAGAGTAGTTTACACAATTTACATATAATATTATTATCAGATTAAATCAAAGTTTTATTGGCTTTAAATTTATTATGATGTTACAGTCAAAAATTGTAAATTGTGAGGACTACTACTACTAAAAAGTTAAGGTTGGAATATAAAGACTGTTTAAGTCTATCTCAAACCGTTTAGATGTTAGGGGCCACGTAAAGGATAAAACTATGATGTTTTGAACGTGATTGTTTCAAATACAATCGAAAATCTGAATGGGGCATGATGCATGAAATATTATTATAATTCAAAAGCGAATTCAAAAATAAAAACATATTTATACTGTTCTAGTATTTTTTTCATCTTGTTAACCTTGGAAATTTGACATATTTAAACTAGTATATATAACTGACACAGTGATTGATAAATGAGTTTCTGGTTATGCATATCGTGTACCCTTAAGCGTACATAGATGCTACACTTTTAGTTATACAATATTTCAATTATAATAAGATTTTAAGGCAACTAATTTAAGTAATCTAAATCAGTAAAACTGAAGTTTTACTAATAGTTGTAAAAGTCACCCTGATTCATAGTTCTTAACTCTTGCGATAACTAATTTATGTAGTTTTAACGGTTAATTTAATTATTGAAATTTAACGGTTATTCGCAATATATAACAGATTTTTTTTACTTTTCGCCACTTCTCATCCAATTCCGGAACTCTAAGCTTATTGTCGTTCTTCAGCATATAATCTATACTATAGAATCAAAATTCGTGAGCTTATTTTTTTTTGCGTATATTGAGCGTTCCAAAAAGTGATATTTTACAGTTTTACAATACGTTGTTCTAATTAAGTAACTCACAAACGGTTTGAGTTAATTAGGTTCTAATTAACTCGAACCGTTCTCGAGATCTCGACAAATTCGTTTTCGGTAATCAGTTAAAAATTCTTAGTTTTAAAAACATCTAGTTCATACTCGGTTTGTTCTAGTTTCTGATGTTAATCAGACGGTAAAGACAAAGTACAAATCAGTAGAGTTTGTACTAATTTTCAGTTATTTTTGTCCAAATAACCGAAAGACAAATCCACTTTTAGATAACTCTAACCTTTTTTTGAGATCTCTACAAATTTATTTTTGAGTTTTATTTTAAAACGTACAATTTTCGACAATAATACTATCAATTTTTTACTTATTTTATCCTAGGTTTTTCCAAATAATCGAGTAACAGAAACAGAATATCGATAGCCCTAATTGTCCTCAAAATTTCGGCAAATTCGATTTTAGAATTGATTTAAAATGTTTTACTTTTGAGAATCATATCTTCGAGTTTGTACTGTATATGCAAGTGGTAAAACAGATTCTAATAACCCTAACCGTTTTCGACGTTGCGGCAAATTATTAAAAATCGGGTCCTTAAGGACCCGCTACCTAAGAAACTATTCCTCATCGCCGCAAATTAAAAATAAATAACGAAACTAACCAGAACTAAATTAAATTAAAATGAACCATGACTAAACTAACCCGAACTAACCTGAGATAACATAAACTAACCTCAAAAAACCGAAATTAACATAAATTAACCTGAACTAAACAGAGATGATGTATCCTAACAATTAAATGATCCGCGATTTTTTCACTAAAACAAACTAATCAGAAGTAATAATTGAACTAACTTAACCGATCCAAAATAGATAACTAAATTAACCTGAACTAACCAAAACGGAAGAGTAAACTAACCTAAACTAACACAAATATAACTCAACTATGTTAACTTGAAAGCCTAACCTATGTTAACATGAAATAATACAAACTTTATCAATCATTACGGCAATAGTATTTGCCGTAATGAGTATATGACAATAATACCGCCCCAAACTAGATATACACAGCTAAACTAACCTGATGAAAAGATCCATAGATGTTCTTCATTTTATTCAATCTAAATTCTAAATTTTTTGGTTAAATTAAAAACAGCACAAGAGAATTTTCACAAACTCATTGCCGTGACGGACAATAATGGAACTTTTACCAGGGCGGCAAATTCCATGGCAATGTAAGAGGTAGAAAATAGGAATTTGGTATACATGGCGCTTCCTTGAAAAGAAAATAAGTTTGGATAAAAATAATGCTTCTCATTCATCCTGTATAAATAAGTATTTTTAAAGCAGTTTTCTTAACCATTATCTTTTTCTTTTCCCTCGCATGTGCAGGGACGGTGATATACAGCGACTAAATGGTTGCCACGCCTTTTCTACAGGATTTAGTCCTACTTATACAGAAAGGTTTGTTTACGAATATAAGGTATGGAAAACTAAAATACAAATTAAGTTTACTAAAGGGGTGTGAGTTGTCTAGTGGCCTGACAAATTAGAACGTCCCAGCTCAGATAATTCTCTACACCAAACCAAAATATAAACCAATATGCAAGGACAAGTAAAAAATCAACTTGGTAGTTGCTGTCTATTATTAGTTATGGGGTTAGCTTATATATAGTCTTCGATGTTGGTTGTCTTCCTACAGCAGTGAGAGCAGGTGGCTCGATATTAGGAACAGGTTATGCTTAATTAAATGCCAGGAAAAAAAAGTTCTCACTGAGGGTGCATGCAACATAGACAACAAAAGAAACTCAAACTAAAAGCCACAAACAGCAATACATGGACCGGGCCCCAAATCCGCAGAAATCCAAGGGCGATGAAAAGACAGAGCCGCGTCTTTGGCTGGGTCTCTCGTCAAAGTTCAAGGTAAAAAAAGAAAACATGAAGCACACAGGAATTGCAGCACCGGTGCCCACGAGGAAAGATGGGAGGAAGTCACATGTTACATGGCCAATCAGATAAATCAATTAACAGCGACATCACGCATGATTCAAGTTCAAGACATGAAACAAGTCAGGAAAGGGAAAAGAAATTAATAATTTGATTATTTATTAATAGTAAATAATTATGATTATTAATAATTTATTAAATTAAAAAGTGACCGTGGCATGGTGTTGGGACACGTATAACATGCTACGACTTTTAACACATACTCGACTCTAAAGCCTAATTTAAAAAATAAATTTAAAAAAATATATATAATTATAAAACACTCTTGTTTTCAATGAATTAAAAAAAATATATATACCTAGTAAGTAAGAAAAGAAATTGAAAGAAAGTAAAATATTTATATTTTTTACAGATTTTAGAAAAAGTATTTACTTTAAGAATGAAGGATAAATTGACCCCACATCAGATAATGTTCCATGTTCATGAGCTCAATTGGGCGCTTAGGAGCGTATTCTAAATCATAGGATATAAGTCGGTGAACAGGTTATTTTATTTTCTTCCAGTTAGACAAGTAGGTACACGGTGAAAACAAAATATTTCCGGGTTAGAAATCCTTGCAAACCTTGCTTAAACAACTTACTGATCGATTCATTTTACCAAGTTTACTGAAACATTGATGCATGTCTACATTTTTTTTATATTCGCGTCCGAAAATCTGCACTTTAAACACATTTTGTTTGTGCGCAAAGTGCAAGACAAAATACGCTAAATAACTGCTTCTCGGAGTCCAAACATCTACCCTAATTGGAGAAGAGTCTGTGAAATATCCTTGCAGATGGCCCTTTTCTGCTTAAAAATGAGAATATTTCGAAACAGTAATATGCTCCAAAGCCCCCAGAAATAAGGTCCCAAATACGTGACGCAAACGGTTTTAATATTCCGAAGTGCCCAACGAAATTTGTTAAAGTCAAAGGGCGGCCTCTGGCGAAAATAAAGGCCATAAGTTTGACCACGGGAAAGGTTTGTTGATGGTTTTTTCGGCCCTCGCAAGTTTTGCTGCTTAATATTTATGGACTGGAAAATTTTCGGTATATTTTATTAGGCGACAGACCCTATTTTACGTGCTGCCAATATCTTAACTTTAAAATAATATTTTATTAAAGAAACGAGAAAAATAAGAGGAAGCAGAAGCTTTCCACAAACCTCGCTTAATTTAAAACCTTATCGGAGTATAAACACGGTGGTTAACATAAATTAGTTGTAGCTGTATTACTCCCTTAAGAACCATAGCAAGTGTAACGTAATTCTTGTAGAGCCGTATATCTGGAAGCAAGTAAGGCAAATTAAATACAATTACGGTTAAACAAGACAAATTGCAACAAAACCGCCTTACAACAGTGCAGCTGTAAGTGGTGTATAAAATTAACAGATCCGGGCAGCTGAAATGTCGTTAGTTAAAATATTTTGGTGTATTGTTAACTGTAATGAGCGTGTTGCTGTGCTTGTATTTTGTGTGTTCGAAAGTTTAATTGGCGCCAATGGTCAAAGACAGAATATGCGTTTAATTACCTCGAGGACTGACAATAATTGCGCCAGAACATATTGGAAACTATATAAATATTATGAAGCTTGAATTTAAAAATTGATTTCAAGTTGGACACAGCTGGACATTTGCATAACAAATTTTCGATATTTTGAAGTGCGAGATCATCAGTGTAAACCAACCAAAGTGAGGATCTCTAGTGGCATCGAAACACGTCTTGGGAGGTAACGCTCTGATGACCTCTCACAACCTTTCGGTGAATTATTTCACTGGGTTATGGAAGATTATTCTTCTGTAACAGATAGGCCTCTATGCACCGGCTAGATGTCCTGTTTCGTTCTTAAATATAATTATTGTTTATTTATAAAAAAATTCCCACGTTTTAAGTCCATGATTCCACTGAAGAAATGATGGTATATTGTTTGTTTCTGCTACAAATTTAGCTTCATTTTGGTTAGTTTAGATCAGTTTAGTTAACTGTTAAGGTTAGTTCAGGTTAATTCAGTTTCCACGATAGATTAGTTTGAAGTAGTGCAAAAATCGGTGATTTTTGCAGATCCCCATGCAGTGCATCTTTATCTTGGAAAACTAACCCAAACTAGCCTGAATTAACCAGAAATAGGCTCTCTTGAAAATAAAATAAAATTTTTGCAAAGAGATGCAAGAACGGTTAAATTCGAAGAAAGTCGCGCTGTGGGGAGAACTCGTACAACGGAAGTGTTAATAATGTTACGATCGCAGCAACGCCGCATGGGAGGCGGGGCAACGCATGGGAGCGTGTTGGTTGGTGGAGCTTCGCGACCTATCCGCGCTGCGGCATGGCTGACACGAGTGATTTATTGCTCGTCTGGCTTAATCTAGAAGGCAGTTGTTTACAACCGTTTTTTTTATATATGAGATTATTCAAGAATTCTTATAAAGAACTTTCTAGGTTTTTCTGTAATTTTATGATTGTATATAAAAGGCGCATAGAGCGCCCGAGTAGTAATAGTCGTATTTTAATCGAGCTATAAGTAAGCTAAAGTTACGAAGCGATAATAGAAGGCTATAAAGTGTTAAGTAGTGAGTTATTTAGTAGTCGTGTGTATTTGTGGAGTTAATAAATAGTGTTTTCGTATTAAATCGTTACACTGGAATTATTGAACCCCGAGTTCGCAACAATAAGTTTAGGCTTGGACAGCTTATCAAGGTTTTACAATCAAACAATATAGGTGTATGTTTCATAAAAATGTAATTGAGATTTTTTTCTTCTTCTATTACCCAATTTTAGATTTTCTTTTCACTAAAATGTTTTCATTGAAAGTAAAGAAAGTATTAAAAAACTAATTTTAAGTAAAATTGACCATAATAGTAATAAAAACTTTCGTTTAGTATGTTTTTTTTTCTTGCAGTTGCAAGTTCTGGAACCAACATTTTTTGTAATGGCAGTATTTTTTGAACTTTAAATTAGGGCAACAACACTGACGTTGTTCAATCTTTATACTAGGTGATTTGTCAGATTTCATGGCCTACAGCTTTGGAAAATTGTATGAAAAGTTTATAGATAAATGTAGAACTAGGGCATGTTCATTTTAAACCGTTGTCTGGCTGTCGTCAAAAATGCATAGCCTTCTAGATGACGTTTTCTAATGAACACCCCGTACAAATTATACATAATTTTATCAACTATAGATTTAATCGGTTCACGCCCAGTCTTATATGACAAAAAACAGTGTTCAACAAAAAAAATTACTAGACGTTTGAAATTACAAATTATCTTTTGTTTTACAATCTAAAGTGTTTTCCGGGCTTTGAAACCGTGGTCCAATGGAAGTTTTTGTGGAGCATTTCTCCACAAAAATACGCATTTTTTGTCAATGTGGTTCACTTTTAATAGATTTTAGCCTCAATCCAAAAATTAAAATTACGATCCTTAAAGGCTTTGAGTCATATTTGTACAATTTTGGTACTTATTTTGGCTACCTAATACTAACCTAACATTTTGGACAAACTCTACATTTTAATTTTAAAACGTTCTGGATTATTTCAACCCATTTTTGGCTTTAACTATTAACTGAATTTAAAAAAAAAAACTCCTAATTTGCACCCTTCAAACGTTTTGAGGCATTTTTAACTAATTATGGCCTTAATTCTTACCTGAGTTTCTCCAAAAACACACAATTTGCATTTTTAGGCGCTATGAGCCAATTTTTGACGATTTTTGGCCCTCACGACTTGACTTTCTCGAAAAACACAAATTTTTCATTTTGGGGCAATTTTGTTAAATTTTGGGCCTTTTGGTTCAAAAATTAATATTACTAAAAGCTATGGTTTTATCCTAGAACTGAACCTGTTCACATTTTTTGTCAGTTTGGCTGATTTTTGATCGATTTTAGCCTCAACCCTCACATGAATTTCTCTCATTTTTAGGCAATTTGTGTAAACTTTTAAATGATTTTAGCTCTATTCCTAACATACATTTTTTCAAAAACACAAAACATTTTTTTACTCTTTGAGTCATACTTTTAACCTACTTTAGCCCTAATTATTACCAGAACTTCTCCATAAACTCAAATTAGACGCTTAACGCTTTGAGTAATTTTTCATCGATGTTGGCCAAACGATATTGGATTCAAAGTTTTTATTTTGAGTCGTCTTGGGTGCTTCTCAACCCATTTTTAGCTTTAATTCTTTCCTAAATTTCACAAACAAAAAACACTTAATTTGTATCTTCGAACCCTTCGAGTTATTTTCTGTGATTTTTGCCCCTAAAATCCATTTTTAACCCCAAAAACGTATCCAAATACTCCACATTTTTGGATTTTTAGACCCTTTAAGTACTTTTTAACCAAGTTTTGCCTTAATCAGCCCAAAATTGTGGGCATTATTCTGACCTGAATTTTCCTTAACACTCCAAATTTATATTTTTACACGCTTTGAGTCTTTCTGTATTTTGAAACATTTTGGACCATTTTTAACCAATTTTTGGCTTTACTTCTTACTTGAATTTTCCAGAGAAAGTTTTAAGTGGCATTTTCAACATGACTTTTAGTCATTTCAAACCGATTTTGGCCCAAATTCTTACCCGATTTTTTACGAAAACACCCAATTTGCAATTTTGGGCGTTTTGAGTATTTTTTTTGCAATTTTTTTGCCCCAAAATCTTGCCTTGACTTTCTCTAAAAACATGAAATTTTTATTTTGGGCGTTTTAATTCAATTACAATTCTTTTGCTTCAAGAAATAATTTTACCAAAAACTATAATTTTATTATAAAATTGATTTTTTTCAATAAGCTCAATATTCGCATTTTTTTGTCAATCTGGTTGGTTTTAAATGATTATCGCCTCAGTTCTAACCTGAATTTCTCCAAGTCCTTCAAATTTGCGTTATTAGAGGATTTTTGCCCTAATCTTAACCCGAATTTTTCCACAAATCAATTTTTTTTTGCGATTTGTGTCACAATTTTTATCGACTTTGGCCTTCGACCTTACCTGAACTCTTCCAAAAACTCAAATTTTAAATTATAACGCTTTGAGTCACTTTTGGCTGTAATCCTAACCTGAGTTTTTACAAACTCCAATTTTTAATTTTTAGACGTTTTGAGTCATTTTTAACCGGTTTTTGGCTCTGATTCTTACTCAAATTTTCAAAAAAAAAACTGCCTATTTGTATTTTTATACCCTTTGAGACATTTTTAACCGCTTTTTGGCTTTGAGCCTGACTCTTTTACCTGCATTTTTCCAAAACAGCCGATTTGCATTTTTGGGCGTCTTGACTAATTTCTCTGTGATTTTACCCCAGTTGAGTCATATTTTTATCGACTTTAGCCTTAGTTCTTACCTGAACTCCAAAAACTCAAATTTGAAATCTTCACGGTTTGAATCATTTTTTGTCCTAATCCTAACATGAGCTTTCTACACAAAAAAAGGAGTATTTTTATATGCTTTGAGACATTTTTAACCGATTTTTCTGAATTTCTACCGGAATTTCTGCAAAGAGACTTTGCAGTTTGAGGTGCCTTCAGTGATTTTTTTTGCGACTTTTGTCCCTAAATTCCTGACTGACCTTACATAAAACATAAAATTTTTATTTGAAACCTTTTAGTTACATTTCACTCCTTTCATTCCCTTATCCTAAAATTAAATGTCTCTAAAAACATCCAAATTTGCAGTTTCAGACATTAGTTTTAGTCGATGTTAAAAAAACAATAAATTTTATTTTTAGACTCTTGAAGTAGGTATTTTTTAAGCGATTCCCACCCTTCTCCTACCTGAAATGTTTCAATAGTTTTTAAATTGCATTTTTAATTGCTTTGAGTAATCTGAATGCCCCAAATTTGATATTAAATGCTTCTAGTCATTATCCACCTATTTTGGCCTTATTCCTAACCTGATTTGAGGCGTTTTGAGTTTGTTAACGACAACCAAAATAGAAGAATTGAAACTGTTTTTTTATTAATTTTGTATTAAATTTGAATTCCCCCAAAAACATCAAAGTTTGCATTTTTATACAATGTGGGTGATTTTAACTGATTTTAACCCGATTTTTTAGAAATTATGTAGCCAACTTGATAACTTTTTTTTTAGTAAATCCTATGAGATAATGAGCGACTTATCCGTTTTAATTTGTCGTAAGACAAATTCGGCGCAGGAAAGGCGGTGTGATGTTATGAAGGATTTCGACTAATGCTGCCACCTGTGAGACGCAGGATGAAGTTTCGGTGCTGCCACCTGTGAGTCGGTGGGTGAAGTTTCGGTGCTGCCACCTGTGAATCGGTGCACAATACTGCCTTCCCAGTGACAATGAGGACGGAGGATGTATGATGGGAGAGAAGCGAGGCTCTTTTTACGAACTGAAGAGACGAAGTTGTGATAGTTTGAGCGAGGATGAATGTGTCAGTGTTGCCGAGAATGGTACCAGAGAATCTTGTGTATGAGATCAGTCCGCGTTTCCTGGATGCTGCGTGCGGTCGGTATGAGAGAGATGCTGCTCTGGTAGCCTCGTGGCGTTGAAACGTTTTTTGTTGAGGCCTTGTGCTCGGAACATTGCGTGTTGCTTTTGACGAGGGTCACCAATTATGGTGCTGTAAATGATGAGTCATGGATGGGAAATGTATTCCCCGAAAAGATTTTGGTATTCAACGAAACAAACACCACTGGGACGATCTGAGATCGTTGTAGCCTATGTGTGTGGTGTTGGCGTTTCGTCCCAAGGTCTACCTTAGACTCGTTAGTAAGGCGTGGTAGACCCCTGCCTTATACACCGGGGTAAGAGTTCATGGTTGGAACTTGTATTTGAAGACAAATTGGGCGCAGGAAAGGCGGTGTGATGTTATGAATGATTTCGACTAATGCTGCCACATGTGAGTCGCTCAGTGAAGTTTCGGTGCTGCAACCTGTGAGTCGGTAGATAGTGTTCCACTTCAATACTTCCTTCCCAGTAACAATGAGGACGGAGGATGTATGATGGGAGAGAAACGAGGTACTTTTTGCGAACTGAGGGGCCGAAGTTGTGTTGCAGGTTGCTGTGGCTTGAGCGAGGTGAGTGATGAAGGATGTGTCAGTGTTGCTGAGAATGGTACCAGAGAGTGATGTGTATGAGATTATTCCGCATTGCAGTGAGTAAAGAGAGAGTTTGCTGGATGCTGCGTGCGGTGTATATGAAAGAGATGCTGCTCTGGCAGTCTCGTGGCTTTGAAGCGCTCCTTGTTGCGGCATTGTGTTCCGAAGATCGCGTGTTGCTTTTGTTTAAGGTCACCAATTATGGTGTTGTCAATGATGAAGAGCTGAGAGGAGAAGAGAACCTGTTGCGTCTACACTACGCCAAACATTATCAATGGCGATGAGGCAATGAGCGAAGTGATCTCCCGTGCTTCCCGACGTTGACTGATTCGACTCCGTGGTATTCATTCCCCAGCCGTCGCGCTGCAGTGGAGGGTCTGGGGAGGGGGTAGTGGTGGCGCGGGGTTTCGGCGCACTTGATGTATGTCGTAGAACCCGCTTCCAGCATTTAGAAACGTAATTTCCTCCTTCTTGTTGAAATTGTTGTCGTATTTAAAGATCTCATTGTCCTCTTTCGTTTGTCACGCATAGAAACGCTGCGAAAATAAGATATCCACCTTGTTGATAAGGATGTCGCGGTCTTCGGAGAGAGCGTACTCTGCTAATACTGACTTTTGTGTTTGTCCCAGCCTGCAACTCCTTTTGTGTTCCGTAATCCTCGTGTTGACACTAAGTTTTGTGGTGCCAATGTATACCTGTATTAACAGAACCAAAAATTGATGTTGTAAGTGTCGCTTTAACTGTGGATCCGCTGTCATGTCTGGCCGGCTTCGTGTCAGTGTCACTTTTCCTGCGGCCCCATAACTCCTATAAGACCAGGGCTGGAATTCTCAAGATTCATACTCCCAATTTTCGTACTCTAATGACGTCAGCATGATGTATATCTGAAGGATCCGTAGCTGCAAGGTACTTCTCTGTTTGGAGGTCGCTCGAACATGGAAATTCAGTATTTGAAAACGTGATCAGGGGGGGATTCATCAGAGGCTTAGGGGGGGAGGGGGGAAAGGTCTTGTCTTTTTTGGTTTATTACAGTGGTACACACTATAATGTAATATTTATAAGCTACACAGAACTTAATACAGCGATGATCGAAAAAAACTGTACAAAAGTTGCAATATCACAGCGGCTGTCACAAGTACATTTTCAATGTAAACTGTGACTTGACTATGTCGGTAGCTGTGCTTGTCTGTATTTTTGGTTTATAACTGTGACACACATAGAATTTAATTGAATGCCATGTGTAAAAGTAGCGTTTAGAAGACACACAGAACTTATCCGAATAAAATAAGTAAAAGTAGCTGCATGGAACTCGGTAAACTTCGGGTGCCGATAGAAGAACTCTGCGGCCTTGGGCTGATATCAAGCTCTGTTGAATTGTACGAATGGGTTTAAAGACAGTGTTAACATTGTGATTTCCAGTAGCCTGCCGATCCGTAGGAACCCGTTACTTTGTGGATGTATGGTAGACTACTCCATCCACGCTTTCCTTCATCTTCTCCCGTTGTTCCTTCCTGGCGTTCTACATTCCTTGAACGGACGGCCCTATCGAATTCGTGCTTGCTGTATCTATTCCAACCAAAGGCTCTTTCCAGATGCTTCATCTCCCGTTCCAATTCAGCCTCTGGTAACATAGAAATTCTGCCTCAAAAATTTTCCTGGCTCTCGCAGACAGAGTCTTTATGACTCCCCTTTGGATTTGATCCGTTATTGAGGTATCGGTCAGTGTGTGTTGGTTTTCTATAAACGGTGTGCTCAAGCTCCCCATTCGGCCTCCTTGATACCAAAACATCAAACAACGGTAGGCGTTCTTCCTTTTCTATCTCCATAGAGCATTGAATGTTTGGGTTGATAGAGTTGCAATCTAAGAGGAAGTTTTAAATTTCGCTCTCGCCATGATTCCAAATACCAGATTTGTGGTCCATGTATCTGAGCCAGCACTTTGGCCTCTTATTTGCCGTTGCCAACGGCTTGGCCTCGACAATTTACATAAAATAGTTCGCTATTACTGGACTAGGGGGCTGCCTATAGCTACACCATCAGTTTGTTCGTAGAAATCTTCCTTCCATTGTAATTATGTATTGTTTAGGCAGTGATGGAACAACTTGGCAATATCTCGTGGGAATTCCTGGTTATGTTCCATGGCTTCCTTAATGGGTAACATTGTGTAGAGCGAAACAACATCGAAGCTAACGAGAATTTCTCCTAAAGTAAGAGTCAAAGAATGCAGTTTTTCGACGAAATGAGTGGAGTCTTTTAGAAGGCGTTAGAAAGTGTTTTCTATTTTAGGTTGCAGCAGTTTTGTGAGGTGTTTCGCGATTTCGTAGGTCGCGCTTCCTATGGTGCTCACGATGGGTCTCAGTGGCACATCCGATTTGTGGAGTTGTATAAACTTAGTCATTTCAACCAATGCTACGTCCTTGATTAAGTTGTTGGTGGCTTTTAGAGTCCGGGCGGTTGAATCACGAGTTTCTGGTAGGTGGTGGGACCTGATTGTGTAGTGATTTTTCCTTCGTAATCCGATGTTGACATTATTACTGTTGCGTTTCCTTTATTTGCTGGTAAAATGGGAATACTCTTGCCTTCGTTCAAATCCTTGCTTTCAGAGCTTTCCTTTCTGCAAAGGTGAGATTGCTTTTTGGTGGGTTTGCACGCTATAGAATTCGTGATGTCTCCATCCTTATCTGTTCAGCCATCTGAACTGGCAGCTGCCGAATTCCGCTCAATCCGATCAATCGCAGCGTTTCTATCTAAGAAACGCCAACAACAATTTCAACAGGAAAGAACAAATTACGTTTCTAAATGCAAAATGGAAGCGAGTTCTACGACATACTTCAAAGGCGCCGGAACCCCGCGCCACCGCTCCCCCTAGCCCTGTTCCTACACTGTAGCGCTTTCGGCGGAGGAATTAATACCACGGAGTCCTGAACAGTCATATCAGTCAACGTCGAGAAGCTCGGGAGAGCACTTCGCCCATTGCCTTATAGCCTTTGATAATATCTGCCGCAGCTGTAGACGAAATGCCAAGAAGAAATTCCATTGGACCACGGCTCCAAAGCCCGGAAAACCCTTTAGATTGTATTTTGGCCGGCCGGCCTTCACAGCCTCATCTTTGGTGTTAAATTTTTTTATTTACCTCGTTATACAAGATGGGCGTTCCATCAAACCTCTGTTGCACCCATCCATTGCAAAACAAGTCACTTCGCTCCTGCCTTTGCAAACTTGGATACTCTTTCATGAAACTTGTGCCTTATACTATTATGGTTTTCCAAGCACCGAGTGAAAAGGACCAACGTGGTTCACTCTGGACATAAATAAAGTTTAAATCAATAAAATTAATATTCAAATTTACTTTTGCGTCAGTTGAATGTGGCTTAAAAATATAATTATCTGATTGTACTATGCCAATTATACTGGATTTACGAGAATTGTAATCTATGTAATAATGCAGGTTAATTTATTTGAAAATTAATGAACAAAGGGCAAATTTTACCAATCCCCTAGTTCAACGTTCATTTAACATTGAGCTAAAATAATGTCAAACATACATATTTGGTTTATCGATTCGATTAATAACCAGTAATATAACTACTGCGATTAAAAGAGATGCTTAAATAAGAAAAAAATCTACAATGCTTTGAAATTTAATTATTCAATGTACATTATATGAACCTTTAATCTCAAAGCAAACTAGAGCTTTACTTTATTTGATGGTGGATTATACACTATGGCATTTCACATTATAATATGATGCGTGATAAAAAAATAGGGTATTGAATTTTTTATTTCTGTTCTTCTTGCATGTACTTGTGATACATCAAATCAAATCAAATATTGGAAAATATCAAATCTTTTGAAAAATATCAGTTGCGTTCACCTTTGATAAAGCAAAGAATAACTGAACTAATTGGTTTTTGTTTGCTTTCCTCACGTGTTTGTTTTTGTCAGCAACGCAATATTGTTTGCCTCGTTATCATTAGAAGGTAAAAAATATTGGATGCGCAGGTTCAATATGTTCAATAATACGTAAAACAAATCTAGAGCTGAGCTCTTTTCCGATACAAGAAAACCCAATAACAAATAATATTATTTTTGGTAGTTTCTTGCAACTTTACGAACAACTAGACGTAGTATGAATTGATAGGAAAACATACCTTTCTCACAGTTAGGCTCATGGGCTCTATTTTCACAAGCGGGCGTCTCTTGATTTTAACAAATTTCGACATGCACTGTTGAATATTAAAATCCTCCACTTGACATGTAAATTTTCCCTCGTCGTATTTCTGAGCTCTTTCCACGGCCAGCAGCGCCGTATATTGGTCAGTCACGTGCGGGTCTTTTATCAGTTTTATCCATTTGTGTCTGAAACCAAAAAGAGAGAGGAATGTTTAATATAAGTTGAGGTGATCGTTTTTCAGAATTAAATTTCTGTTTCACGGTTTTACAAGTAAGAATGTGGATTTTGCGCGAAATGTTTTTTTTTCCTTTTTGGAAAATAATAAAGGAACTGGGGCTTGAGAGTAACTTCAGATAATATAAAACACTATAAATTTCATAAACGATAAATGGCAATAATTTGTTGTTTTCCTGATACCCTATAAGGATATCTCTGAAAATGTTCCATTAACAATCTCAAAGTATGCAATATTTACCAATTGGCATGTTTCCGAAATATTGCAGTTATTAAGAAGAACACAACTAGAAACAGTTACTCCAAGGGCTAATAACCATGCCGACATCAAATTACACCGTTTGTTTCAAAGCCCATTTTACGTAGTAAAAAAATGTCTTGAAATGAGATAATAAAATAATAAGAATTAATGCTCAAAAGCAAAAAAAAACCTATAACGTTTTTTTGCAAAACAAATAGTACAGAGTTTTAATAGGATACCTAAAAATTGCACATATAAAATTACAAACTTTGGAAATTTGAATACTTTTCTGCTTTCCGCATTTCCAAAACCTCAGAGATTGAAACTTTTAGTTTTTCCCAGAGAAACTTTAGTTTAAAATATGCAAAAACCAAATTTGGAATTTGAAAACTTATCTGCTTTCTATATTTCTAAAAGTTGCAGCAATGGAAGTTGAAAAGAACTTATTTTCTGTGAGGTCGGTTACAGAATGAAATTTTTAGCTTTCACGCAGAAACCTAAGTTTCAAATATGCAAAATGGCATAATTTGCAATTTGAAAAATAAATATTTATCTGCTTTCTATATTTCCAAATATTGCAAAGCAAATTTTGCTCTAGCAGTAGTAGTAGTAGTGGTAGTAGTAGTAGTAGTAGTAGTAGTAGTAGTAGTAGTAGTAGTAGTAGTAGTAGTAGACATTGAGGGGGCCAAAGCCTTGCGACTAGGCCTTAAAGGCCCTTTTTTACAGTCCCTCGATCCACCCATCCCCTGTGGCGCAGTCGCGCCCACCTATAGCACCTTCCCAGAAAGTGGTATGACGACTCTTTCCGTGCTTGTTAGTGGGTGCAGAGCGTACTGTCCACCATTTCGGGGAGGTGTATGTGTCTGTTTAGTCTGCAGTGGTCATTGAGGATTCCTATAAGGTCTCCCAGGCACTGCCGACTTCTCTCAATTTGCCAGGAGGCCTTGGACCTATCCGTGTTAGGGTTTCAGTGTCCTTGGCCTGTCACATATTCCTGACTGTGTCCAGTTTGTCCTTATACTCCCCTATACCCACTCATTTCGAGTGTGATTAGAGACGTATCTATTGTCTTTTCCTAGACATGGCTCCGGTTCAGTAAAGCACGTCTGGGAACCACGCTTATCCGAATCATCGGCACGCTCATTTTCCTCAATGCCCCTATGTCCAGGAACCCACCCCAGAGTTACCATTTTCGTTTCTGCCATTGACTCTAGAGCATTCCTGCAGTCCTGAACGAGTTTTGAACTCGTCCTGTTCCTACAGATACTTTGCAGGACCGCCTGACTGTCGGAGTAGATGAAGATGTTCTGGTCTGCTCCTTGTTTGACTTCTGGTCGTGCAGCCACTTCGAGTATCGCAAACACCTCCACCTGGAAAGCCATCGTGTGGCTTCCCAAGGGAACTCTCTGACCTGCTTTGTATATTCCGGCTCCTGACGACTGTGAACCAGCCATTCTTTGTCCTTTTGTACACCATACCTGACAGAAGGTTTGCTGAAGCAGCTCTTTTTTGAATTCTTCTCTTGTGTTTCTCAAATGGCTGTTTTAGTCTCAGCCGATCGCAAGGGCGCAGGAGAGGTTCCTGCGACAGGACAATTGGGATGTCCTGCTGGATGAAGCTGGCGATCTGCATGTGACCGCTTCCCATGACTGTTTGCTTCCGCTGGTCGCTTTTTGCTTGCCTGCAACTGTTGTAATCTAGGTAAGGGGTTTTCATTTGAAAACGGTATCTAATTGACAATGATGTGTCAAAAGAAAAGGAACAAAAGTTCATTTACTTTGAATATGACATCTTTTTCTCTTAGAAATCCAAATCCTTCTAGATGAATTTTTTAATGTACACCCCTTCCGCGCAAAGTCCTGTCCAATAGTTGGTTTTGTTACTTGAGCTTAGGATTGGACGTTTTAAAACGACTTGGTCCTTTCCAAACAGCTAATCCTAGCTTTGCCTAATTAGAAAACGACCAAAACTGTCAGTAACTCTGATGTGCACCGATGTTAAAGATGCATTGCTTGAACTTCGCTTATATTCCTCATCGTAAAACGCACATTTTTATGTGCAAATTCATGTAAAGCAAAGCTCACCTCACCACGACTAGGGGTGGCTAGGATAGACTCGATTTTCTGAAGAATCGAATATTTCAGGAAAATAATTAGAAAAATCGTATAGATTATCGATACAGAGTTGCATTTGATTTCTTTCAGAAGTGAAAAAAAATTTCAAAAATGTTGAAAACTTAAAGCCCTTAAGTATAGCCACAATATCAGATCCACGATAAGGTACTGAATTTTCAAAACCCACTTGCTGCAAGTACCACTTTAGCAACTATATCTTCCTGTTTAATGGCAGAAGCGGTGATTGTAAAGAAAATGTGATCTCGATTTTTGCCTTAATTTTAATATCATTTTGATGGTCGAGTTCTGTGAAATAAAAATTGAAAATGAAGGTATGGAAATACGTTACTCATACTTGGAAGTTGCCTCAATTCCTTTTTTCGTAGCCACAATACACATTACACTACGAAGTTAATGGTTTTCATTTTTATCATATAATTTAAGTTTCAGTCGTGCCATAAATTCAAATTTTAAGAACTTAAAATTTTGCATTTCTTTACTAGCTGCTAGTCGACTATGATGAAGGTGGCAGATCGCATGTGAAGGATGAAGATTGTTGACGTTTTTCAGGGGAGTGCTGCTAAATTTTTTTCTTGTAGATTTTTGATTATTTTAACTTAAAATGTAACATTAGGATTAATAATTCTGCTTTGTACATACGGGGTGTTCATTATAAAACTTCATCTAGCAGGCTATGAAATTTTGAGAGAAAAGGATGACATAATCAAAATAAATGGACTTTTGTTTCTCTATCCTTTTCTTTGGACATTTGACATGCCAAATAGATGAAATTTTATAATGAATACCCCGTATGTCATATCAGTTGACTTCTGTTTCTCGGATTTTAGAGCATTTGCTTTTTCCTTATAACATAATATATTCCGTCGACAGTTACTATTACAAGTCCATTTCGAATAGATACTCGTGAGGACCGCTTTTTTTTTTAATTTTTAGATCAGGTAAACTTCGGTTAATTCAAGTTACGTCTGGTTAGATCAGGTTAGTCCAGATCTAGTTTTCCTGGTTAGGTTAGTTCAGTTACACTTTTTACGTTTAGCTTAGGTTAGTTCAGTTCTACTCTTTATGATAGGGGTAGAGAATTATATAAAAAGCGGGCCCTTACGAGTAAGCTTTTTTAAATTTTTAAATCAGGTTAACTTCGGCTAGTTCAGGTTAGGTCTGATTAATTCAGGTTAGTCCAATTATAATTTTCCTGGTTAGGTTAATTCAGGTTAGTCTAGTTATAGTTTAATTTCCTTTAAAGCATTGCGAGACTTATAAATCATCGAAGAACACCAACAATTGGCTAGAGAAAGAGCAGTGAATGCGTGGCAATTGAAATCGCTGGCTGATAAAAATGGAGCCTGGACTTGCGTTCTACTTTCCTACACCCAAGGGTAGCGTAAACGAAAAGGGGGTGACTAGTTACTTTCTGTCTCACAATTTTTGACCGGACACGGTTGCTTCCAATCTTATCTGGTGAAAATTGGAAAAGTAGGTAATGAAGGCGGGCTCTATTGCAGTGCAGCAAAGGACGACGCCTCACATAGCTTTTTCGACTGCATAAGATGGGCAACGGAAAGGGAGCAAATGAGAAGGGAAGTGTAGAACAATATATCCCAGACAAGCATTGTGTCTCAAATGATCAAGAACGAAGAAAACTGGTCTTCAATCTACACATTCATTATGACAGTCATACAAAGGAAGGGATTTGATGAAGAAGAAGAAGGAAAGGAAAGGAGCTAAATAGTCTTACCCCGAAGTAATGCCCCACTGCGGTTCCGGGAAGAAAATAGAGGGAAGGAATTTTAGTCGGTCGGCGGTCTTAGGGTGACTTTTACAACTATCAGTAAAACTTCAGTTTGAAGAAAAAAACCCAGTAATGACGTAGACTGCATTATTACCAACAATGTAATCTACGTCATACATTGTTGGTAACAATACAGTCTACGTCATTACTGTTGCTTTATCTTCAAACTGAAGTTTTACTGATATATGTAAGAGTCACCCTTAGATAGATACCAAGCTGACACTATGTGGACAACCTAGACCGCTTTGAGCCCATACACGTGTCTGGCAACAGAACGAAAAAAAGGTTCTAGTTTTCCTGGTTAGGCGAGTTCAGTTACACTTTTTAGGTTTAGGTTGGGTTAGCTCAAGTTGATTCAGTTATGCTCTTTATGATAAGGGTAGAGTAATATATAAAAAGAGGGCTCGTAAGCGTTCCTTGGAAGGCGCTATCAAGGATGTAGAGCACCAGGAACGAAGAACGGGAGAAGATGAAGAAAAGCGCGGATGGACTAGTCTACCATACATTCACAAAGTAACGGACAGGATCAGCAGGTTACTGGAAAAGCTGCCTTTAAACTCGTACAATACAACAGCTTTTGAGGTCGGCCAAAAAACGGCAGAGGAGTTTACCAAGTTCCATGCAGCTGTGGCTCGGTATGCATTGGCTCCACAAAACGCAGTGTCAACACGAGAATTACAGAACACAAGAGGAATTGCAGGCTTGGACAAACACCAAAGTCAGCAATAGCAGAGCACGCTTTCTGCGAGGGTCGCGAAATCCTTTTCAACGAGGTGGATATCTTATATGAATTTTAGCGTTTCTATCCGATACTATCGAGATACATAACAATTCACACAACAATTTCAATAGGAAGGAGGAAATTACGTTTCTAAATGCAGACTGGAAGCGAGTTCTACGACACACTTTCTTGAAAAATTCTCAGTTGCACATAATGTATCTCGGACTAAAGTGTTGACATATTGGCCAACATTTTCTATATATTTTATACTGTTTCCTTTAGATTTTTTGCATTTTTTTTTCTGCAAAAATTATTTTGATACTTTCGCCCCATAAGAGCCAACGTTGGTTTTGAAAAAAAGATGGCGGTCAGATCAGTATGATCCCCTCTTTATTACAGACGCTCTGGTATAAATAAAAGTGCTGCAATCTTGAAAATTTTGAGGTGAGACCTTATCTATTTTAGCACAATACAAAAATTTCTGGTATTGTACTTATTCTGGTACCAATTCGTCCTGTACAGTTAAATCCGTGCGCAGCAGAAAATTACAATGTGATTCCATTGAAAGTTAATAATCCATAATGCTTAGATATTCAGAGCGATCTGGGACAGGAATTTTCAAATATCATATTGCGTGTTTACCAATTGCAATAAAATCAAAGATTTGTTGGGTAGAAGACCCGAAGTGCCTATAAAATCCAGCCACTGCAGTCAACTGTACAGTCGAGATAATACACCTTTGACTTAAATGCTTTAAATTACAAGTTAGAGCCATTTAAAACTAACAATAATATGATAATTGTATTTTTCCACTACTAGCTTTAATACGGACAGTTGAAGGCCAGCAAAATGACTGTAAAGTAGGTTTTCTTGTTTTGCTTATAAAACAATTGAACATAAGCGGTCTATAATGACAACGTTATGGCCGATTATCTACCGGTAAATAAAGCTCAGTTTTATTTTCAGTCAGTCAGAATTTGTTCATCGGTTGCCACGGTAACGATGCCTCCATATGGATTGAAGACGCGCCTGTTCTTAGTAATATAATATGCGGACCGCTACCTCACTAATTTAGGCAGTTTTCTGTTGTGATTTATCGAGTCTAGTAGTGGAAAAAATCGTATATACACCGCGGTTGTGAACTAACTATGACCCTCACGTCTTAAATTCCTCAGCGCTATGCGCTTCGGGATTTAAACTTGATGTTCGGGTCATAATAATGTACTTCACAACCTTGGTTTATAATATACTATTAAACTATCTTCGATGATTAAGTTCAGGTGCTTTATTTTGCCAGTTTAACGCCGTGTAACAATAATAAGGACCACCCTTGCGGAATTCCCAACTTTTTGTACTGCCAAGGCGACAAGACTAAGCCTTGGTTAAATATAAGATTTAAGCAGCATGTGGAGACAGACTGTCATTTTTTCTGTTAATTTTTTCAATTAACAGGTCAGTTTTTTTTGTGAGCGAGAAACGAGCCCATTTCTAAATCGGAAAGATCTATAGTTGATTTTCACAAGAAATCGCCTCTTTTTGCCAGAGTAGTAGATGTTAGGTTTGCGGCACCGCCTTTGAAACCAACGGAGCGTGTGTTATATCAATCAGTAGCATGTGTTTGCTCTTTTCAGATCTGCCGATTGGGATAGAACAGCGACATGGAAAGAACAATCACATTTGGATCACTTGGTTTGTAATGGTGATGGTGGCTGTAGTCTTTAACTATCACAGGTGCACTTTATAATTTTCGGGGTAATTACACAAGTGCATCAAAATTACCGATAATCTGTGCTCTGGTAATGCTAACTTTTGTGTTTGTCCCAGCCTGCAATTCCTCTTGTGTTCCGTAATCTTCGTGTTAACATTGCGTTTTGTGGTGCCAATATATACCGAGCCACAGCTGCATGGAGCTTGGTAAACTCCGGTTGCCGATAGGGAATCTCTGCGGTCTTTGGCCGATCTCAAGCTCTGTTGTATTGTACGAGTGGGAATAGAGACAAACAAGAGACAACGGACAAAGAACTGTCAACACATAAGCTGAGAGTTTTGAACAAGAGAGGAAATTACTGTGGAAGACATCAGAGCAAATGTGGAGAGCGGAATGGGGCACCTGCCAATTCAGACGCCTGAACAGATAAGGAAAGAGTCGTCACGAATTCTACAACATGAAAAACCACCAAAAAGCAATCTCACCTTTGCAGAAAGGAAGGCTCTAAAAGCCTTGAACGAAGACATGAATATTCTCATTTTAAAAGCAGCTAAAGGAAACGCAACAGTAGAAATATCAACATCGGATTATGAAGGAAAAATCAGAACAGTGTTAGATCCCCCACCTACAAGAAGCTAACTCGTGATCCAATCGCGCGTATTCTGAGGGGCACCAACAATTTAATCAAGGACGTGGCATCGGATGAAATGACTAAGCTTAAAAAATTAGAAGCCCAAGGCTGTACGGGATGCCAAAAATCCAAAAACCGGATGTGCCGGAGACCCATCGTGAGCACGATAGGAAGCCCGGCCCACGAAATCGCAAAACCTCACAAAACTGCTGAAATTCAAAATAGGACAGCTTTATAAAAGGCTCCACTCATTTCGTCTAAAAACTGCATTCTTTAACTTTTTCTCTAGGAGAAATTCTCGTTAGCTTTGATGTTGCTTCGCTCTCCACGATGTCACCATTAAAGAAGCCATGGAACATATTAACCAGGAATTCCCACAAGATATTGCTAAGTTGTTAAAACACTACCTAGCCGTACATATTTTCAATGGAAGGAAGATTTTTACGAACAAACTGATGGTGCAGCTATGGGCAGCCCCCTAGTCCAGTAATAGCCAACTATTTATAGAAATTTTTGAGGCCAAGGCGTTGCCAATGACAAATAACAGTCCAAAAGTCCGATGCGTAGACGACACCTTTCAAATTTGGAGACATGGCGAGGGCGAACTTTAAAACTTCCTCTTGCATCTCAACTCTACCAACCCAAAAATTCAATTCACTATTGTTTAATCATTTAAACAGATTGTTTTATAAAAGTCAAGTTGCAAAATCCACCTCATTAAATTGTTTAAAGTTCTCAATTTAAATTGCCAATAGTCACATTGTTATTTGCATGATGACCTAATTAATGTTATTGAAATCAGCGGATTCTTCTAACACGGTTTCCAGCGCAACTACGCGACTGCAATAAATAACTGTTTGGTTTTACATCACATCATATGCGTAATCAATTGTTAATTTTAAGGCTGTTGTAAAATAAACACTTTAGTATCGATAGAACTACAATCGCGTTTTATTGCTGCTCACCCCCAGCGACAACTGAGGGTTAAACATGGTCCTTCGCGCAAAAAAGTAAAAAAGCTGTGGGAATTAAATTAAACAACAGTTTAAAATACTCGAAATCCGAAATATTTCGATTCGGGAAAAAACGCGTCTAGGATTATTCGCGCGGGGTAATCCTGACAACAAAAAAAAAAACTAAATCGTAACGTGAAAGAGCTAAGAAAAAGTGCGCAAGTGTTAGTTAAAATATCAGTGCATCATCTGAGATGTGCATCCATTTGAGATGCAAGGACTGGACAATGTACTGAAATTTGTACTAAGGCGCTTCCAGGCGATTGAAGCAACTGGTGCAGCGAGCACGAGTCAAGGTTACCGAAGCTATCCACCTCGAGCGACCTCAGGCCAGAACGACCAAAGCTATCCACCTCGACACAATAAACAAAAGGAGGAATGACAATATAAGTCAAAATGTAAGTACTGCAATCTTTCTCATTCCATTTATATTTGTAGCGAATTTAAAGCTTTAACACAAGATCAGCGGTATAATTTCATTAAAGATAAAAAATTGTGTTTCACCTGCTTGAACCATGAAAATTTACAGAAATGCTTTTCAAATCACAAATGTAGGATTTGCCATAAAAGTCATAATACTTTATTGCATAGAAACAGTCGTAAAGATCAAATAGGGGCTCAAGATAAAATAAATTTACAAACAAAATTGTCTAATAATGCCGCATGGCAAGATCTAACTGCATTATTAGCAACGGCTTTAATTAAGGTAGTGACAGCAAGCAAGAATATTGAATTCATGAGGGCGTTGATAGATCCAGGCTCTCAAGCAGCATTTATCACTGAAGAAGCGGCCACACTGCTAGAGCTGCCGAAAGAAAAAATTAAAGCAGAAATAGTGGGACTCGGAAACGACAAACCAATGATGTGCAAGCAAAAAATTCGAACGGTCTGCAAACCAAGAATACCTAGTGCATATCAATTACATACAGAAATATTAATTTTACCAATGCTAACTCGAAATTCGCCAGAACAGCAAATCGAATATAACGAAGAAAATTGGAACAAAAAAATAATTGCTGATCCAACATTTTATAAAACCGGGCCAATAGGTATCCTTTTAGGGGCACGAGAGTATAGGGATCTGTTACTGGAAGGAATAATAAAAACTGAAAATGGATTAGTAGGCCAAAACACCGAGTTTGGATGGATTATTTTCGGCAGTGGTCAAGTAAAAAAAGCAAACAAAAAAATTTAGAAAGTACTAAGCATGATAACTCCTACTGAAGAAGATCGAGAAATATCCCGATTTTGGGAAATGGAAGAGATAAACACACAAATAAATCTCACTGCAGAAGAAGAATACTGTGAAAAGTTTTTCGCCGAAACGACGGAAAAAAATGATGACGGAACGTATACCGTAGCTGTTCCATTTAAACCTGATGCCATAACATTAGGTGAGTCACGATCACGGGCAATGGCTAGACTAATGCAATTAGAAAAACGATTACGCCAACAAGAAAACAGAAAGATGCAATACGTCAAATTTCTGCGAGAATACGAAGAAATGGAACACATGACGGAAATCCCAAGCTATGAAATCGGGAACGGAAAATATTACATTCCACATTAAGAAGTCGTAAGAGAGGAAAGCAAAACCACAAAACTGAGAAATTAGAAATAGAAAACCGCTAATGGAAAAAGTCTAAATGATACGATGTGCATTGGTCCGAGAATACAGCATGAATTATTTGATATCTTGATAAGATGGAGAAATAACAAGATTTCATTTAGTGCTGATATTGAGAAAATGTACCGGCAAATAAAAATAAAACAAGAGGATCAAGACTTCCACAGGATATTAGAAAGGTACAGCGATAAGGATCGCATTAAGGAGTACAAGTTGAAGACAGTAACTTATGGGACTGCATCGGCACCGTACTTGGCTACAAAAACCACTAAACAGTTGTGCATAGACGAAAAATTAAATTTTCCTAATGATTCCGCAACAGTCCTAGAAAGCTGTTACGTCGATGATGTACTTGCAGGAGCAGACACTATCAACGAAGCGTTACAATTGCAAGAGCAACTGATAAAGATGTTTAAATCAGGAAGATTCAATCTTCGTAAATGGTGCAGCAATAGCAAGGAAATACTGCTAACAGTATCAGAAGAAATGCGAGACCAACACTTAGATCTTAACAAAGAAGAAATCAAGTCAAAGTCATTGAAAGTAAATTGGATTCCATACAGTAATACCATACAATTTAAAGTACAGATCTCAGATGACAATAAAATAACAAAAGAGTGATCTTGTCATGCACCGCTAAGCTATTCGACCCGCTGGGGTTATTATCACCTAGAGTTATAACAGCTAAGATCATAGTTCAAGATCTGTGGTCTAGAAAACTACAGTGGGATGAAACCATACCAGAGGCTATTGAACAAAAATGGAAAACATTCTATAGTCAATTAAAGAATGTAGAAGAAATAGCCATTCCACGATGGACACATGAACAACAACAAAATAAAAAGTTCAATTACATGGGTTTTGTGATGCATCAGAAAAAGCTATAGGGGCTGTCGTATACGTGAGAATTAGTGATAAAATAAAAACCATCAATGTCACATTAGTGGCAGCCAAATCTAAGGTAGCACCAACACAAACTAAAACCACATTGCCCAGGCTTGCATTATGTGCGGCAGTATTGTTAGCAAAATTGTTAAAGAGGATAGCCACTGCATTCAAACTAGAAGACGATGTGATCTTCAGTTGGTGTGACTCCATGATAATACTTGCATGGTTGGCAAGAGAGGCTGCAAATTGGAGAACATTTGTGGCAAACAGTGTCCGAAATACACCAGTTGTTACCAAAAGCAAACTGACGTCATGTAGGGACGAAAGACAATCCAGCAGATGCAATTTCCAGAGGAATCGAACCATCAAGGCTCAGAAATTATCAATTATGGTGGAGCGGACCAGAATGGTTCAAAGAGGAAAGTTGCTGGCCAACCCAAAAAAATATGACGCACACAAAAATAGAAGAGAAGCGGTGCCTACACTTGCAAGTGAGAAAAAATTCTGAAAACATCATTCACAATTACTCGTCACTAACAAGGGTTACCCGCATTTTGGGCTACTGCAAGAGATTTATTTATAACTGCAGAGCAGCCAAGAAAAACAGAGGATCACTCAGCGTAAACGAATTGAATGACGTACTTGATTATTTAATTCAGAAAGAACAAGAGGAAGCACGTGAAATAGAAATTAAAACTATCAAAGTACAAAACAGGTAAACAAACAGAGTGGCATTGCAAATTTACATCCATTTTTAGATCAGAACGGACTTCTTCCAGCAGGAGGAAGACTTAATCACTCGATGCTGCAATACAATGAAAAGCACCCGTTAATACTTTCGGGTAAGAGCCACATAGCGAGACTGATAACAGGACAATCTCATCTGAAAATATTACACGGAGGCAATCAGCAAACGCTTTCTTTTATAAGACAAAAATATTGGATAACCAATGCAAAAAAGCTTGTCAAGAGCGTAATAAATAAATGCAATGTGTGCATAAGGTACAAAGCAAAAACAGCTGAGCAGTTGATGGGTCAATTACCGGCAGTGCGAGTGTCTCCTGCGTCAGCATTTATAAACACAGGAGTGGACTATGCAGGACCAATCCAAGTTAGAACTTCAAAAGGAAGAGGACAAAAAGCATGTAAAGGCTACATTGCGGGATCCGTGTGTATGTTAACCAAGGCAATCCACTTGGAAGTGGTTAGTGACATGACGTCAGAGACATTTATGGCAGCACTGAAGATATTTGTCGCACGAAGAGGCCCATGTGCAAATTTGTACTCCGACAATGGAACCACATTCATTGGAGCAAATAGGGCAATCCAGGCGGAAGTAAAATACATCATCAAAAAGTCAAATATACGAGATCAACTTGCAAATCAAGGAACACAATGGTATTTTATACCCGCCGTTGCACCCCAATTTGGAGGACTTCGGGAAGCTGCAGTAAAAGCTACAAAAACTCATCTAAAACGAGTTATAGGAGACTCAACCATGACCTATGAAGAACTGTCGACATTGTTGTGTCAAATAGAGGCATGTTTAAATTCGAGAACTTTATGCACGATCACGTGTATTTCTGAATTCGTGAATGTATTGACACCAGGATACTTCCTAGTAAGGAGAGAGCTGTTAACCCACACCGATTTGGCGAGAATAGAAAATTCAATACCTTTGGAAGGAAGATGGAACATGATTCAAAAAATGAACAAAGAATTTTGGAAAATCTGGTCATCCGAATATTTACATCAATTGCAGCAACGGTATAAATGGAAAGAGGAAAAGGACAACCTTCAAGTTGGAGAGGCGGTCATTGTTAAAGAAGACAAAATAAGTCCAGGCCAGTGGCCAATGGCAAAAATTGAAAAAGTTCACAAGGGCACAGATGGATTGGTGCGCGTTGTCACCATAAAGAAAGCAGAAGGAACTGAAACAAAAGGACCTGTTGCAAAAATAATTCCTTTACAAAAGGGTAATCAAGAAAAAATTAAAAATTCAAAGGACAATGTCAATAATGAAACACCGGCGAGAGAGCGGACAACAAGACCCAAACTTAGATTTCGAAGTTTGGTCATAGCGATAATGTTCTTACTATCCTTTGGAAAAACAAATGCCAACGAATGGTACAGATTCAACTATCCTGATCCAGGGATGTACTTAGAGCATTTAGGGCAAGCAAAAATAGACCGAGGACTTTTTAGACTACAAGTACAGTTTCAAGATGATAAACTACTGGCAGATATGCAGTCAGTGAAAGAAACTGTCGAAAAGGTCCGAAAACTATGTAAAGAAGTGGAAAAAACGACAAACGATATAGAATGCAAAACATTCATCACAAACAAGAAGAAAACAAAATGAAAGAAGTAAAAAAAGAATGGAAAGTGGAAAATCAAAGCAGAAAGGCAAGAGGAGTCATAGGAAATTTACTAACGTCACTTTTCGGTGTAAACGACGATGTATACAGAGAAATTGATGAATTAGATAAGAACCAACAAGATCTAATTCAGACGTCAAATCATCAAACAAAGTTTATGCTACAGGCTTTAGCTACATTCAATGACACAGAAGATCGAATCGCAAAAAAATTAAAGCACGTTAATGAAAAAATAAACAAGGCCTTGCAAGCAACAAACAGCATGCAATGTTGGTTAAGAGCGGTAGATACCAACAGATTAGAACTTCACCTACTAAAAATCATAACGTAGCGGAGAACTACATTCAAGAAGTCGTACACTTCTATTCAAATATACTAAAAGTTCAACTTGTAATAGGAAACTTATACGAAGTAATATCAGCGGTACAAGTTGAAGAATCATTGAAGAAGGCTACAGAAAAACTACCTCTTAACATGGACATCGTACACAATCCGATAAGAGCGATAGAAACAAGAAAACAAGATAACATGACACAAATCTTTGGATACTTCTCAATCACGGAAATTACAGAGTTTGAATTAATTAAGGCAAATCCAGTCTCGATTAAATCAGGCAACAAATCATATTGGATATTAGATGTAGGAACAGAAGTGCTGGCAATAGATTAAAATGCGCAAAGGTACTTTCAAATCAGTGACAAAGATCTTGAAAGTAGTATAAGGATTAAAAATAATAAATACATTTGTTCGCCATTTATGCTGAAAAACATTGAAAACGATCCAAGCAAGTCATCGATGCTATATATAAAAGACACGAAGAGAATACTGCCCAATTCGAAAACACATGATAACAGCGTCAATATGGAAAAAACTTTATACAATGAACACATGGATGCTGCTTACGCAAAGAGCAACAAAATTGGCGAGAACGTGCAACGGTCCAAGCGATGAACGTACAGTAAATCAGACAGTAATAATATATATAGCGCAAAGTTGAATAATATCGATCAAAAGGTCATTGCCCACAGCAACAAGAACAGAAACGTTGCCCGTGGTAGCTGGATATAGCGTCCCCGTTGCGGTAAACCTGACTACGTCAAGAACCACGCCGGCGCCAGAAGGCCAAGACGAATCAGAAGAAACAGCCATGGAACCATTCCAAACCCTTGATAACCTTCAATCACAGGAAAAGCAGATAGAATCGAGCGTGCAAGCAAGGCATTGGAAAACCATTACACACCATTCCGTGTTCACAAGTGGGATAACAACCGCCGTTTATATAAGCATTGGTGTCGGGATTATAATAAGCAAAAGATATTGGAGAATATTAATGGAGTAGTGCAAACCAGCATCAAACACAAGGGACTGCGTTGAGCAACCAGCTGAGGAAATTGAGGTGAATCCAATCAATACAAACCCGTCAACGTCTCTCAATCAATTCAATATCCAACGCTTGTTTAACCACAACTAAAAATAAGTAGGAATAATGATTAATTACTAGGCATTATTATGGGATTATGGGACTTTGACCAATTATATTCATAATTCTACTAATTCTTATGTAACCAGAAGGTAAGGCATTTACATAGTCAACATGTACATACATATTCAAGTTAGGTGTAATAGAGTTATTAATAGATATTTAGAAATTAATGGTATTGGAATAGGTCAAGCAACTTTGATGTTATTCAAAACCAACAGCTTGAACAAGTGAGAACCAAATACTGGCGTCAGCAATTGTTTCAGGTATCATCAGACCGCATGTAACTAATCTGGCGCATGTACAACCTAGAGTATAACCCCCACAGCCAATAGAGGAATTTGCTGGACAAAGCGGCAGCTAACAACTTGAGACACCACACCGCGCAGCTTCTCGAATCGCCAATATGTTTAATCACTTAAACAGATTGTTTTATAAAAGTTAAGTTGCAAAATCCACCTCATTAAATTGTTTAAAGTTCTCAATTTAAATTGCTAATAGTCACATTGTTATTTGCATAATGACCTAATTAATGTTATTCAAATCAGCGGATTCTGCTAACACGGTTTCCAGCGCAAGTATGCGACTGCAATAAATAACTGTTTTGTTTTACATCACATCATATGTGTAATCAATTGTTAATTTTAAGGCTTTAGCAAGATAAATACTTTAGTATAGATAGAACCACCATCGCGTTTTATTGCTGCTCACCCCCAGCGACTACTGAGGGTTAAACAACTATGGAGTGGAAAGGAAAGGACGCCGCCCGTTTCTAGATGTTTTTAGACCGTTTATAGAAAACCAACACACAATGACCGATACCTCAATAACGGATCACCTCATCATCTCAGATAGAATAGAGGAGTCACAAAGATTCTGTCTGTGAGAACCAAGAGAATTTGTGGTGCCAGAAGCTGAATTGGAACGGAAAATGAAGCATCTGGAAAGAGCCTTTGGTTAGAATGGATACAGCAAGCACGAGTTTAATAGGGCGGTCCGTCCAAGGAATGTGGAGATCCAGGAAGGAACAGGATAATATGACGAAAAACGCGGATGTACTACTCTACCATACATTCACAAAGTAATAGACAGGATTGCCAGGCTACTAAAACAGTACAGTGTTAAAACTGCTTTTAAACCAACTCGTACAATACAACAGACTTTACCGAGTTCCACGCAGCTGTGACTCCGTATACATTGGAAACATAAAATGCACTGTCATCACAAGGACTACACACTCAAGAGGAGTTGCAGGCTGGGACAAACACAAAAGTCAGCTGTAGCAGAGCACGCTCTCTCTGAAGGACAGGGAACAGGAACATCCATTTCAACGAGGTGGATATCTTATATCAATCGCATCGAGTCTATCCGAGACTAACGAGGGAGGCAATTGAGATCTTTGAAAACCACAACAATGTCAACAGGAAGGAGGAAATTACATCTAAATGTAGACTCGAAGCGAGTTTTACGACATTCTTTAAGTGCGCCCAAAACCCCGCGCCACCACTACCCCACCCCAGTCCCTCGACTGCAGCGCGATGGCCGCGGCCGGGGAATAAATACCATGTAGCTCACCACAGTCAGTAATCAGTAAACGTCGGGAAGCACGGGAGATCACTTCGCCTTTGATAATGTTTGCCGCAGCTGTAGACGGAACTTCAGGAAGAAATTCCATTGGACGACGGCTTCAAAGCGCGGAAAATACTTTAGATTGTAGTACTAGTTCAGTTCGGCCGTACAACGTTAATACGAGGTGTTCATTATAAAACTTGATATAGTTAGCTGTGAAATGGCAAAAGAAAAGGATGGAGAACCAAAAGTCTATTTACTTTGAATATGTCATCCTTTTCTGTCAAAATTTTATACCTTGCTAGATGAAGTTTTATAATGAACACCCCGTATTAAAATGAGTTAAAAACTAATATAAAACAATTAACTTATATCGCATTATAAGCCCCTTAAATCACTTCAACCTCCGGCTGCAAATCTCAAAAAAAGAAAGTTGCAAAGCGAGGATGACCCTAACTTAAAAAAAAACACAAACTCCGGATCTTACAGAAAGTTAATGGGGCTTTATTAAGACAAAATGGAAATACCGTCGCTTTGAAAATATCACCAACAATCTTTTTTAATTTATGTGCTGTTATAGAAGAGCCCGCAAACAACCACGTTCAATTAAGACCACCACTTTTCTTCTCGCTAGGAACCATTTTTCAGCATTAGCGTGGAATCTTGTTAACAAAATGTTCTTACGTGTCTTTACTAGTACAGCGGAAAGATGACGGAAATGTGTTTACCCTGGAAATTTCCAGTCGCGAGGCGTAATTTTCAGTGTAATCTTCGAAGTAGCCTCTCCCATCAGTTTAAATAGTACTTGTTCGAAGAACTAAACTTAATATAATTCCACTTGTTATACCGTAACAGAAAAGGCAGTGGAAAATACAAATTGCTATTATAAAGACCACTTGCATTCCTTCTTGTTAAATTTGTTATTCTAAGGTCCAACTTGACCCCAAAAACGTCAATGTGAAATGCCTTGATATCAAATTGGCTTCACGATATTTAAAATATATACATTAAATAGATGTTATTAATAAAAGGATTGCAATTCGCCCTTATTTCTTAACAAGAAACTAGGAAAACATATCTTACCGGGTGTAGGTCAAATTCACAAAAGTCCCATCCTTAAACCAGCGAAAGGTCATCGAAGGGGACCCTCGGGCCACACAACTTAGAATGAATTCGTCGTTTTCCCTGATTACCCCGGGCTGATTTATATCCACACTCTGGAACAACAAAAAATTGCTTTGAAACTTTTTTACTAGGGCAATAATTTTAAACCCAACTCGAATCGAAATTTCAGTGTAGCTCTGAAATGGCTCGACAGACGGATATCGGTTTCTACCTTTATTGTATTGCCAATTTCCTTTGTTGGAACTGAGAGGCTTTAAGGCTTTAAAGAAAATAATAATAATTGTTGTTCGTAAGTGGATGAGATGTTTTGTCACCTTATTTCCTTTAAGTTATTTTTCACATTTTTTTCCAGACGTTTATTTTTATTGTACAGGCTTAACTAAAAATGGCACAACAGTTATTTTTTAATCAATCAGCTGATGATCTAGATTTTAATAACAACCATAACCAACCATATCCATAACAGGTGTGAAATCAAAGTGACTTTAATGTGACAGGCAAAACAGGTTTAAAAAGCATATTAGGATTGTAGCCAAATCTTTTTCTGTCGTATGTTTTATAAATTTACATAAAAAAATATATAGGAGCGAAAGGAGCAAAAAGGACAACTAAGAAAGGCACATAGACTTGATTAAAAGTCAACTGCCGTGTACCCGGTATCAAACAAATAGGTAGGGGGAGAACTTATTATTTTATTGGCGGACCGGTTTCGGCAGAAAGGTCATCATCAGCGCCCAAAAAATCTATTGACGAGTAAAGTTGTGGCTATATTATTAGTTGCCAAAATAGGTTATGTAAAAAAGATAAATTAAACTCAAAAGAGGGGAAGTCAAGGGTGAAGAGTCATCTCGACAAACCACCCCAAGAGCAGCCAACAACAGGCAGTCAATTTAAAACTTATGCTGATTAAAGAATATATAATTGACAATAACAGACCACATGTAACAGGCACGACAATTTAAAACCTGATAAAATACTGTTAGGTCCCAGGAGAATTTGTAAGTGGTATTTGTGTTTTTTAAAATGTATGGAAGTGGCCTCCTTGTTGTTGGTGTGGGACCTTTTAACAAAAATCGCGTCAAACCTTGCTATTCAAACTTAATAGTTCAGGTAAGCGCCATCTGCCGCTCATCGAGTGTAAACAGCGCCAGAACCCGTAGTACGAATTCAGATGCATAGTTATAGATGTCTTCGCCCTCTCGACAACTCAATTTATTTTCCAATATACTCTCTATGCGAAATCGATCTGTTTTGAGTTTAAGATAATTACCAAAACTCTACGAGCGCTTTTCTAGGTCTTTATTAAGGTTAGTTAAGTTAATAATACATTATGTACAAATGAAGTAAATTAACATATTTTTAGACTGAGGAAATCAAAAACAAATTGTCTCCGGTGTTTCAAGATCGAAACAGATTTGCTTTTCAACGAACTGGAAAATACATTAGAAGAATACTACCTGTCAAGTCACAGTCATAAGGACTATTGGAACTGTGTTAAAGCGAACATCAATCATAATCTGAAATGGTTCAATGAATTTAGAGTAAGAAAATGTTTCAGAAATAAAAAAAACTGCATCTGTAAATTCTCCCAATGTTAAGAAATGTAATAGTTATTTACGTTATAAGTCCGGTAAATACAGTTTTACAGTAGGAGTAAGATGTTTCCGGACGAAGCGCTAGCCGAGTCTGCAATTTCCAAACGACAAATGTAACACGTTACCGGACATGTGATGTACTAGTATATTACATACCGGAGTGGGAAGTCGTTCATTACGGTCCAGAGATTTGATAGTTTATTGAGAGGCGCAGCGTCGAGATGAACTATAAAATCTCGAGAGCTCGAGAGACTTTATACTTTTATACTTTTTACTCTCGAGATCCAGTAAGGAAACTTCCTAACGAGGTGTGTATACTATTTTTTCTAATTTTGACATATAAAGTGGCACTTTTCAATACTGATGATAGTGACTAGTTACGAAAAGTAAAATCTTTCGTAACTAGTGATGAAAAGTTGGTGTCACCACCAGTTGCAGGTTTCGGCTGTGGCACACCGTTGCTATAGTTTTACGGTATTAAGTAGATACAAAGTGGTTTGAAAGTAAATCTTGAAGTTTAATAATAATAATTCTCTCTCTAAGTAGGTATTTGTAGTCAAAATTAGAAAAAATCTTGTATGAAACTCGTGACGAAAAACCTTTTTTGTGTATCTCATTCAAATTGAGGAAACTCGCTGCGCTCGTCCCGCAAACATTCATTCGTTACACAAAATCGGACTTTTCGTAACTGGTTACATAAATAGCTATTATTTACAACCTACATAAAATGAAATTATATTTTTCGTATAAGATATTTATAATATTTTTAACTATCTTTTTTTTTTAATTACCAGTTAACTATCTTATCTAGTTAGATGCTACTATGGACAACTTTTTAATTCTATAAAGGTATTAAATTTTAGGGGCCAAGAAATAAGCATGGAAAATGAGGGTTGAAAGAGAGGTAGGTAATAAGCCATTACCGCCCTTGGGTGGTAATGAATTCCCATTACCTACGCCAAATTTAGAGGTAGGTAATAGGTAATTTCCCACCCTTCTATGACGTTTGTAATGATAGCATTACATACCGGGTGTCCAGCAGAACCCTGGACATAGGAGATTAACATGGGAAATCGGTTTTTATTTTTTTGCGCCTGTACGGTTGATTTGATTGAAAAACTTTTAAGAGTAAAGTTGTAGAGTTTATAGTCAGTTATCATCCTGTAATTTTTTCAATACCACAGTTTTGGCTATTTTTTGGAAAAACGCCTCGAAAAGTGCAAAAATTTGAATTTGGCGCGTCACCCCCACCATGCATGTGCAGTGTCGCCAACATAATAATTTCATATGTCAGATTCAGAGCCGATTTTCCTTTCTTATTTATTTTGAGGGACTATCATGTAGTAATTAACGTGATTATGCAGAGAAAATTAACTGAAAACCTGACGATAATGTTCTTAAATTATAGGTAAGTAAAAGTTACGTTTAGAATTATCATAATTAGTAAAAGGAAAATCATTCCAATTTGTGTATGACTGGTTGTCTAATTCATTTTAGTTTAGCAATACGACAACCACGATGACATGACCATTTGTCTCTTGTCACCAATTAAGGGTGTTCGTTGTTGTTGTTATTGAGGTGAATTCATCTATCTCCAAATGTTTTACTTCAAAAGTGTCTATTTTGCAGTGCTGTGTGACGCGAGGCCCCATCCTGCATGTAAAAAACCCTTGCTAAGTGCTGGACTCTTCTATGACAGACAAAATCTCATTGGAAAACCAAATACAGTGGGCCCCAAAATGCCAATCCACACATTGACAACTTCTCGACGTTGGTCTCGGTTGTCCTGCACTGTATGTGGATTTTAGAGAGTCAAAACTCATTCATTTTGTTGATTTGAGGGACCCATTAATCCAAATTAACATTCATTGGTGTAACAAATGTTTATAGCAAATAAGCAAGACCAGTAAGCAGATAGCGATGGATGTTTGATCTGCTAAGACCAGTTTCTTTCATGTTTTATCTATGTATCTGGAGACTATAGTGCCTGTTAAAAAAACTCTTTTCAGTGACAACAAATCTTGCCAAACTGGCCACAAACAACTTGAAAAACTGGGGAAAAATTGGTTTTATTCCAATCGATTGCTGCTGAATGCAAGACGCAGAGGATGGTGTGACGCCCCATCTTGCATGTAAAAAACCCGTTCTAATGGCTGGATGGCTTCTACAGCAGGCAAAATGTCATTGCGAAGCATATTGCCAGATTTGTTGGCGTTCAAACTGCAATCAATGAAAAATGGACCTATAACATGGCGCCCCAAAATGCCGATCCACACGTTATAGTTGCTCGACGTTGGTCCCGTTTGTCATGCACTATATGTGGGTTTTGGAGTGCCCAAATCCGATCATTTTGTTGATTTGAAGAGCCAGTCAATCCAAATTAGCATTCATCCCTGAAACAAATGTTTCTAACAAATCTTGGGGCTGCAATAATTTTTTCGGTTAGAATTTCACAAAACTCCATTTGGGGGAAAAGGTGGGTCGGTAGGAGTTGTTGATGGTTCTCTTTTTTGTAGCTTTCAAAACCTTCTTTTTGCAGATAATTATGGATGGTCGATCCACTAAGTCTAGTTTCTTGGCCAATCTGTCGAATACTCTTGGAAGGATCATTGTTTACTGCAGCAAGAACAACAAGTTTTGCCACATTTTCATCCTCTGGAGCCGCACCAGCTTGAAGTCATCGCTTTCGCTCACAGGAACATATTGGCTTAATACTCCCAGTTTCCTCAAAACGAGCAACCACCGCCTGAAGTGAACTGCATGCTGATATTGGTTGTTCAGGAAACAATGCAACAATGTTGTCTCGAATTTGAGCAAAGGAATTACCAGCCCAGTATTGTTTTAAAACAAGTTTTCTCTCCTCAAAATTCATAACTAATGAAACATTTAAATAAAAAATAATAAAAATAAAATTTTACACTGTATCAACAAAATGGTTCCTAATTTCCTTACTTTTAATATCAATAAATACAAGGTTTCTGTATACATTACATTTTTATTTCGAGGAAATTGTGTTTGAAAAAGTGGATGCAACAAGTACCAAAATAAGTATATTTCCATAATCAATCTATATATAAATTTCTTAACAGAAGAAATTAACAAGTGGACATGAAAAAGAAATGTAACATAAATTTAGGTAATAACACAGATAACAACAATTATTCCTATAAAAACACTATCACCTTTATTAAGATTCAATTCAATTCAAATTTATTCATGTTTACAATCACCAAAACAGCAATGTACATACCTCAAAAATAGAATAGTCTACAAATTAAATTTAAATAAATTCAGTCCAGATGCCATTATTTACTTAATACTAAAAGCTTACAGTCAACATCCTAAAATAGACTATACAGAGAGAAGAAAAAAAAATAATAATTTTGATTAAAATACTTAAAATACTCTTCATCACAATAAAAAACATTTACCATTAAAATTTGCTTAATTTCCTTTCGGAAACTATCCACTGTCAATGCTTTAATTTTTATGGGCAGTTGAAATATTTTACCGCCCAGTAGCCAGGACCATTCTGGTACCTTCTCAAACGACAATATGAGGTTATTAAACTTTTTCGGTCTCTAGTAAGGTAAGCATGCATGTCCTCGTGAGCAGAAAACAGATACATGTTATTTTTCACAAACAGCAAATTCTCCAATATAAACATGGAGGGCAGAGTTAGTATGCCTAGCTCTCTGAAGTGCGCTCTGCAGTCATCCCTGTAGCCCAGGCCAGCCAACAATCTGACCGCTCTTCGCTGAAGCCCGAACAAACGCTTAGCCCCCGAGGCGTGGCCCCAAACAACTACAGCATAAGAGAGCCATGCATGAGAAGATGCAAA